>JBAMNC010001344.1:0-91787 GCA_037902135.1 Cetoscarus ocellatus | reverse complement strand
CGTTCATGGAACATCAACGAAAGGCCAAATAACTCAGAGTAGATCATGGAAAGTTTGTGCCGTTATAAAAGATATTACTGTATGAGACTTCGGCGAAGGAGAGACTGATCTGACTCTGATCACTTCAGGGAACAATTCTTCAAGTCTGCAGTTGCTGCTAATGCCAGGATGAGATTCCTTTACTTTGTTCTCATGTCTTTTGGAAATCTTTCTTTTGATAAAGGGAGATGTGAAGAACCTATGGAGGACTGCACAGTGGCTCTGTGGTTTGTGCTGCTGCCTCACAGTAAGAATTACTCAGGTCCAAGTCCCAGTCAGCAGCATCTCTGTGTGGAGTTCACATGTTCTCTTCATGTGTGGGTTCTCCTTGACTTCCTCCCACAGACAAAAACATGCTTTTTAGGTTAAACGGTGTGACAGATATGGTGACCAGTCTGAGTTGTCCCCCACTTCGGCTCACCTAATGACAGCTCCTGGCTGTGACGTGGATATTTAAGGCTGACAGATTATTGTATGGCTTGGTTCGTTGACTGGTGCACTTGTTGTCCTCCATCTTGTGTTTGACAGCAGTACAGAAGCCATTTCTAATGTCTGTATTGTACCTGAACAGGTGTAGTGATGCACTGCTTGGTCCCGCTGGATTAAACCAGTTTGCTAAACAGATTATAACCACTGAAGTCTAGGTGCTGTGGTGTCTGTTAACATGTCTTCGTGTTTTTATCAGGAGGAAGCTCAACGTGCAGGATGACTGCTCCGTGGAGGGTCCTCAGTTCTGCAGTAATGAGCATCATTTTTTCACTGAGAGGTGAGAATTAAAAACCAACACAACAACAAACCAACAGATCTGATTGTACTGATCTCTTTTTTGTGTTTTACCTCTCATGTTAACTAAGATGAACAGCCAGCCAGACTCCTTTTCAGGAAGCAAGCTTTGATCCTTTAGTGACTTATTACTCAGTCTGTTACATCACTGAAATGTGACATGGTTAACAACTTGACTGAGTATCAGGAAAATACAGTAGTCTTTTAAACTTCAGAAAAATAGATACCAAATTACTATAAACTTAGGATATTGTAGACAAAACTCTGTTATAGCATTAGAACAGCATCAAAACAATACACATAAAACGTACAGCCATTGCCTTCTGAGGGATTCACAATCAGGATGAACTCCACCATGCTCTTCTCTGACGACACTGTAACTACTGCCTGTTTCCTGATTCTACCTGACTTCAAATTAAAGGCATAACGTCCTCTTCACAATAAATTTTGTCATTAACACATTCAACAGAATGTGGGCAGAACAATGATCCTTGTCCCTCTGCTGCCTCCTGATGATCAGCTGCTACATCAGGGTAGAGGTTAAGGTTTCATTCTGTTTAAGTGTCTGCCAGTCTTAGGGCTCTAATTTCGTAGACCAGGCGCAGGTGCAGGTGCGCCGCGCCTCTGCCGCGCCAACGGGGTGTGTCCAGGGCATTTTGCAAGTTTCCTGCACAGCACAGTCCGGCGCAGTGAGGCGCACCCACGCCTACGTCCCTCCGACTGGCACAAGTAGCGCCACACCCATCTTGGCGCAGCCAGTCTACCAAAGGGCTGCGCATGGTGATTCGCCGGATGAAATAACCACTGTGAGGGGTGCGCCACCCTGCGCTGCGCCAGGAAATTAGGGCCCTAAGTATCTATTCTGCTCTGGAATATGTTTTAGTCCTAAAAATATGGTTACAAGGATGACGACATAAAGATGGCAAAACTCTGCCTGCATTACCAAACAGGACAAAGTTGCCACTAACAGTGACATGCTGAGATAGAAATTCAGCTCTGGACTTTTAGAGAGAACATTGCCAAATGTTGTGTATGTTTGTATGTGTGTTGAGTTAGTGTGTTTGTGTCTTAGACCCATTGTGGCAGTTCTAAAACCCCAAGGTGTGCGTGATATCACTGATTCACATTGATTGGTTGGTGTCTGAGCAGCCTTGCTGGGGAAGTCGTTATCCAGGAGTGAAAAAAAAAGAGAGAGAGCGCGCACAGGAGGAGAGAGAGAGAGAGAAGCCCACATGTTTTACGTGTGCGGAGCATGTGTTTTACACGCGGCATGTGTTTTATGCAGACGAAAGTGATAAAAGCGTGCACGAGAGTGTTTTACGTGTGCACGACTTTTGATAGAAATCTAACACCATACAAAAACACTGCACGCAATCAGTTGCAGGTTTGATAAATCACACTGCGGGTGCTAAATGATTGCATCTGCATCTCCTCCCAGTATTTTGCGCATTCTGACCATCTGCATGTATTCTGCATATTCTTGAGGGCAAACAGGCTAAATGGATTGCGCATGCTACTTTGCTCATTTGACAGACGCAATCCTCTGTGCACTCTGTTAGTAGTTAGCTTTGCGCACTATCAAGTTTGTATGTGTTTTTATATACGCAAACCTTTAGTAGATCAGGCCCTAATATGTTTACAGTATTTATTCGTTTGTCTCTTAATCCTCTGAATCCAACCTTTACCGGAATTTATCTAAAATCACTGGAAAGCTCCACTTCTCAGCTTTTAGGACTCGCTGGAATTATCTGGATAGCGTGGATACTCCATGAGTTATGGTAGTTTGAGTCATGCATGTCTTTTTATGTAGCTGGTAACAGTCAGCTTTGTCTGTAGAACAAGCTGAGCAAAAACCAGACTTTTTAGGGAATTTTATAAAATCCCCCCAGACATAATTTTACGACCAAAAAGGATGATATGTACTGGCAAAAGAGGACGTATGGTCACCCTAGGTTCATATTTATCATTACCTGGATCTGTGTATGCTGGTGGAGCACCACAGCCTCGTCTTTGTCATAAACCTGCTAGGGTATGAACCCGATGTTTTTAATGTTGGACCCAAAAGCTGAGAGCCGGAGGCAGATAGCAGGTGTAACTAAGAGTTTTATTTGCACAGGAAGACAAGGTTAGGGGATTAAGGGGGGAATCCAGGATTCGTGAGGGATCTTTGAAAGGAAGGTGAGTATAAAGGTGGTTGGCATGGTGAGGGCTCGTGGAGGCACTGTGGAGAGAAGCAGCAGAGGCTCAGGGTAAGTTTACGAGTGACAATCCAAAAAACACAGAGTATGCACAAAGGCAAAAAACTCCCAACGGGAGATCAAAATGCTTAGCTCAGCTACTAAAATGTTTAGAGCAGAAGAGAGACGGCCAACAAACCACTGGAGTTGTGGAAATCCACTGGCGCTAAAGATGAGTCCACAAGCCAGCTTTGCAGGTGAAGGTGATGAGGTGATTCCATTCAGGCAGTGTTGTAGTCGAGTCACCAAAGCTCGAGTCCAAGTAGAGTCCGAGTCCCCAGTGTTTGGGTCCGAGTTGAGTCCGAGTCACCAAAAAAAATCCAAGTCAAGTCCAAGTCACCAAAAAAAAATGTGAGTCGAGTCCAAGTTGAGTCCTCTCACCTGAGTCGAGTCCAGGTCAAGTCCTCAGTACCTTAGCCCAAGTACTAGAAAAGTTCCCCGAGCCTAAGTCTGAGTCCTCAATTTTGAGGTAACTGTGCGCACTAGGCGCACGATTTGGAATAAAACCCAAATGGGCATGGGTAAATATATAACGTTTTTTATTATATTTTTGTCGGAAGATACAGGAAATAGTAGATGAACTGCATCTGGATGACAACAAGATCAATCAATCAATCAATCTTTATTTGTATAGCGCCAATTCATAACAAGTGTTATCTCAAGACACTTTACAATAGAGCACAAAGCTCTTCATATTATGGATACACATATATGCATAGATACATATATACATATAAAAATACACATATACATATATATACAAATATATACATCCAACACCCAACATGAATCCATATAGCCAATCATGAATCCCTCCATCATGGCGGCAAGAAAAAACCTTCTGTTAAGCAGCAGGAAATCTTGAATGTGGACCCCAGTCTCATGATGAACAGCAAATCCACACAATGCTGTGTTGGGTGTGTGGGCAAAGGGAGGGAGGTAAGTGGAGACAAGCGGACTAAAGTAAGAACTAAAGCTAGTGACAGATCAATGGACCAATCATAGACCTGTCGTCGTCAAATTTGTTTCTGCTGCAAACAAATTTATTAGAGGAGGGTCCTCATGTCTGTGTGGTTGTGGTGAAAATTTTATAGAAGTATAATCAATAAAAGTCTTACTGGAAGTAAGAATTTATGGTAGTGATGAACTCATGGGTGCCCAGACCACAAGTGCATCCCTACCATATTTGTCTCTGTTAAGTATAAATGTATTAATGGTAGACCTCTTGAGATGTGACACCTCATTCTCAGGAGGGATCTCATGTCCATGTGGAGCTAGAGATAGTTACTATAGATGTATCAACCATGGATAGAAAGATCATGTTAATATCAACATTAACAGCTATAATGATTATGAACTGGAGTGAGATGGCCAAATATGTGTTATGTCTGTAATTGTAGTTATTGAGGCTTCGTGACTCCACAGCAGCAGGCAGTCTCCACCAAGGATCCCAGGCAACCTAAAAGACAAGAGCCAGAGACGAGTACAGGAGCAAACAGAAAGGGGCAGAGGCAGATATGGAGAGAGAGTGTGAGAGAGAGAGGGATAGAGCCCAATGTGCCAGATCCCCCCGGCAGTCTAAGCCTATTGCATCTTAACTATATGTCTAAACTATGGACTATGAGCTGGTCCCTAACTGAAAGCTTTATCAAAGAGGAATGTTTTAAGTCTAGCCTTAAAGGTAGAGAGGGTGTCTGCCTCCCGAACCGTGGTCGGTAAATGGTTCCAGAGAAGAGGAGCCTGATAACTGAAGGCTCTACCTCCCATACTACTTCTAGAGACTGATGGAACCACGAGCAGGCCAGCATTTTGGGAGCGTAATGTTCTAGAGGGGTTGTACGGCACTACAAGCTCTTTGAGGTAAACTGGTGCCTGTCCACTGAGAGCTTTATAGGTGAGAAGAAGAATCTTGAATTCTATTCTATATTTAATGGGAAGCCAGTGCAGAGAGGCTAATACTGGAGTAATATGGTCTCTTCTCCTAGTTCTAGTCAGCACACGTGCTGCAGCATTTTGGACCAGCTGAAGCGTCTTAAGCGACTTACTGGGACAGCCTGAAAGAAGAGAATTACAGTAGTCCAGTCTAGAGGTAACAAAAGCATGGACAAGCTTTTCAGCATCGCTCTGGGACAGGATAGGCCTAATTTTAGCGATGTTACGAAGATGAAAAAAGGCTGTTTTTGAGATTTGCTTTATGTGACAGTTAAAGGATAGATCCTGATCGAATAGAACCCCAAGATTTCTAACAGTTGTGCTTGGCGTCAGGCTTATGCCATCTAGGGCAGTTAAATCATTAGAAAAGGTTTCTCTAAGGTGTCGAGGGCCCAGCACAATGATCTCTGTCTTGTCTGAGTTAAGGAGAAGAAAATTTTGGGCCATCCATGTCCTAATGTCCTTTAGACACGCATCTAGTTTAGATAACTGATTTGTCTCACCTGGCTTCATCGATACATACAGCTGAGTATCATCAGCATAGCAATGAAAATTAACGGAGTATTTCCTCATGATATCACCGAGGGGAAGCATATAAATGGAGAAGAGAATTGGACCTAGCACAGAGCCTTGAGGAACTCCGTAACTTACTTTAGTGTACACAGAGGACTTGTTGTTCACGTGTACAAACTGGTATCTATCAGATAAGTAGGACTTAAACCAATTTAAGGCAGTCCCTGTAAACCCGAGTAATACCTCTAATCTCTGTATAAGAACATCATGATCAATGGTGTCAAAAGCCGCACTAAGATCTAATAAAACAAGTACTGAGAGAAGTCCCTCATCTGAAGCTGAGAGTAGGTCGTTAGTTACTTTAACTAGAGCAGTCTCTGTGCTGTGATGAGCTCTAAATCCTGACTGAAAGTCCTCAAAAAGGCTGTTGTCTTGAAGGAAGTCACATAGCTGAGTAGCCACTACTTTCTCCAGGATCTTTGAAGTAAATGGAAGGTTTGATATAGGCCTGTAGTTAGCCAATGTTCCCGAATCGAGGTTAGGTTTTTTAAGGAGAGGTTTGATTACAGCTACTTTAAAAGACTGTGGCATGTAGCCTGTTGATAGAGATATATTTATTGTCTCCAGCAGGGATGGACAGACTAGGGGAAAGACCTCCTTGAACAGTTTAGTTGGGATCGGGTCTAAAAGGCAGGTAGATGGTTTGGAGGAGGAGACAAGAGAATTTAGCTCCTGAAGGCTAATTGTAGAAAAATGATCTAACGCAGGTCTGACTACAAGTAATGGTACGGTAGGTTCAGGTGAAAGCAGGGAGTTGCTAATTTTATCTCTAATTTTAAGAATTTTATCATTAAAAAAGCTCATAAAGTCCTCACAGCTAAGAGCTAGAGGAATCACAGTCTCCACAGAGCTCTGACTCTGTGTCAGCCTGGCTACAGTGCTGAAAAGGTACCTAGGGTTGTTTTTATTTTCTTCAATTAGTGAGGAGTAGTAGGCAGCTCGAGCATGTCGTAAGGCTGTCATGTAGTTATTGTGACTTTCCCGCCAAAGTATACGTGACTCCTCCCTCTTATTGGAGCGCCATATTCTCTCTAATTTACGGGATGCTTGTTTAAGTTCACGAGTTTCAGGAGTAAACCAAGGAGCTGCCCTCTGACGTTTAATAGTTTTTTGTCTCAGTGGCGCAATTGAGTCCAAAGTGGATCTTAGTAGACTGGCAGAGTCGTCAACAAGCTGATCCAGCTGAGAGGGGCTATAGCTAATATCACAGTTATCAGTTGGCCAAGTTATTGAGTTTAAGGCAGCAGGAATCGCTTCTTTAAATTTAGCCACGGCACCATTGGACAGATTTCTACTCTTCACAATTTTGTTACAAAACACAAAATCCTCTAAGAAGATGCTAAAAGTTACTAAGAAGTGATCGGATAATAAAGGATTCTCAGGAAAAACTTTTAGTCTATCAACATCAAGGCCATATGCTAGAACTAAATCAAGAGTGTGATTGAAATGATGAGTAGCTTCACGAACAGCCTGAATAAAACCAACAGAGTCTATTAAGGACATAAAAGCTGAGCTAAGGCTATCACTTTCTTTGTCAACATGAATATTAAAATCACCTACAATAAGTATTTTATCAGAGCTAAGAACCAAGTTTGATACGAACTCAGAAAATTCTGATAAGAATTCAGAATAAGGGCCTGGAGGACGGTAAATTATCACAAATAGGACAGGCTGGCAGGTTTTTGAATCAGTATGAGATAAATTTAGAACAAGGCTTTCAAAAGAGGAGTAATTAGCCTTTGGTCTAGGATTGATTTGGAGACAAGAATGATAAATAGCTGCTACACCACCACCACGGCCTGTGTCGCGGGGTATATGAGTATTTGAGTGACTGGGAGGAGTGGATTCATTTAAACTGACATATTCCTCCTGGCCACAAGATGGCGACTATCTACTGTGCTAACGTGTTTTGATACAAAAATTGGATTAAATAATGTACCTAGAAGACCTAACTGTTGGATTTATCATGACAGATTGCTTTTACGAAGTCTCCAGAAAGACACTGATGTTTCAGGAGAGATATCTGAGCCTATGGAAGAGCTACGATTGCACCGAAGAGCTTATCGGAATGGCTAAGTTGTTAGCTTTCGATCAAAACAATCGGTAAGTGGCTACAATAAACGGTGTGAACACTGTGCTTTGCTGTTGTATACAATAGCGCTGACCTCCAAAGGTTAGAGGCTCCTCCAAGAGGCTAACATTGTCGTTGTTTAGCAGCTAACTTATAATGTTATCAACAGTCAAAGTAACATTAGCATCGCCATCTACTCACTTCACTGGGTGCATCCTAGACAGATGTCTGTTAAAGTTCGAAGTTGTCCCTGTCTTCTCTTCAATGGCTCTTTTACATAATGAACACGTTGCTCTACATTTACTAGCATTTATAGGGAAATCTTTGAAAGCAAAATGTACAACCCGCGGCACCTGCTTCGACATCACACGTGAAACGCATACGCAGGTAAACTAACACACATGCCAGCAGTGGGCTTTAAGACTGATATGAGGACCTTATACCAGAAGAAATAATAAATAAAAAATAATAACAATACAAAGGATTCATTGATAAATAAGCTTGGGTCCTCTGAGTCCTCCCCTGAGTCCTAATGCAGCCAGAGCTTGAGTCCGAGTACAAGTCTGAGTCATCAGCGCACAAGTCCGAGTTGAGTCACAAGTCCGACATATCCGGAGTCCGAGTCCTGGACTCAAGTCCTTCAACACTGCATTCAGGTGTGTGGCTGCCGACTATCAGTGCAGGGAGAAACCACGCCCACTCTCCATGGAGCAGAGAGGTAGAGGATTCATGAAAAGCCTCCATGGAGGCAAAAACAGTTCAGAGAAGGGGGAATCCTCACAAAACCAGCTCCAAATGTTTCAGCATAAGCTAAGAGTCTGCAGTGCAAAATCCTTAATGAGCCCAGACATCAGTTTTCAGCAGACCAGGTGCATTTTTAATTGGCTGCTCTCGAATTTGCCCACTTTCTGCCATGTTACTTGTTGCTATTGCTCTTTGCAGTAATTCGTCTCTTTAGGGTTACCGGTGGCTGCTGTGAAGCTGTTGTTGTCTAGCTTGCTATATGCTTGTGTCTAAGGGATAAAGTCAAGACCTGCCGAGTGTAACGTTGATTAATAATAAAAATAATAATCGATTACACCCCATCACTGCATCGATGCAGAATCGTTCATGTCTGCATCGCAATGCATCGGAAAAATTATTATTTTCAACAACACTAGTTTAGATGTATTTTACAGAGTTTGAAATACAGATTTTGCTGAACCTTAAATAAATAATTTAGGATGGGGTTTGGGATGTAATCGTATGAAATTTTCATAACACGGTTATTGTGACCAAAATTACCACGGTTATCATTATTATTGGGGTAAATGTTCAAAAAGTACTTTTACACACACTTGAAATCATTTAACCCCTTTAATATTATAATTGACCCTTCGCTAAGCCCCTCCCACACACGGCTGCTGTCCAATCCTACGTTAGCAACCTTAACTATGCACGAGAGGCCTGTCAAGCTTTCGGCAGAAAACAATATGCCTAAGCCGTGTGCATACTAGAAAGTCCGGCACTCGATATCTGAGAAGTTTGGAGGGTAGTGTTGATTTTTTTTGCCTTCCCCAAGCCCAAGACACAAGAAGGAAGATGCCGGGTGTGGATAAAGCACAAGAACACTTACGTTTGTTCTAAAGTAAGGTGCTAACTAACATTAGCTAACCATAGCTCTGTGTGTTAGGTAAGATAATGTTAGCAAACAAAGATGTCTCAAAAGTAGGTTACTTCTGTTAAACCTTGAGCCACTGGGTAATATGTGAGCAAAAGAAATACTTGTAACAGGTTGAGACAAGTTCTGACATACTGGTATCTTTTAGCATTTTGTTAACGGACGCCATTGTTGTTCTTGTATGTGATTATTTTGAACAGGAAGTGTCAACACATGGGGTTCTTGACAAGATCTGTGCGTTTTTCCCTCTACTTTAATGTCATCTTCATTTGAACTCCGACATTTAATTTGGTGAATGTATCTCTCAAAATCATACTGGAGACCTTTCTGTCTGCTTCTTTCTGATATCTCTAAAAAATTTATCCAGAGATCTGCAGATATTTCCTTAGGAATATCACACACCTGTATTACTAAAAACTCCATATTTCTCATTCTAGGAGGGAAAGCTTGACAGGCATAGCAACAGTAACCAAGGGAGGCGGGACTTAGCGAAGGGTCAATTGTAACGGGCTTCCTGGTCTTTTTTGTCAATTAATGTGTCAGGAAATGTCCTTTTAAGTAAATTTTTTTCACCCTTTTTTTCATGAGAAATAAAACTAAACAATTCTGGCAAGTATTTGTCATTATTATGTTATAAATGCTTAAACAGTGTTTAATTAAAAGAAAAGAAAAATACTATTTGGAACTTTAAACAGGATTCTCTTCATAAACAAGTGTAAACGAACATGTTCAAAGTTTCTGAGATTTCAAAAAAATAAACTCAACTTATTTTACATACACTCAGACATTTTTGTTTGCCTACAGCATTAGTGTCCATGTTACAGCTCGTTATATTAGACCATGTCCAGGTGTTTTTTTACTGATGATAGCCCCTGAGGCTATTCCTGTCCAGTTAGTCCCTTCATGACTCTCCTCTGGTCTCCCCTCTCCCTGACAGATCTCCTTCACATTTCCTCCTCCAGTATTTCCAAACTACGATTGATGAAATCCATAAAGCACAAACTATGATGGAAAAAGACGATCAATTATGAAATAGCGAATAAATGACAAAAGAACAGAAAGAACACACTCCAGAATGATACTAATGCTATTATTTACAACATTTATACAGTATTTACACAGAAAATACTGATAAACCACCTATAATTCACTCAGGGATGGCTCACTGGATCTTCTCACTCTTTCCGGCTCAGTCAGCTCACTTACTTGAGGAGTTACAGTAATTTTAATCACGCACGTCTTTTTCTTCCGCCGGTGTAGGACGCATGAGCAGTAGTGCTAGGTAGCTCATCTCAACAGGTAGCGTGTTTCGACAGCTTCGTGTTTTAGACAGGGTGACCGTCTTCAATCAGTTTCCCCTCGGCATCCTTGTAAGTCCAAAATTCGACCAGACTTTAGACTTTGTCCGTTTCGAGGGGGAAAATCTCCAGTATAGAGTCCATGCGGGCACCAACCGCTGTGGCCAAACTTTTGCTTTCAGAGGCCAAACATTGCAAACTGTGCATGCGCGCCTCCGTCTGTGAGGGACTGCGGCTGCTTTACCGAGAAGCAGACACATAGTTCCGGCTTTTCCAGGCCATGAGCAGCATCACCATGAGTTATTGACACAGTGTGGTAATCAAACTCGGTTTACCGGTAATTAAAACAGGACATGGTAATACTAACCGTCTGAAATTTTACCGCGGTTTACTGGTAACCGATACATCCCTAGATGGGGGTGAAATTTGTTTTCTTGGCATTATGAAAAAATTACATCAGTTACATTAGATAACTGAATTAATGTTAATAAATATGTTTCCTTTTTAATTAAAGTACTGTTTTGCCTGTTAGATTGAATTAATAGTTTTAGTCGGTCTATCAATAATTTTGTTTATTCACACGATAAAAACAAGTGATAAATGAGTCCTTTTATTGTGTAATTCAGATGTCCTTACTGTAGGAGACTTGTTGCTCCTTGAGATCTTTTTGTTTTGCTTTGTTGAGCAAACATTCAACATGAGCTGCTGTAATGTTTCTGTTAATCACAGTCTGCTCTGTCAGGTGCAGCTGTGGGTGTCTAATGCCGTCTTCCTGCTGTCATTTTGGCTGATTTGTTCAGAGTCATGAATAATTATTCAAACAGTGAAGCACATTAACTTCACATATTAGTCCAGAAACATTTTAAACAGCTGACAGTGAATCAGTGTCTTGTTTCTCTGGGACCTCTGTGTCCCTGCTGCTCAGTCCAGCCTCATCATCATCACCCTCACTCATGACCACAGGTGCCTTCATCCCTCCCCAAAATAAATCAGTCAGTCCCACATCTTGTGCCGTCACTTTTTATAACACTATCCTCAACTTTCCACTCCACCCATCTCCTCTCTTTTCTCCATTTTCTCTGAGTTTCTCACTTGCAGACACTTTTGTTTTTGGTCATGATGAGCGTGCATGAGCCAACCAGAGATCAGTATCTACAGGATCAGTCCCAGTTAGGGGGAGGCACTCATGTACCCCCTAAAAATCAGAAGTATTTGGTATATTTGGTCTCTCAGGCAGCGTTCCTCTGAGTTCTGGACAGACTGGACTGACCTGCACAACAGTCAGCTGAGGATTGTCCATCCAGGAACTGTACAGGAACTGATTGATCCAAGATGGCGCCGGCAGCCTCGGCACATCGCTCTATAGGAATTTGCATGTTTTTGTTTATTTTCTTTGTGTTTGGACTAGAGTGTCCGAGCTCTCGAGGAAATCAAAGGGCGGTGGAATATGCTTACACATAAATGCAGGTTGGCGCACATCTGTCACAGTTTGTCTGTACACTGCAGCCTGAATCTGGAGTCCTTTATCGTTTATTTGCTGTGGGAGTTTTCCTCCTTCATCATGGCTGGAGTTTTGCAGACTCTTGCAGAACAATTTAACGGCTTTGAAGCTAAACACCCAGACTCACTCTTTGTTGTCATGTGGGACTTTAACAGAGCAAAATTAAATCATGAACTTCCAAAGCTGGACCCCCTGCAGTTCGCCTACCAGACAATCAGGTCGGTGGATGATGCTGTCAATCTGGGACTGCACTACATCCTGCAGCATCTTGACAGCTCAGTGAGCTACACGAGGATCCTGTTTGTGGACTTGAGCTCAACATTTAATACCATCATCCCGGACATCCTCTCCTCAAAACTCTCACACCTCAATGTGTCTCCGTCCGTCTGTCAGTGGATTACCAGCTTTCTGACTGACAGGAGACAGCAGGTGAAGCTGGGAGACATCACCTCAACAACCCGGACTGTCAGCAGAACACGCTCAAAACTGTGGAGATGACAGTGGACTTCAGGAGACAGCCCTCGTCACTGCTCCCCCTCACCATCAGCAACAGCCCTGTGTCATCCGTCGAGTCCTTCAAGTTCCTGGGAACTACGATCTCTCAGGACCTGAAGTGGGAGATGAACATCCACTGCATCCTGAGAAAGGCTCAGCAGAGGATGTACTTCTTTCGTCATCCAGTTCTACACCGCTGTCATTGAGTCCGTCCTGTGCACCTCCATTACCTTGTGGTTCGGAACAGCCACACAGCAGGACAGACACAGACTGCAGTGCACAGTTAGGACTGCAGAAAAAATCACTGGAGCTCCCTTGCCCTCCATCCAGGAACTGTACTCCTCCAGAACCAGCAAGAAGGCAGGGAACATTATCAGAGACCCCACTCACCCTGGACACAACCTGTTCTCCCTCCTCCCCTCTGGCAGGCGATACAGAGCCCTGCGCAGTCCTGTCAGACTGAAAAACAGTTTCTTTCCTACTGCCATAACCCTCTTATATAGCTGAATTATGAACCTGCTGCACTGTTAAATGGTCATATATTCACCTTAACTAGTCACTGATTCAATTTGCACTACATTGTATTCTTTGCACCAATTGTGTATATATTTATTTTTCTGCACAGGTGTATATATGTATATATATTTTCTATTTATTGTACATATTTTGTTTCTACTAGGTGCATACATATTTTTCTTCTATTCGAATTAGGTGTATATATTTATTTTTTTCTATTATTTATGTTTACATTTGCTGCTGTTTATTCCATGAGTGAAACCACCTGCTGAAATCAAATTTCTTGTATGTTGTTGAACGTACCTGGCTAATAAAGCTGACTCTGATGATTCTGATTCTGATTCTGATGACTCTTGAAGTTAAACTAGACAATTTCCACTTTCGGTACCATCACAGTACATATCCAAGTCCAGGCTGAAGCTGCATGTAGCGTGACAATGACATGATGAAATGGTTGAGCAACACAGTAGATATGGCAGGAGACTTTATTGTGGTGATATTATGGCTACAAATGATCTGTGGTTGTCTTTGGTGACCTATATGTAAAGACAGATGTGTGGACTGACGTCACCAAACACTTTAGGGGTGGGGGTTCTGTGTGAACTGAGCTCCCTTTAACTTCATCAACACACACACACACAGGGCATTTCGATTTCATTGCATGGTCTTCTGACTGTCGGCCTGTCTTGTCATTACAAGGACATTTCCAAGTCCAGGCTGAACCAGCATGTAGATGGACAATGACATGATGAAATGCTTGAGAAACACAGTAAAGATTACAGGGGACAATGTTCTTGTGTTTTAGTCACACATGTGGCCTGATTAGCTCATGCCAATCACTTGGCACCTGATCTTAAGCTGTCTTCTTGATATACCTGTTGGTGTTGCTCCTCCCTAAGAGCTGTGGTAACATTATGGCTACAAATGGATATATAGGTGTGGATTTGTTTGGTGATGTTACTTTATGGGTGAGTCTTCTGTGTGAAGGTGAGTTCCCTTTAACTTTATCAGCACACACACACATACACATAATGCATGCTTCACGCGCCCTTTTAAAAACCAGAACACCTGTGTGTGAAACTTCAAAGGGACAGGAAGTGCTCTGTTGTCATGGTAACCAGCACTCACAGACACCAGGTGCTGCAGTTTGAATGTCCATCTCAATGCGATTTCTGCCTCTGAAAGGCTGTTGAACAATTGGTTGTTACTCAAAAAACATAAATGCTAGGTGAAAAGTAAAATGACCATGACCGTCAGACATGTCTTGGGATTGTGAATATGTAATATGTGGCTCGTGGCTTCGGCAGCCGCTTGGCATTTCAGTTGGACAGTGACATGGTGAAATAGTTAAGCAACACAGGAGAGATGTCAGGAGAAGTTATTCATGTGTTATAGTCATGCGTGGCTTAATTAGCTCATGCCAATCACCTGGCACCTGATCTTCAGCTGTCGTCTTGATATACCTGGTGGTGTGTCCCCTCCCTAACAGCTGTGGAAGATTATGGCTTAAAATGGACTGTGGCTGTCTTTGGCGACATAGATGTGGGAATGTGTTTGGCGACTGACGTAGCTTTGCTATGGGAGAGAGTGCCTCGTTGCAAAGCCCGAGCCCCCAAATATAGAAACTCTGATCAGCCTGGAACAGGTCTGCCACTCAGGAGTCGTCCTGAACCTCTTGATGGCCACCCAGGCCTAGAACTGATATTCTAAGCACGTCAGAGTGAAGAGCAGAGATGAACGGTCTTTGGGCTTCAGTTAGAATGTTTGGGGCTCACGAAGGGATCATGAAACCTGTATAATCTGCCTGTCATTATACAGCAGCCAACACAGCCCTCCAACCAGACAAGGCCAGGACTTGTCCTGGTTCTCCAGATTAGCCTCTCTGGGCCTGTAAAGTTTGCATTAAGGTCTGGGCTGAAGTTCTGACTTCACTGACACTGCTTTCTAGTTGTGTAGCCAGTAACAGGTCTCTGGATCACTCCTGAAGTCTTTGTACTCTAATGACTAATAAAACTTGAAAATTCAAAAACAAGGCAACTGGACTGTGTAGACTTTGTTGGGAAGACGTTTCACTTCTCATCCAAGAAGCTTCTTCAGTTCCAAATGGCTGGTGATGGAAGCAGATATTTATCTTGCTAGAGGAGAAAACAACAACAAAGGAAGGGAGGAGTTGGAGAACGACTCATAGAAATTCATCACAGGGTGATGTAACCCCTGAGAGTCGTTACCCTGAATGGGTCATTAACTCCCCCTGTCATGTGAGGTGTTATGGTCACATGTGCCGAGGTGTGAATGTTTGGAGAACTTCCTGGGGAGTGAGCTTAGCACTGCATTATATGTAGGTGAGAGATTGTGTCTGAGTCCACCACCTCTGTTAAGAGAAGGCTTCTCCAGTCTGGTGAAGATGGCTTCTTTAACTCCTCTTTCAAACCATCTATCTTCTCTCGCCAACACCTGTACATTGCTGTCCTCAAAAGAGTGTCCCGTGTCCTTTAAGTGGAGGTGGACTGCTGAGTCCTGACCTGAGGAGGTGGCTCTCCTGTGTTGAGCCATACGCTTGTGAAGCGGTTGTTTAGTTTCCCAATGTACAGGTCTGAGCATTCCTCACTGCACTGGACTGCATACACCTCATTGCTCTGTTTATGTCTTGGTGTTTTGTCCTTGGGATGGACCAACTTCTGCCTTAATGTGTTTCCAGGCTTGAAGTGAACAGGAATGTGGTGTTTGCCAAAGATTCTCTTGAATTTTTTGGATAAACCTGCAACATAAGGAATCACAATGTTCTTGCGTCTCTCTTCCCTTTCCTGCTCCGTCTCCTTTCTTTTCTTGTTCTTCAAAAAGGCCCACTTTGGGTATCCACAGGTTTTCAGGGCTTCTCTAATGTGTTTCTGTTCCTTTTCCTTTCCTTCCTTCCTTGTAGGAACACTCTCAGCCCGGTGGTTGAGGGTTCTGATGACACCCAGCTTGTGCTGAAGCGGATGGTGGGAATCAAAGAGTAAATATCAACAACAACAACAAGCTTTATTTATATAGCACTTTTCATACATAGGAAAATGCAACCCAAAGTGCTTAACAAAATAAAACAGAATGAAATAACAAAAACATACAACAATATATAGACCCGACCCCCCACCCCCACCCCACACATACACACACATACGCCCAGACTCGCACACACGCTCACACTCACACATACAGTAGATAGACTAGTAACATGGCCTGGCACTGAGGTGAGGAGAAGCCACCTATGGGTGGCCATCCACACTGAGAGGTACCAAAGTCCACAGCCACAGGGAGCGCCGCCAGGAAGACGTCCCTGTGGGCAGACCAGACACAACTCCCAGTGTGGAGGGCCCCCATTAGGAAACACTGGAGCTAAAAACAAGAATATTAAGACAGTGGAATAAAAGCAGGCAATAATGATAAAAATGTCTAGAAATGTGAGGATTTAGGAAATTTTAAAAGTAATAAAATGCACAAGATTTAAAATATGTAAGAATTAAAATAAATAAAATAAAGTAAAAATAAATAAATAAATAAATAAATAAAAGATTAAAGACATAAGAATAGTAAAATATGAGAAATAAGAGAATAAAAGGAATCAGTTAAAAGCCAAATTAAAAAGGTGAGTCTTTAGCTTCCTTTTAAAAATATCTACAGTCTCTGCGGCCCTGAGGTTCTCTGGGAGGCTGCTCCACAGATAAGGGCCATAATGGCTGAATGCAGCCTCACCATGGGTTTTTGTTTTAACTCGTGGTATGACTAAAAGGCCAGTGCCAGGGGACCTCAGGGTCCGCGAGCGTTGATATGATAAAAGCAGTTCAGATAGATAAGATGGTCCAAGACCGTTAAGACATTTATAAACTAGTAAAAGAACCTTAAAATCGATCCTGAAGCGGACAGGGAGCCAATGCAGCGATTTTAAAACTGTTGTAATGTGCTCCCGCCCCATGGTCCTTGTCAGCACGCGTGCGGCTGAGTTTTGTAATATCTGTAGATTATTAATACTCTTTTTGGGAAGACCAGAGAGCAGGGCATTACAGTAATCTAAACGACAGGAAATAAAAGCATGCATCAGCACCTCCATGCTGGCCTGAGAGAGAAACGGGCGGACTCTGGCTATGTTCTTAAGATGGTAAAAACCTATCTTTGTAATATTTTTTATGTGTGGAACAAAAGTAAGCTCGGAGTCAAAAATAACGCCCAGGTTCTTAACATATTGTGAGGGTTTAAAATCTTGTAATTTTGGTAAAAGTTTCTCTCTCTGGCCTTCAGGATCAATGACTAAAACCTCTGTTTTGTCCTGGTTGAGCTGTAGGAAATTATCTGCCATCCATGACTTGATATCTAAAATACAGTTAAAAAGGGCATCAATAGGCCCTGTGTCATCAGGAGACACGGCAATGTATAGCTGTGTATCATCAGCATAGCTATGGAAGCAGATGCCGTGCCTCCTGATGACATCCCCCAAGGGAAGCATGTAAAGATTAAAAAGAATTGGACCTAAAATTGACCCTTGAGGCACCCCACACCTAATTTCATGAGTTCTGGAGGAACATGTATCCATACTTACAAAGAAACATCAATCTGTGAGATAAGAATGAAACCAGTTAAGAACAGTACCAGAAAGGCCCACCAGGTTTCTCAGTCTATTCAATAAAATGTGGTGATCTACTGTATCAAAAGCAGCACTTAGATCCAGTAGTACCAAGACTGTAAGTTTTTGTGAGTCGGCTTTACACCTGAAGTCATTTAAAATCTTTAAAAGAGCTGTCTCGGTACTGTGGTTCATTCTCAAACCAGATTGATATTTCTCTAAAATATTGTTCGTATTTAAAAAATCGTTTAATTGGTTAAAAACCAGTTTTTCTAAAATCTTACTTAAAAATGGTAAGTTGGATACAGGTCGGTAGTTATTAAAAATGCTGAGGTCTAAATTGCTCTTCTTCAGAAGGGGCCTCACCACCGCTGTTTTAAAGGAGGCAGGGAAAACGCCTGTCTGAAGGGAGCAATTCACTATGTTTAAAATCTGTTCCTCAAAGAATCCATAAAACGACTTTAAAAGTGATGTGGGAATTGGATCTAAAAGGCAGGTTGTGGGCTTTACTTGGGAGAAAACTCGACCAAGTGTCCTTGCATCAACCAGGGCAAAACTCCCCAGTGTTTCCTCGGATAAAAGCGACTATCCAGATGTGTTAATAATTATATTTTGATGTGTTAAAAGACTGGACCTAATGTCATCGATTTTACTTCCGAAGTGGTTTGCAAAGTCCTCGCAGAGGGCGTTTGTTGGTGCCTCTGAGGGTTTTTTAAAATTGGTATTGGTTAAAAGATCAAAGGTGGAGAAAAGACATTTGGAATTGTTTTTATTATCTGCGATGAGCTTTGAGAAGTGAGAGATTCTTGCCTGTTTGACGGTTTTATTGTAGGATCTGAGTTGTTCATGTAATATTTCATAATGAACTGTAAGTTTACTTTTTCTCCATCTTCCCTCCGCACTCCTGCATTTTCCTTTTGATTTTTTGATTTCATCACTTCTCCATGGGGGTTTAGGTTTACTTTTTATGATTTTGTTAAAAGTGGAGCCACAGAGTCCAATGTAGATTTCAATTTACTGTTAAAATTATCAACAATAAAATCACAAGGTGCGGGTAAAATTTCAGCAGGAGTGCTCTGTAAAATCTCGATAAAATTTGCAACCACTTCGGAAGTGAGGTAGCGTTTCCTCACCATTCTCACCGGGCCTTTTGGTGATTAAAACTGGTGACATCAAAAAACACACAGTAGTGGTCAGACACAGCCAGGTCAGCAACAGAGGACACACCAGCGGACAGGCCATAGCTAATGACCAAGTCCAGGGTGTGTTCTCTGTTGTGAGTCGGCTGTGTTATATGTTGGTTAAAATCCATACAGTTTAAAAGGTTTAAAAATTCTCTCGACAATGGGTCGGAGATGTTATCAATGTGCAGATTAAAATCACCAGTTATTAAAATTCTGTTATAGGTGGCGTGTATGATTGATAAAAGCTCTGAAAATTCACTGATAAAAGAAGTGGAGTGGTGGGGTGGTCTGTAAACAGTGATGCAAAGGATAGAAGGACTGCTAAAAACAAAGGCATGAAGCTCAAACGATGAGTAGCTGTTAAAAAACACTTCCTTTGAGTTTAACGTAATTTTAGAAATCGAAGCAGTTCCGCCTCCTCTTTTACCACCCCTGGTAGAAAATAAAAAATTAAAATCTGGTGGGCAAGCCTCGGTGAAAACCACTGGTGCATCTGTGCCAAGCCATGTTTCTGTTAAAAGAATGCAATCTAACTTACTGTCTAAAATCAGATCATTCATAATAAAAGATTTGTTTGCAAGGGAGCGAACATTTAAAAGGGCCAAGTTGATGGTGACAGGTGGTCTACGGACTGTACAGGTGGATTGTTGATGTTTAGGGATAGGTGTGAGGTTACTGAAGTTCACAGAGTGAACATTGTGAAATTTGCTTTGCAAGCGCTGCGTGATGATGACAGGAATTGGTGGGTTGTATGTGAAAGCAGAAGGTCCAAGTCCAGTATTGTGTGTGTTACGATCAGAGGTGGAACTAAAAACATAGGAACTGGGACCGGGGGGACATCAATCAGTAACGGACGGGTCAGTCTGTGTGGATTTGGGGTGGTGGGAGGAGAGTGTGGTGAAGTGCGCGTGTTGCACACCGTATGCCAGGTTGGCGGACAGCACGCGGGTGCTGGCCCTGTTGAGATGGAGGCCATCACTTCCAAAAAGATGTCTCCTCTCCCAGAACACATCAAAATTGCCAATGAAGCCGACGTTGTGGGTGCTGCAGGCAGAGGAGAGCCAGGTATTAAGGCTGAGCAGCCTGCTGAAACGCCCAATACCCCTGCCACAGGTGGGGGTGGGGCTGGAGATAAAAACACACAGCTGGGACTCTGAGAGTCTGTTAAAAAGCTGGGTAAAGTCATGCTTTAATATCTCGGACTGTTGTCTGGAAGTGTCGTTGGTGCCCACGTGAACGATGACACGGCTTACCTGGGGGTGAGACACCAGAATGCTTGGGATTTTCTCCGTTATATCCATAACGGTGGCGCCGGGAAAGGACAGGGTGAGCGCCCCCATCAGACGAACATTCCGGAGGATCGAGTCCCCGATGATGAGATTTGTAGCCCGTTGTCCAGGGGGGATGGCCGGTTCGGTGAGCTCATCGTCCCCGTTAGCGGCCCGCTGGTGATGTGTATCCCGGTGAGGAGGACGTCGGGAGTGCCACTAAATGGCGTCCCTGAGAAGCGGCCTCCGCTGGGTTGAGGAGCCGAGGGACGAGGGCGAGGGCGAGCGGCCTGATGATAGGCGTCCGTCCGATGGGGCGCGGGCAGCCGTGAGTGGAGGGAAGGCTGCGGTGTCAGACAGCGAGGGCATTACACCCGGAGGGGAGGCACCAGGATCGGCAGGGGCAGTTCCCCGCTTCGGCACCCCGACCGGCTCCGCAGCCATGGATAGCGCCGAGTATTTGTTGGTGAGAGGAACGGTGAAGGAGGAGGGAGCCCCGCTCAAAGCGCCGCCAGGAGCCCTCTTCCGACGGTGGACAACAACTTTGGTCCAGGGAGACCTGTTGCTCGGAGTAGAGCAGGAGGGCCGTTGACAGGTGGAGGAGGAAGGCTCCCAGAGGACGGTGTCCCCAAGTGTAGCAGCAGCACCATGCTGTTGTAGCTCGCCGGTCTGCGAGCTCTCCAGCCAGCCGGACAACGTCGGGAGCCGAGCTTTGAAGGTGGCCAGCAGTGAGTCCTTCCTCCGCAGCTCATCGGATAGCCATCCAATGTCCTCCAGAAGGTCAGCAATCTTTTTATGAGCTTTAGTTAGCTGCTTCCCTACCTCTGCAGGTAAGGAAATGTCCATAGTGACGGCGTCCATGGTTGCCATGTAGCACTGACGCTAGAAGCGTAGAATCCAGTTGTCCGATGACTAAAACCCTATACCCAGTAAAATCAAAAGTTTAAAGTTAACGTTTGCTCAGAGCTCAAAGTATAAAAGCGCTCAGAACTTGATTAAAACCGGATAAAAGCTGTTAAAACCAGGTAAAAGCAGGAGCTATCTTCTGCTGCTGTCCACAGAGCGCGTTAAACCGGAAACAGAAAACCCACACACACGGATATCGATTTGTGTGTGTGGGTTTCCGGTACACTTCCACGCTAAGACCCCCATCTGCCTCCAAGTGTACTGCGCAATCCAAAAGGCCAAAATGTTGTCCTTAACATCTTCACGCGTGAACTTAATGTTATCGTCCACTGTGTTGATGTGGTCTGTGAAGGCCTCCACTTCATGTGTGTGGATTTTGACCCAGGTGTCATCCACATACCTAAACCAGTGGCTTGGTGCTGCTCCATGGAATAAAGCTAGGGCCTTTCTCTCCACCTCTTCCATGTACAGGTTAGCTACTATGGGAGAAACAGGGGAGCCCATGGCGCATCCATGTTTCTGCCTGTAGTAGTGGTCCCTGAACTGGAAATAGGTGGTACTCAGGCAGA
The DNA here is from genome assembly GCA_037902135.1 of Cetoscarus ocellatus. Lineage (NCBI taxonomy): Eukaryota > Metazoa > Chordata > Actinopteri > Labriformes > Labridae > Cetoscarus > Cetoscarus ocellatus. Next base: position 70,158 of record JBAMNC010001344.1, on the reverse strand, counting down.
GATCCAGTAAGGAGCAGATGTGGTCAGGGGTGAGGTTGGTTCTGACCTCCAGTGTACTGTCCTGTAAGAGTTGTTTTCTGACTGCTTGGACTGCCTCTGTGGTCTGAATGCTGGTAAAAAGTGAGGTGACATCAAAGGAAACCATGGTTTCCTGTGGGTCCAGTGTGATGTCCTTCAATTTCTGTGCGAAGTCCTGTGAGTTTCTGATATGGTGGGTAGTGTTGCCAACAAGGGGAGCTAAGATTGTGGCCAAATGTTTTGCTATGTTGTAGGTGACCGAGTTGATGCTGCTGACGATGGGTCAAAGGGGTGCACCTTCATTGTGTATTTTTGGAAGCCCATAAACTGCAGTGAGGAATGCTCAGACCTGTACATTGGGGAAACTAAACAACCGCTTCACAAGCGTATGGCTCAACACAGGAGAGCCACCTCCTCAGGTCAGGACTCGGCGGTCCACCTTCACTTAAAGGACACGGGACACTCTTTTGAGGACAGCAATGTACAGGTGTTGGCGAGAGAAGATAGATGGTTTGAAAGAGGAGTTAAAGAAGCCATCTTCACCAGACTGGAGAAGCCTTCTCTTAACAGAGGTGGTGGACTCAGACACAACCTCTCACCCACATATAATGTAGTGCTAAGCTCTCTCCCCAGGAAGTTCTCCAAACACTCACACCTGGGCACATGTGACCATAACACCTCACATGACAGGGGGAGTTAATGACCCTTTCAGGGTAACGACTCTCAGGGGTTACATCACCCTGGGATAAGTTTCTATGAGTCGTTCTCCAACTCCTCCCTTCCTTTGTTGTTGTTTTCTCCTCTAGCAAGATAAATATCTGCTTCCATCACCAGCCATTTGGAACTGAAGAAGCTTCTTGGATGAGAAGTGAAACGTCTTCCCAACAAACTCTACACAGTCCAGTTACCTTGCTTTTGAATTTTCAAGATGACCATGACCTGGATGAATGAGAATCTACACAGACGTACTAATAAAACTGTTCATTTCTTTTAAATGTCTTTTAAAGAATATCATCAGATTTGAAGTAATTTATTGAACTCAATGAAACCTCTTTACCATGATGATCAGCTTGTCCTTTCCCTGGTTAAGACTGACCCACAGCCTGAAAAGGCCCCCCAGAACAAGTCAGTCACTTTGTGTCCAATGACTGAAGTGTAAAAACTGATCATTGACCTGCTCTCCTGTGACACTTGGCCCAGGTCTTTGCACCGTGTTTAGTCATTGCAGATATTTAGCAAGCTTATCCCACAAGAGGACAGAGATGTAGTTGTTCCAGTGGGCTCTGTGCTGCTCTCCAGTGTCTCCTACTCAAGCTTTAATGTCAGAGGAAACATCAGGACCACTGATTGATCAACACTTAAACTCAGAAGAAGTTAACTTGTGTTTATCTCTGTGGACTGAGGTAATGGGAGCTAATTCTTTGTTATTCCTCTACAGAGCCGAGGAGCAGAGCTCAAAGACCACCAGTCAACAGTCCCCCCAGCAGCACCGAGCAGACCTGGACTCCATATCTGAGGTCTGTGTTTTATCAAAAACTACTTCAACATCGATTCCTCTCATCAGAATCAGAAACACTTTGTGAATGTCAAGGAGACATTGGGTTGTTTCAGCTGCTCCTGTTCACAGTAAAGCAGGAGGAATATCAAGACACTCAGACATTTAAGAAGGTTGAAGTAGAAACAGAAAGAAGAAACATGAGCAGGCTCAGAATCTTTAAGAAACAACAATTATGATCATATGAAATCATACAAATCAGTCAAAGTGAGACTATGTACAAAGCTCAAAGAATGTCAATTATTCACAATAAACAATATGAACATAAATGTAAAGAGACAGTTTGACAGTGAGGAGAATCCTCTGAAAAATCAATGAAGATTATCAGAAGTATATCAGAACACTGGGACTATTGGAAGTCACTTTGAGAACTGGTCAGTCTCTGGTCTGGATTTCATTGATCATTAGATCATGAATTGTTTCCATGACTTTAGTTTGATTGTGTCTTTGATTAAATTGCTGTTCCAGCTGCTGGAGGAGAAGATTGTCGCATTGAAGTCCAACCTGAAGGAGAAGTTCCAGTGTGTGTTTGAGGGGGTTTCTAAAGCAGGAAGCCCAACCCCTCTGAATCAGATCTACACAGAGCTCTTCATCACAGAGGGAGAGACTGGAGGAGTCAATGATGAACATGAGGTCAGACAGATTGAATTAACATCCAGGAGAGCAGACCTACCAGAGAGAACCATCAGACTAGAGGACATATTTAAAGGTCCACATGAAGGAGACAAACCAATCAGGAAGGTGATGACAAAGGGAGTGGCTGGCATTGGGAAAACAGTCCTAACACAGAAGTTCACCCTGGACTGGGCTGAAGGCAAAGCCAACCAGGACATACACTTCACACTTCCATTCACCTTCAGAGAACTCAATCTGCTGAAAGACAAGAACTTCAGCTTGGTGGAGCTTGTTCATTGCTTCTTCAGTGAAACCAAAGAAGCAGACATCTGCAGGTCTGAGGTCCAGGTCTTGTTCATCTTTGATGGTCTGGATGAGTGTCGACTTCCTCTGGACTTCCACAACAATGAGGTCCTGACTGATGTCACAGAGTCCACCTCAGTGGATGTACTGCTGACAAACCTCATCAGGGGGAACCTGCTTCCTTCTGCTCTCCTCTGGATCACCACAAGACCTGCAGCAGCCAATCAGATCCCTCCTGAGTGTGTTGACATGGTGACAGAGGTCAGAGGGTTCAATGACCCACAGAAGGAGGAGTACTTCAGGAAGAGGTTCAGAGATGAGGAGCAGGCTGACAGAATCATCTCCCACATCAAGACAACCCGAAGCCTCCACATCATGTGCCACATCCCAGTCTTCTGCTGGATCTCTGCTACGGTCCTGGACCATGTGCTGAAGACCAGAGAGGGAGGGGAGCTGCCCAAGACCCTGACTGACATGTACATCTACTTCCTGGTGGTTCAGACCAAACTGAAGAACACCAAGTATGATGGAGGAGCTGAGACTGATCCACACTGGAGTCCAGAGAGCAGGAAGATGATCGAGTCTCTGGGGAAACTGGCTTTTGAGCAGCTGCAGAGAGGAAACCTGATCTTCTATGAATCAGATCTCACAGAGAGTGGCATCGATATCAGAGCAGCCTCAGTGTACTCAGGAGTCCTCACACAGATCTTCAGAGAGGAGAGAGGACTGTACCAGGACAAGGTGTTCTGCTTTGTCCATCTGAGTGTTCAGGAGTTTCTGGCTGCTCTTCATGTTCATCTGACCTTCATCAACTCTGGAGTCAATGTGATGGTAGAAGATCATTCAATCTACTCAGAATATTCAGTGACTGAATTCTATAAGAGTGCAGTGAACCAGGCTTTACAGAGTCAAAATGGACACCTGGACTTGTTCCTTCGCTTCCTTCTGGGACTTTCACTGCACACCAATCAGACTCTCCTGCAAGGCCTTCAGATACAGCCAGTGACAGCAGACACTGAGGAAGTGGTCAAGTTGATCAAGGTGCAGATTGAATGGAGCTTAGATGCAGAGAAGAGCATCAACCTGCTCCACTGTCTGAATGAACTTCATGATCACTCTCTCCTGGAGGAGATCCAACAGTCCTTAAGTTCAGGGAACCTGTCCTCAGCTAGAATGTCCTCTGGTCAGTGGTCAGCTCTGGTCTTCATCTTACTGTCATCAGGAGAAGATCTGAGCATCTTTGACTTGAAGAAATACTCTGCTTCAGAATTTGCTCTTCTGAGGCTGTTGCCAGTGGTCAGAGTCTCCCACACGGCTCTGTGAGCGGGATTTATTCATCTTCAGATGATCTACATTCTTTGAGCCTCAGGAGAAATTTACTGACCCATTAATGTTCCTGACCTTTTTTTACAGACTGAGTGGCTGTGACCTCACAGAGAGAAGCTGTGAAGATCTGTCTTCAGCTCTGAGCTCCCAGTCCTGTTTCATCAGAGAGTTGGACCTGAGCTACAACGACCTGAAGGATTCAGGAGTGAAGGACCTGTCTGCTGGACTGAAGAGTCCAAACTGTAAAGTGGAAACTCTCAGGTCAGATCCTGGTCCAATTTGTTCAGAATCATTCAGAATCTTTCTCCCACTTCTCTTTTCATCTCAGACTAACTCAGAGAGCCTCTGAAAAAGATGTTTGAACAGTTTATCTTCATAGAAATCAAGAAGCTCTTCACTGATGTCCAGATATTTGTGAGCAGTTTGTGTAGAGACACAAAAACATGCACGTGCATCTTTTAAAATAAAGCAGAGAGATCATGGTGATGTCTATAGGACTTATTCTATCTGGTATAGTTCTATGCTCCCCTCTAGATCTACAGCAGAGTGCCTCTGAAAATGGAAGTGAAAGTTCAGATTTAGTCCTTAAAGAGAGCTGTACCTCAGTTTTATGGAGCAGCTTTGGATTTTTCCACACCTACAACTTTTTTCTGTCCTCAGAGGTCCTAACAGAGTGGAGTGAGCGTCTCTGCCATTGTGTGTACATGGGGGTTCACGTCGTGTGGTGTGTGTCCAACAGTATTGCAGGTACAGATGTTACGGCCTCACAGAATTAAGGTGAATGTCTGGAGAAGTAAATATGAAGGAGCCTGGTTGTGGTGGTTTTGGTTACGGCTCTGAAAAAGGCCGATGACACGCAACTAAATGGACAAATATGGAAATCCTCCATTTACCAACATGTTGTTCCCAAAGAAAAGTTGAAGCTTGAAATAAATAAATTTTATTCAGAGTTCAGCATTTGTGCATTTAAAAGACTTTAAGAACAAAACTTCAGCTCTATTCGGTCATTTAAAAATAAATGTTAGAAATGAGAACACAAAGAATGGTTATAAATTCCAAAGTACCAAAGTTTATTATGGCCAACTCGTTCAACACAGTTAAAGAGATTTAATTGTGAGGATTCAGTGAATCCTCAGCAGTCTGCTCCCTCCCTCCCTCTCAGACTCTCTTTCACCTTTCCCTGCATGGGCGGAGTCCACCGCTCGGCAGCTGCAGCACCTGTTTCCTGTTCACCTCATCAACTCTACCATTTAAGACGGCTCCTGTGAAGCTCTCGTCGCGGGAGAATTGCACACTTCCCTCGGTTTGTGCTAGTCTCGTCTCTCTACTCTGCAGCTCTCGCTGTTTCGGCTTTCAGCCTTTTCTCCCCGTCCAGGGGCGTACTTGTGGCTTTTGAGGCCTTGCTGTTTCTCTGTGTTTTTGATATATTGGATACTAATCCTCTGTCTCTGCTCTCTTTTCCAGGTCTCCACGAGCCCTCACCACCGCCGCCCTTTTTCACTGTCTCACTTACCTGTGTTTGTGCTCAGGAGCCTGTCTACAATCAAACCTGTTCAAATTTTCCTCCTGCTTCATCCTTTGAGCTTTTGGGTCCAACATTAAAAACACTAGGATCATATCCTGACATTAATATCTTTACTACAAAGAGTTTTGATCCAGCTGTAGCTCTGTGGTAAAGGCTGAGCCTTAAAGCAGTTTTTGGTTTGAGGCCTTGAAATCTGGACAGGTTTTGGTGAGAGAGTCCGAATTGAAAGAAAAGGAACACGCTTTGTTGTTGTTTAACGTGGAGGCAGAAGTGTTTGTGAGCTTCTGACAAAAAGAACAAACAGCAAATGTAAAAACCAGAAATAAACATCAGGAATTACATGAAACGCTCACCGGACACTTTATTAGGCACACCGTGGTGGTCCCAGGTTGGACCCCCTTCACCTTCAGAGCTCCTTAATTCTTGGTGTCAGAGATTCAACAAGGAGCTGAAACATCATCAGAGATGTTGGTCCATATCTCCATGACAGCATCACTCAGCTGCTGGTGCACAGGGCAGTTTAACCAATCAGACAATAACAGAAGTATATTTACACAAACTCACTCTTTCTCTTCATGAACGTTGGGGTAAGGAAAAATAGTGGAGCTCTGCTCCTGTTTATCTGCTCTGCTCCTTTATCCTCAGCTCTGCCTCGTGGTGCTCTCACCTTCATCTTTGAACAGGACCACCAAAGATCATGAAGTCTGAGCAGGCTCTCCCTAAACATCAGTATTTTCTTCTGCTGTGATTTCTTTACAGACTGAGTGGCTGTTACCTCACAGAGAGAAGCTGCAAAGATCTGTCCTCAGCTCTGAGCTCCCAGTCCTGTTTCATCAGAGAGTTGGACCTGAGCAACAACAACCTGAAGGATTCAGGAGTGAAGGTCCTGTCTGCTGGACTGAAGAGTCCAAACTGTAAAGTGGAAACTCTCAGGTCAGATCCTGGTCCAGTTTGTTCAGAATCATTCAGAATCTTTCTCCCACTTGTCTTTTCATCTCAGACTGATTCAGAGAGCCTCTGAAAAAGATGTTTGAACAGTTTGTCTTCATAGAAATCAAGAAGCTCTTCACTGATGTCCAGATATTTGTGAGCAGTTTGTGTAGAGACACAAAAACATGCTCGTGTATCTTTTAAAATAAAGCAGAGAGATCATGGTGATGTCTATATGCCTGGGCGCTGTGCACTTTTTCAGTGTTTATCCGGGTGTCGCCTGTCGCAGAAGAAGACATGCTTGCAGAGTGATAGGATCGGGAGCCGAACATGAGAGTGATTTAGTGGTGGTTTATTAGTATTTTCTGTGTAAATAATGTAAAATATTAAACACAATAGCATTTGTATCATTCTGGAGTGTTTTCTTTTCATTTTTTGCCATATTTTCTCTGTGTGTTGACGTATTTCCGACTTATTTCTCTGTGTTTTACTGTCTTTTTTGTCATTTATCGTCTTTTTGATCATAGTTTGTTTTTTATGGATTCCATAAAACGTAATCTTAGAAATATTTGAGGAAGAAATGTTGAGATCTCTGTCTTCAGCTTGACAGGAACAGCTTCAGGGACTACCATCTGTAAAAAAATGCCTGGACATGGTCTGATGTCACAGGCTGTAACATGGACACTAAACGCTGACAAAAATGTCTGAGTTTATGTAAAATAGCCGAAGTTTATTTTTGGTCATCTCAGAAAATTTCTACATGTTCATTTAAAATTGTTTATAGAGAGAATCCTGTTGAAAATTCGAATCGGTTTTTATTCTTTTCTTGTAATTACACACTGTTTTAAGAATATTGACAAGTACTTGCAAGAAATGTTAACTTATGTATTCAAAGGATAATCCACACACATTTATTTACAAAAAAGACCAGGTGGACATTTATTATTGTAGTGTTAACTGTCATGTTTACTTTTGTACTCCATATGCACAAATAAGTTATGACTGTGCAAATTTTTATTTTCAGATGTTTGCTCAAAAATATGAGGTGACATACCACATATGTTCACATTGGCCTAAGAAGCTGTGAGGGTGCAAATGATGGATTAGATGCAATGTGTAATATGCAGGAGATAAAGAAGCTGGGGAAGGAAGACCATTTTGATAGCATTCCCTCTACCTAATAGGGAGATTGGTAGTGTTTTCCAAAATTCTACATGGTTTTTGAGTTTATCAATTAAAGCAGTAAAATTTGCATCAAACAGGGCTTCAAATTTTTTTGTGATTACGATTCCTAAATAAGTAAATTTCTCAGCAGTTATTCTAAAAGGAAGCTGCTTGAACCATTTGTCATCCGTAATTTGTATTGGCATGAGCTCACTTTTATCCCAATTAATTCTATACCCCGAAAACATTCCAAAGAGATTAATTACCTCCAAGATTTGTGGAATTGTGGTCTTGGGCTGGGTTACATGCAAAAGTATGTCATCTGCGTACAGAGAGATCTTATTTGAAGTATAAGCTGCGGTATAGCCATGTATGTCAGTGTGCGTTCTAATTGTTTGTGCAAGAGGCTCCAGGGCTAAAGAAAATAATAAGGGGCTAAGTACACAGCCTTGCCTGCAGCCTCTACCAAGTGCAAATTGTGTGGACAGCGTCTGATTAGTCAGTATCCTAGCACTGGGGTTGCTATACAGTAATTTAATCCAAGTGGTAAACTTGTCTCCAATTTAGGGATGAAACGGTATGAAATTTTCATATCACGGTTATTGTGACCAAAATTTTCACGGTTATCATTATTATCACGGTATTGTTGCAGTGTGCTCAAAATGTTCAAAAAGTACTTTTACACACACTTGAAATCATTTAACCCCTTTAATATTACAATTATAACTTGTATAATTTTTGTTTTTTTGTCAATAAATGTGTCAGGAAATGTCCTTTGAGTAAATTTTTTCACCCTTTTTTTCATGAGAAATAAAAGTAAACAGTTCTGGCAAGTATTATGCATGTATTATTATAATGTATTATACATGTTTAAACAGTGTGTAATTACAAGAAAAGAAAAACTGATTTGAACTTTAAACAGGATTCTTTTCCTAAACAACTGTAAATGAACATGTTCAAAGTTTTGACGACCAAAAATAAACTTAACCTGTTTTACATACACTCACATTTTTTGTTTGCCTACAGCATTAGTGTTCATGTTACAGCTGCCTGTCTTGGCCAGGACACTCTTGAAAAAGAGATTTTTAATCTCAACAAGTTTATTTTCCCTCTTAAATGAAGGTTAAATAAAAAAACAGCTCATGTCAGACCATGTCCAGGTGTTTTTTTTACTGACGATAGTCCCTGAAGCAATTCCTGTCCAGTTAGCCCCCCCTTCCATGACTCTCTTCTGGTCCCTCCCCTCCCTTGCAGATCTCTTCAATATTTCCTCCTCCAGTGTTTCCAAATTACGATTGATGAAATCCGTAAAACATGAACTATGATGGAAAAAGACTATCAATTACGAAATACGGCAAAAAAATGGTGAATAAACAGCAAAAGAATGGCAAGAACACTCTCCAGAATGATACTAATGCTATTATTTACAACATTTATACATTATTTACACTGAAAATCCTGATAACTCACTCAGGTTTGGCTCACTGAATCTTCTCACTCTCTCCAGCTCAGTCAGCTCACTCACTTGAGGAGTTACAGTAGTTTTAATCATGCACGTCTTTTTCTTTTGCCGGCAACAGCTTCGTGCTTTAGACAGGGTGACCATCTTCAGTTTCGAGGGGGAAAAAACCCCCATTATAGAGTCTGTGTGGGCACTAACCGCCATAATTTTCGTTCTCAGAGGCCAAACATTGCAAACTGCACATGCGCGCCTCCGTCTGTGAGGGATAGCTGCTGTTTTACCGAGGAGCAGACACACAGTTCTGGCTTTTCCAGGCAATGAGCTGCATCACCGTGAGTTATTGACACAGTGTGGTTGTCAAACTCGGTTTACTGGTAATTAAAACAGGACATGGTAATACTAACCGTTAACTAAACCGTGGTTTACCATTTTACCGGTAACTGTTAAATCCCTACTCCAATTTTAAATGTTTCCATTACTGAGAAGAGGTATGACCATTCCACCTGGTCACACGCTTTTTCTGCATCTAGACTCAGGACTACAAGTTCCTCCTTAGGGTCTTTGGGGGAGTGTATTATATTGGAGAGGCGTCTAAGATTGTAGAATGAATTCTGCCTAGGCATAAAGCCCGTCTGATCAGGGTGCACCATCTTACCCATACATGTACTAAGGCGTCTTGCTAGAGTTTTGGTTAGGATCTTTTGGTCTGTATTTAAAATAGAGCTAGGTCTGTGTGAGCCCACCTTTTCTAGATCTCTACCTTTCTTGGAAATTAGAGTGATAATGGCTTTGTTCATGGTGGACGGGAGGGCACCATGCTCAAGGGCCCTATTATATAATCTGAGAGGGTAGAGGGCCAGAACCTCACTTAATTGTTTAAATATTTCATTGCTTAAACCATCTGGTCCAGGGCTTTTGCCATTCCTGAGTGATTTAATAGACTCTATGACCTCTTCACAGGTGATCTCTGTGTCTAAATATTTACGATCATCCTGGTCTGACTCTGGTAGTTTGCAAGAACCCAGGAAGGATTGCATTACCCCTGTCAGTGCACTGCTCTGAGATGAATACAGCCTTTCGTAAAATGTTCTGAATTCTGCATTGATGTCCTCATGTTGTATGTAAAGAATTCCAGATTCTGATTTTATTTTATAAATATTTCTGTCACTTTCCAGTTATCAGTGATAATATTAAGGTATTCTTCAAATACACACTTTTATTATACATTTCAATGTGATCTTCCTCTGCAGGCTACCTAGTTTTGTTTGTGTGACTAATGTTGTGCCAGTACATTTTGTGTGTACTTCAAAGTATCATGTAGTGCAACCAAGTATCATGTAGAGTGACCACAGTGCTTTTCATGAAACAAAAATGTCCTATTCTGGCATTTTTGTACTTTTATATTCAGTAGGTGATTAATTTACATGAAGCTCTTCAATTTAGTAATCTTTCTGTTAATTTTTTAAGGTTGTGTAATTTTTTATACTGCAAAGACATCAGTAAATGCTTTATTTTTTTTTTCTTATTTCAGGTTTGTACTAGGGCTGTAACAATATCAGATTTTCACTTCACTATTATTGTGGGCAAAAAATCTCACAATAACAATATTATCACGATATCAATAAAACTTTAATAAAACAATTAGACAATCAGTAAGCCTGTATTACTTGTCCACAGATCTGTCATAAAAGCAATATGCTGTATGGGGAGAGATTTGATATATGTAAAAAAAAATCCCTCTTGTATACAATAAGTGCTGGAGAGGGTCTTTGTAATATCTTATTAGGATCTTTGTGCCTATTAGGCTATAGGCTTTTGAAAATATAGTTGGATAACATATAGGCAAACCAGGATTTTTCTATTACTAAACATAATTTAATATGAATAAAATTAAATTAAGAAAAGCTCTCTTCTCTTAAGTAAGGGCTGTAGTATAAAACCAATTATAATTCCTTTTTGACTTATTTGGAGTATTTTAGTGTCCAGAGTATGACTTTTTGGAACAAATTTGCGCTGCACCCGACAAACGTTACTGATCAGCATGCCATCTTGCCAGAAAACTCACCGTGTGCGTGGTAACCGGCATGAATTAACGGTTCATATGTGTTCAGGACTGTAAGCGGCGCGTGGCTGGAGTGCCTGCTTTGCTCAAGTTACGCTGCTCTATTGTGAATTGCCGTATGTACGCTGCTTTGCTCTGGCTCATTAGCATATGAAGACGGCGCCCTCAAAACCAGCCATTCTTCTTCTTCTTCTTTTTGATTGGCGGCTCGCAAACAACTTTTAGGTGTATACCCGCACCTACTGTATAGGAGTGTGTAGTATCACTCTTTCAAAACATTGCTTGTCTTAATTCCAGCACCTCACTCCAAAAACCTATATTCTGAACAGAGGGGTTATTTGAGCGTGGAAAGAATGCAGCAGTGCTTTATTCATAGGCTTTTTGGACCAGAGCATGTTACTAACGTTTCATGAAGACATCAAGGATCCATGTTAAACTGCAGAAAAGGAGAAAATATGGGACCTTGAAATTGTAAATAAAATTTCTCACTTCTGTTCCTGAATTATTTGTCACTGAATACAGTATGCTTCGACAAATTGAACTTTTAAATTATTTTTATCAGTTTTATGCGATTTAAAGGGAAAATGACTCTGTGGAAAACAATGAAGAGGTCCGCTGGGACATTATAATACAAAAACTTGAGATAATTATATAAAAACTGTCGAATATGTTTTAAGCACTTTAAGGAAATTCATTAATTTCGAGATAATTCACAGTTGCACCACATAACATTTTTTCAGGCAACAGATACTTTACTTAGATGAAAAAAACACTACATAAAATTCAAAACTTTGAAATGTTTGTATACACAATATTTTTAATATCTGAGCAATTGCAACAGACTTTTTTGTTTTTTATGTTTCAAAATTGGCCCATTGAAAATCCTTACACGTCAATGATCCACATATATAAAGACAAAAAGAGGACACTAAATTGAATCTAATTCTACAGTGGTGCTAAAAATGTCCACAATGCAGAGAATATTTCCTATCTTTGTATGAGACCATCACACATTTTTTAATTAATTGCCCAGTCCATACTGCTGCTTCAGTCCGTGTTATTTACACCCCTGTGATGCTTCACCTTCAGCAAAGAAAAGTTGAAGTTTAAAATGAATAAGTTTTATTCAAAGTTCAGCATTTGTGCATTTAAAGAGTGTTTAAGGACAAAACTTCAGTTCTGTTCAGTCATTTACAAATAAATGTTAGAAATGAGAACACAAAGAATGGTTATAAAATCCAAAGTATGTTTCATATGGCCCACCCCTACCTGTAAGGATCTCAACAGGGTTAAAGAGATTTGATATCCTCCATTTCAAAGAGTTTTAATCAACTGTAGCTCTGTGGTAAAGGCTGAGCCTTAAAGCAGTTTTTGGTTTGGGGTCTTTAAATCTGGACAGATTTTGGTGAGAGAGTCAGGACTCAAAGAAAAGGATCCGATTCACACGCTTTGTTGATGTTTAACATGAAGGCAGAAGTGTTTGTGAGCTTCTGACACAAAAGAACATACAGCAATTGTAAAAATCATGAATATACGTCAGGAATCAGAATTCAACAAGGAGCTGAAACATCATCAGAGATGTTGGTGCATATCTCCATTACCGCTTTCACACTAAAATCTGCGGGTCAACGCTGGTTTTTTCAACGCTGGTTAACCCGCGAGTGACTCCTTTAACACTGCCAGCAGACCCGGGTCTACTCAGCAGCAGAGGAGCTGCGTGGCTGTTTTTTTCCCTCTGGCGCATCAAGCTGATGTCATCACGTTGATGACGTCATCGGCGCGACAAAACACGACCACGTAAACAAGGGAAAAGAGCATGGACGCTGTCCGTCTGAACCAGCATATACATTTGTGTCTATATTAATTGTCCCGTCACATCTGATGTCAGATCAGAGACCTTTGTCATAATGGAAACTCAACCTGACAGCAGCTGGAAGAGTGACGCAAACTAACGAGTTCACATCTCTCAAGCCAACCACAAACAGCCACATCATCTGATACGGAGTATCTGACTTCTCTCATCTCATGAAATTCAAAAGAAAAGAAAAAAGAGAGAGACGCTCGCTGAATAAATAACTCGGTGTCTTAAGGATTTACCTTGCCCATATTTCTCTGTTTTAATCTTTATTCTTAACGTGATCTAAAAAGATGGAGTACATTATTGCAAGGAGGATGAGGAGGAGATATCGGGGGAATATTTCACCAAAGGTTCTGCTATTTGGCGATGACAGACCAGGATCACAAGCATGATGAATGAATTTGCCTGCTGCTGTGTTTAAATGTAATCATCACTTAATTTTGTACTCCTGTTACGACACTGGAACAGATTACATCTGTCCTGCGAGGTGATCCACACAGAAACGCGCATTGTGGCCTCCGATGCGCTGCCCGGTGGCCTCTGCGCTCTCCCAGTTGCTGTAAAAGTGACAGTGGCTCTCACCTTCTTCGCCACCGAGGTGAAATTGTCACTGCGCCTCGCCTGTGGCGCATTTAAAGGCGAGGAGAGGTGTTCATTTAATTGGTGCAGATTACGCTCTGCTGTGTTAAACCCACTCACGCCTTCTCTCCTCCCTCTCTGCTACTTGCGCCAGTGGGAAGGACGAAGGCGTGCCTGCGCCTACCTGCACCATGCACTAAACTTGCAAAAGGCCCTGGACACACCCTGTCGGCGTGGCGCAGGGCAGGTGCGGCACACGGCAGGTGTGGCGCAGGGCAAGTGCACCCTGTCTGCGCCTGGTCTACGAAATTAGAGCCCGTAGTCTTTAGATTCCAGCAGCAGAACAGAATTTTGCAGTACTTCATTATAACATGATCAGAAATTCAGTGCATGGGGCGGTTTAACCAATCAGACAATAACAGAAGTATATTTACACAAACTCAGTCTTTCTCTTCATGAACGTTGGGGTGAAGAAAAATAGTGGAGCTCTGCTCCTGTTTATCTGCTCTGCTCCTTTATCCTCAGCTCTGCCTCGTGGTGCTCTCACCTTCATCTTTGATCAGGACACCCAAGATCATGAAGTCTGAGCGGCTCTCTCTCAAATTCTGTATTTTCTTCTGCTGTGATTGTTTTACAGACTGAGTGGCTGTGACCTCACAGAGAGGAGCTGCATGTATCTGTCCTTAGCTCTGAGCTCCCTGTCCTGTTTCATCAGAGAGTTGGACCTGAGCAACAACAACCTGGAGGATTCAGGAGTGAAGGTCCTGTCTGGTGGACTGAAGAATCATTTCAGTAAATTGGAAACTCTCAGGTCAGATCCTGGTCCAGTTTGTTCAGAATCTTTTCATTCAGAATCTTTCTCTCACTTGTCTTTTCATGTCAGACTAACTCAGAGAGCCTCTGAAAAAGATGTTTGAACAGTTTCTCTTCATAGAAATCAAGAAGCTCTTCACTGATGTCCAGATATTTGTGAGCAGTTTGTGTAGAGACACAATAATGTGCACGTGTCATTTGGAATAACTGTAGGTAGGGGTGTGCAATAAGACCACCTTAGATCATGAAGAACTAGAATGTATCAGTGATCTGTCAAACCAGAGAGATCATGGTGATGTCTGCCGGACTCATTCTATCTGCTCTAGTTCTATGCTCCCCTCTAGATCTACAGCAGAGTGTCTCTGAAAATGGAGGTGAAAGTGCAGATTTAGTCCTTAAAGAGAGCTGTAGCTCAGTTTTATGGAGCAGCTTTGGATTTTTCCACACCTACAGGATTCAAAAACCATTATTTACACAAAGTGCTGAAAAAAGTGTGAGTGTGACGGCAGCACAGCGGACATTAGAAACAGAGAGCCTCCTAAACAGACAGAGAGCCACAGAAACATCATGGTCAGTGGAGGCAGAGGTCATCCTGATGATATTTTAGTTACAGCCCATGTTATTTGACCTTTTTTTAGTTGAACAGAGTCATTAACAAGCCCCTCCCCCTCTCTACACGAGGACCTCCTAATGTGGGTCCAGAATCCAGAGTGAGACTGTGAAACCAGAGGGTTTTTTCAGAGGGAGACGTTCATGCCAGAGAGATGTGGACCTCAGTGCTGCTGGAGATGTTTTAATATCTGGCAGTGATGCCAGTGCATTTTTTTTTTTTATCACAGCCTGTTAATACAGTGAGGAGAGGTTTTTAAAAACAGAGGATGAGGCTTGAGCCCAAACTGTCAAACAAATAAGAAAAAATCATAGAATTCATAAACATCTGACCTGCCTCTAGGTTACTGGTAAAAGCAGAGCTGTGAACATTTCCTCAAAGCTTCAAAATGTCTGGAGTTCCTGAGTGAGTGTTGCTGTGTGTGTGTGTGTGTGTGTGTGTGTGTGTGTGTGTGTGTGTGTGCCAGAGTGCTCTCTAGAAGCTCTGACAGGAAAGCGTTTTTGCTTTTCTGTTTTTAGACACTTAGCTTGCCAAGTGGCCTAAAGCTATGGAGAGAATTTTGTGTCTTTATTATGCAATCAAAAAGAATGGATTTGAACAAAAAAAATGTTCAAACAAAATTTTGATTTCAAAAATAAATAAAAGTGCAGATGAACAAATGAAGTATATTTGTGTTTAAAATTGTAACTTGATAAATCCACAGGTTTTGTTTACAAACCAAAACATTATTCTCATGAACCACAGATTCATTTGCGTTTCATGAAGTTTTGTTTGCGTTTCTACGTGACTCTCATGGGCGGGACCTCCCCTGAAACTGTAAGAAGCCTCCTGATTGGTCAGTCTCACTCAGAGAGGCGGGGGGACAACTTCCACCCCCACAGTGAGCTGGAGGTACAGGAGACAGGAGAGAGTAAACTGAAGGAGACAAACATCAATAAACAGTAATGTTTTGCCTAACTTTTCTGTTATTGATGCTATTAAGGTTTCACTTGTTGCTCTTCTGGTGCTTTTTTTCTAACCAGTAGAGATAACGTTGTCAGACATTAACACTCATAAATCAGACATACCAGCTTAGCGCTATGCACACATCAGGAGTGACTGACGACCTTATTACAGTCCCAGCTTCAGTGGCAGTTTCCTTAATCTCACAGATATCGGCCTATTTATGTATAAATAAATAAACTTTAATTAGATATACTATAAGAACAAATCATCAGGTGTGTGTGGGAATTGTTGAGTCATTCCTCCTATAAATTAAGAAAAAATTATAAAAGGGAGCATATTTTCACTGATCTTCATCCATGAGGGTTTGATCATCATAGACTTGGTCTCCTGAAGTTGCAGAAATGCCAGACACTGTATTTATCACTGTTACTGATACCAGAAAGTGGCATCAGTCAGTAGGTTACTGAGGTAACTGTTATTATGACAGTTTTTACTCGTAATAAATAAATAAACAAAAAATAATAATAACTTATTAATATAACAATCAACATCTATTTGAATAACCACACAGTTTGTACACAATAATTCAACACACAAGCTACATTTACATTATGCAATAACTATATTCAAAAACTAAATAAAATAACTATATAAAAAGGCCATATAAATTACCTATATACAACTTTAGTTGCATATTAGTTGGGTATTGATTTACATTTGAATCAGTTCAAGCTCTTACATTTTAATAGTTGATAGTAATAAACCCTCTTAATACTGTAAGTATGACATGCCGCTAGGTCTTCTCTGCCTTATTTTTGTCAATAAATGTGTCAGGAAATGTCCTTTGATTAAATTTTCCCCCTTTTTCGTGACAAATATAAGTAAAAAATTCTGGCAAAATTCTTGTTCCATGTCTCCATATGCATCACTAAGTTGCTGGTCATTCTGACCATGTCTTCATGTATCAGTGCATTGAGTTGTTGCCATGAGATTGGTTTGAGATTGGTTGAAAAGCAGTGTGTTTCATTTAGCTGTTTATCAGGTATAACAAATAAAGTGGATGGTGGGTGTATGTGCTGCCCTTGGATTAACAAGTAGGGCTCTAATTTCCTGGCGCAACTCAGGGTGGCGCAGGGTGGCGCAGCCTGGCGGGCCCCCCGCAGTGGTAATTTCGTCCGGCGCACCGCCGTGCGCAGACAATTTGGCAATTTGGTAGACCGGCTGCGCCGAGATGGGTGTGATGGCGCACCAGGGGGAGGTGTCCACAGATTCAGCTTGGCGCAGTGACAATTTGGTGCCAAAAAAACGCGCGGAAGGTGCGTTGAAAGCCCGCCAGCTCCAACCTGGTCTATTCTCAGCGCAGGAGAGGCGCACCCCGGGCAGTGGTAATTTGGCTGACAGACGCACAGTGCGCACACGTCACCAGTACCTCACAGGCAGGTGTCCAGAGTGTCAGGCACATTTCAATGCAATAAACAATCACAGCAACCACTATTTAATGTAACCGTCTGAACCAGCATATACATTTGTATCTATATTAATTGTCCCGTCACATCTGATGTCAGATCAGAGACGTTTGTCATAACTAACGAGTTCACATCTCTCAAGCCAACCACAAATGGCCACATCATCCGATACGGAGTATCCGGCTTCTCTCATCTCATGAAATTCAAAAGAAAAGAAAAAAGAGAGAGACGCTCGCTGAATAAATGTAAGTCACTCGGTGTCTTAAGGATTTACCTGTGATTGCCCATATTTCTCTGTTTTAATCTTTATTCGTAACGTGATCTAAAAAGGTGGAGTAGCCTACATTATTGCAAGGAGGATGAGGAGGAGATATATTTTCACCTAAGGCGCTGCTTTTTGGCGATGACAGACCAATAATGCAGGTGGATCACAAGCATGATGAATGGATTAGCCTGCTGCTGTGTTTAAATGTAATTATCACTTAATTTTGTACTCCTATTATGACACAGGAACAGATTACATCTGTTCCGTGAGGTGGTCCACACGATGACGCGCATGGTGTCCTCCGATGCGCAGCCCGGTGGCCCCTGCGCTCTCCCAGCTGCTGCAAAAGTGACAGCGACTCTGACCTTCTTCGCCACCGAGGTGAAATTGTCACTGCGCCTCGCCTGTGGCGCATTTAAAGGCGAGGAGAGGTGTTCATTTAATTGGTGCAGATTACGCTCTGCTGTGTTAAACCCACTCACGCCTTCTCTCCTCCCTCTCTGCTACTTGCACAAGTGGGAGAGACGGAGGCGTGGGTGCGTCACCCTGCGCCCGACTGCGCTGTGCACGAAACTTGCAAAAGGCCCTGGACACACCCCTGCGCCTGGTCTACGAAATTAGAGCCCGTAGTCTTTAGATTCCAGCAACAGAACAGAATTTTGTGGTCCTTCATTATAACTTGATAAGAAATTCAGTACATGGGGCGGTTTGACCAATCAGACAATAACAGAAGTATATTTACACAAACTCAGTCTTTCTCTTCATGAACGTTGGGGTGAAGAAAAATAGTGGAGCTCTGCTCCTGTTTATCTGCTCTGCTCCTTTATCCTCAGCTCTGCCTCGTGGTGCTCTCACCTTCATCTTTGATCAGGACCACCCAAGATCATTAAGTCTGAGCATGCTCTCTCTCAACATCAGTATTTTCTTCTGCTGTGATATTTTTACAGACTGAGTGGCTGTGACCTCACAGAGAGGAGCTGTGAAGATCTGTCCTCAGCTCTGAGGTCCCTGTTCTGTTCCATCAGAGAGTTGGACCTGAGCAACAACGACCTGAAGGATTCAGGAGTGAAGCACCTGTCTGATGGATTGAAGAGTCCAAACTGTAAAGTGGAAACTCTCAGGTCAGATCCTGGTCCAGTTTGTTCAGAATCATTCAGAATCTTTCTCTCACTTGTCTTTTCATGTCAGACTAACTCAGAGAGCCTCTGAAAAGAAAATGTTTGAACAGTTTCTCTTCATAGAAATCAAGAAGCTCTTCACTGATGTCCAGATATCCGTGAGCAGTTTGTGTAGAGACACAATAATGTGCACGTGTCCTTTAGAATAACTGTAAGTAGGGGTGTGCAATAAGACCACCTTAGATCATGAAGAACTAGAATGTATCAGTGATCCGTCAAAGCAGAGAGATCATGGTGATGTCTGCAGGACTCATTCTATCTGCTATAGTTCTATGCTCCCCTCTAGATCTACAGCAGAGTGCCTCTGAAAATGGAAGTGAAAGTGCAGATTTAGTCCTTAAAGAGAGCTGTAGCTCAGTTTTATGGAGCAGCTTTGGATTTTTCCACACCTACAGGATTCAAAAACCGTTATTTGCACAAAGTGCTGAAAAAAGTGTGAGTGTGACGGCAGCACAGCGGACATTAGAAACAGAGAGCCTCCTAAACAGACAGAGAGCCACAGAAACATCATGGTCAGTGGAGGCAGAGGTCATCCTGATGATATTTTAGCTACAGCCGATGTTATTTGACCTTTTTTAGTTGAACAGAGTCATTAGCAACCCCTCCCTCTCTACACGAGGACCTCCTGATGTGGGTCCAGAATCCAGAGTGAGACTGTGAAACCAGAGGGTTTTTCAGAGGGAGGCGTTCATGCCAGAGAGATGTGGACCTCAGTGCTGCTGGAGATGTTTTAAAGAGTCTAAATAATTATTTCCATGCATTGATTTTCTTGTTTTCTCTTGTAGTGATTTCAGTCTGCAGCTCTCTGTCTCTCCCCTCGTTCAGCGTGCAGCAGACTGGTGTGATACATCATCAACGCTCTGTCCCTGGTTTAGTCCAGACCCCTTAATGAAGACAAATCAAGACAATAAAAATACTATAAAACTAGAAAAGCACTCAGAGAGCGCAGACCTCTGCCAAGCAGCTTCAGTCCACCCCTAACACACATGCATACATGTATTAGACAGATACATGTATGCACATGTCTGTATTTCCTGCTTTGGAAATCCACCAGCCTACAGTTACCATGACAACGGAGCACTTTCTCTCCCTTGAAGTTTCACACAAAGGTGTTCTGGTCTTTGACTGGCGCTTTGATGCTGAATTCCGGAAATGCCCGGTGGCCGCCCGAACCACCCTCATGATTTCCATGGAAATTGTGTAGTTACCTCCGCAATGTTAAAGAATCGTTTAAAGAAGTCCTGGATCCGGTGAGTGATCTGGATCAGTCCCAAAATCGAATCTTTTGTTCGTTATCCCATTCCACACATTTCGTGAAAATTTCATCCAAATCCGTCCATAACTTTTCAAGTTCTTTTTCTAACTTCGCTCGGTGTTTCACTATGGGAATCGCTTCAGGCGAGACCATTACGGAAGCTCCAATGACACAACGTCTGTCTCTGACAGACAGGTCGACGTGTGTGTGGGGAGGGCCCTGCCCCGCCCCCACTATATAACACCACCCGTTCCAGATCATTCTCGCTTTCTTCCTCAGAGAAATTACGAGAGCTCCCTCAGTGCAGTTGGCTTCAGTGTTGGTGACTAGCTTAACTGCTATCAGACGCCCCGTCAAGGGAAACGTTGCCTAGCGCGGCACCGACAGAAGCTGTACTGTACGGACGGTATTTTAGTGGGATTGCGACCGCGTTGTGGCGAGCTCCCCAGCAGGTCACTAGGTGCTCACCTACCCGGTGTCCTGTGTTAGCTTCGAGCTACGTTCACTCGAGCTCGGCTAAGCGCTAACATTAGCTTGTTAGCAGCCTTGCACGGAGCACAGCTAACGCGTAGCGGCGAGTTGTTCTCCACATTAAAAGAATATAGTTAGGCTCACACCGACTATATATCGAAATAAAAAGTCCCCTCCAGTGACATGTCTGCCCCCATCATAGGAGCCGGACAGAAAGAGGGTAAGGCCTCTCCCCGCCGCTGTCCCACGTCATGTGGGGCAACGATTTCGGGCAGAGACCCCCACCCTATGTGCATTGCGTGTATGGGAACTAAGCATGCGCAAGCATCCTTAGCTGATCCACAGGTCTGTGCCCATTGCTCCACCATGCCGCCTAAAATTCTGGAGAGGAGACTGAGGGTGGCGGTGACCGGTCCCGACGGCAAGGATCCATGCCTCGCTCCGTCAGGCACCGCTCAGGCCCCCGCTCCCCATCAACCGCTAGCTTCGGGAAGCTGGGCGGACGTGATGGAGCAGGTTGAGCCCATATCTCCGCTGTTCGAAGAGGAGAATATCTTCGATCAGGAGGGAGACGAGGATGCAAACGGTGATTCCAGTTCTGACATCCTCTATATGGATGACATGGAAGAAGGAGAGTAGGGCGCCACCTTCCCCATTCACTCCAGACCCTCCAGCTCAACCGAGGCTGCCGCTCCTGTAGACAACAACCTTTACGAAGTGTGGAAACGAGCAGCCGCTAAACTTAACGTCCCCTGGCTGGCGTCTCAGGACACGGAGGGGAAGGCGAGGGACCTTTATGACGGGAAAAGGCTTCCCCCAACCCGCCCTCCGGCCAAACAGCTACTCCCGGCGGTGCCGGCCTGTATGGCGGAGATGAGCCGGTTCTGGTCGAGCCCGTTTAAGAGCAAAATAACCACACAGGGCTACTCCAAGTTGGAGGTGCACGGGATGGCGGAGCTGGGGCTGGCCGAACCCCCAGCGGTGGAGCCATCAGTGGCTTACCACCTTCACCCGAACCGCCGATCCATCTCAGCGGCGTCACACATCTCCCTGCCCGGTAAGACGGAGCGCACAGCAGCGGCTGTTTTTCAACGTATGTACAAATACACTGCACAGTCGGTCTGCTCGCTGAACGCTGTCACGCTGCTGTCAGCTTATCAAGCGGAGATTTTGGAGGAGATGGGCCGCCAATTGGATTCGGGAGCCCCGAACCCAAAGCTGTGGGATGAAATCTGTGTGGTAAACGACCTCATCCTGCGCTCCTCTCGAGGAGCAGTACAGGGCTGTGGGCGCGTAATGGGCCTGGCAGTCGCGGGAGAGAGGGCTCTGTGGCTTTCACTGTCGGGGCTGACTGACACTCAGAAAGTGGAGGTCATGGACGCCGCATACGACCCCACCAAGGGTCTATTCGGTCCAGCTCTGGAGAAAATGCGGGAAACCAGCACGCAGAGAAAGCAGGAGGGTGAGGCATTTGACCTGTGTTTGCCTCGGAAGCAGACCCCGAGGGCGCAGCCTCGCACCGGTTTCGCTGCCGCTGCTGCCGCAGCGAAAGGGAGACAGGGAGATGTGAGACCCGCTCAGAGGCCAAGTGCTGGCCGCGGCGACCAGCAGCCGAGAGCAGGGGGTAACAAACCCTGGGGCAAACACTCTTATGCCGCTGCAGCGGCGAAACGCCGCTCTCCTCAGCCCCCGGGAGGGGCGAAGAAGCGGTCTGCCTGACGAGCTCAGCCCCACATCACCTGTCCATTCTCCCGTAAAGAGGAGAAGGGAGGAGTTCGGACCAGCGGTTCCGGTTCGGCTTCAGCAGCCAGCGGCCACGGTCCTCTGCCCCCCGCCAGTTCAAGTAGACGGGGAAGAGGGACTGTCATGTTCACACCGCGTTGCACATTTCAACAGCCAAGAGCTGTCCCCTCAAGTGTCACCAAGCACTCATGTTCATGTTCCCATGTTGATAAAATTAAAGGTGACAGCTGCGCAGCCAGGCCACGAGCCGAGGGCGAGTTGTCCCACACAAAAAATATCAACTCAAACTGTCAGCCCGGGGGAGGAGGTTCACACCTCCTCTCGGCCACAGGAGGGCGCCACCGCCTTTCTGGAGAGAGGGCCTCTCGCCGGTCAGGCGGAGAAATGGTGCGCATGCGCAGTGAGTACATGGGTAATGCAGACTGTTTCCCGAGGATACAGGCTGCAGTTTGCTATGAAACCACCGAGATTCAACGGTGTTGTTATGTCAGTAGCAGAGGGGGAAGCTGCACAGGTGTTACAGAGCGAGATCGATTCTCTTTTACTCAAAAGAGCGATCAGAAAGGTCCAGATGGAGGAGAGTCAACAGGGTTTTTACTCCCGTTACTTCCTCGTCCCAAAGAAAGGGGGATCACTGCGCCCCATCCTGGATCTACGTGTGTTAAACAGTTATCTGAGAAAATACACATTCAGGATGCTAACGACCAAAGTGTTATGCCAATCCATTCGCCCAGGCGACTGGTTTGTCACAATCGATCTGGCCGATGCCTACTTTCACATAGAGATTTTCCCTGCACACAGGAAATTTCTCAGGTTTGCTTACCGAGACATAGCCTACGAGTACCGGGTGCTCCCGTTTGGACTCTCGCTGGCTCCACGAGTCTTCAGCAAGTGTGTGGAAGGAGCATTATCTCCGTTGAGGAGCAGAGGTATCAGAATATTTTCGTACATAGACGATTATCTGATATGCTCTCACTCACGGGAGCAGGCGCAGAGGGATATGGAGACAGTGACGTCTCACCTCAGCAGTCTGGGCTTCAGAATAAACTGGACCAAAAGCCAAGTGATACCCGCTCAATGCATCACTTATCTGGGCATCAATATAGACTCCCTCAGATATCGTGCCACGTTATCAGAGGAGAGGCTTCAGTCCTTCAATCAGTGCCTGGCCCGGTTCCGACCGGGAGTAGCGGTACAGTTCAGACTGTGTCTACGGCTGCTCGGGCTAATGGCATCGGTCATTTCAGTAGTGAGGCTGGGCCTCCTGCTGATGAGGGACGTACAGAGATGGGTGGCATCATTAAAACTGTGTCCCCGCCGTCACCTCCCCCGCTCAGTGACTATCTCTCCGGAGTGCACAGCAGCTCTCACCCAGTGGAGAAATCCAGCTATTTTCTCACAGGGTGTCAGCCTAGGGACAGTAGCGTCACGGGTTGTCATAACAACGGACGCGTCCATGACAGGCTGGGGAGCGACATTCAAGGGCAGAGCAGTGAATGGCACCTGGTCAGCGGAGCTGGCTCGGGCTCATATAAACTATCTCGAGCTGATGGCAGTGTTTCTAGCCTTAAAACATTTTCTCCCTCATCTGAGAGGGCAGCATGTGTTGGTAAAATCCGACAACTCCACAGTTGTGGCATACGTGAACCGCCAAGGAGGGACACGCTCCCTTCGGCTTCACAGACTGGCTCAGACATTAATCATGTGGAGCGCCTCTCGGCTCGGGTCGCTGCGCGCAACGCACGTAGCGGGAGTGCTGAACAGAGGCGCAGATTTAATGTCAAGAGGAAATCCTCTGTTCGGGGAATGGATGCTCAATCCCCAAGTAGTGAGCCAGCTGTGGGAGAGATACGGACGGGCTGCCATAGATCTGTTCGCCTCGCGAGAAAACGCGCACTGCCGGCTGTATTTCTCACTGACAGAAGAAGATGCACCGTTGGGTGTGGACGCGCTGGCGCACCCGTGGCCAGACGTCCTGCTGTATGCATTTCCCCCTCTCAGTCTGATTTCCCCCACTCTGACCAGAGTGAGAGAGCAGAGCCTGTCGCTGATTTTGATAGCCCCGCGGTGGACATCCAAACACTGGGTGGCGGAGATAGTGCAATTACTATCAGGGCTACCCTGGCCTCTGCCGTTACGCAGAGACCTCCTGTCCCAAGCCAGGGGGGAAATTTACCACCCATATCCAGAGCAGGTGGCTCTCTGGGCCTGGCCCGTGAGAGGTTAAATTTGGGAGCAGCCGGGCTGCCTCAAAATGTGATTGACACTATTCAGTGTGCTAGAGCTTCATCCACTCGCTCCTTATACAGCTTAAAGTGGCGAGTGTTTGAGGAGTGGTGTGAGGCCAGAGACATTGTCTCCTTTCAGTGCTCAGTTAGAGATATTCTCTGTTTTCTCCAAGACCTTTTGGAGAAAGGAAGAGCTTTTTCCACAATCAAGGTCTACCTGGCCGCTATTTCAGCATGCCATTTAGGCTTGGGAGATAAGCCGGCTGGCCAGCATCCGCTGGTATGCCGTTTTATGAACGGAGTGCGCCGTAAACTACCAGTCTCCAGGCCCATGGTGCCTTTATGGGACTTGGCGGTTGTATTAGACGCTCTCTCACAACACCCATTTGAACCTTTGGAGGCAGTGGGTCTAAAGTTTGTATCACTTAAGACCGCTCTCCTCCTCGCTTTAACAACTGCAAAGCGAGTGAGTGATTTACAGGCGCTGTCAACCCGCCCAGCCTGCTTGCGGTTTGCACCGGGCTGGTCTAAAGTCTGCTTACGGCCAAACCCAGCGTTCATACCCAAGGTGGTGGAATCTGCTTATAGATGCCCCACAGTGGAATTGATGGGTTTTCATCCTCCACCTTTTGAGTCAGAGGAGGAGCGCAGATTAAACACTTTATGCCCCGTGCGTGCTTTACGTGTGTACGTGGACAGAACAGCCAGTTTTCGGAGAACCGATCAGCTGTTCGTGTCTTGGGCCACGTCCCACAGGGGGAAGCCACTGTCCCGACAGAGGCTGTCCCATTGGATTGTGGATGCTATAGTACTCGGTTACAGTTGCAGGGGCTTGGAGCCTCCTGCAGGCTTGAAAGCACACTCCACCAGGAGCAAGGCAACGTCATGGGCTCTGTTAAAGGGAATTAGAGTGGAGGACATTTGTGCGACAGCGAGTTGGGCTTCACCGTACACTTTTGTGAGATTCTATAGACTTGATGTCTCAGGTCCATCCCTAGCTCACGCAGTGCTGGAAACTGGTGCTTCAGAAATGGGTTGATTTCATCCCAAACTGAGCCAGATTGACTTCGGGAGATCATGCAATCCGGGAGTGGTCCATATCTCCCATAGTGAAACACCGAGCGAAGTTAGAAAAAGAACGTTGGGTTACTTAACGTAATCCCTGGTTCTTTGATAACAGAGTGAGGTGTTTCACCAACAATTCCCTCCTTGCATACATGAGGGAAGAAACCGATTAAAATGATCTGAAAGGGGCGGTCGAGCGTGTTATATAGTGGGGGCGGGGCGGGGCCTCCCCCCCACACACGTCGACCTGTCTGTCAGAGACAGACGTTGTGTCATTGGAGCTTCCGTAATGGTCTCGCCTGAAGCGATTCCCATAGTGAAACACCTCACTCTGTTATCAAAGAACCAGGGATTACGTTAAGTAACCCAACGTTTCTTTAACACAAACAGACAAACAGACAGACAGACAGACCAACGCCAGCAAAAACATAACCTGCTTGGCGGAGGTAAAAAAGATTTCTTCATTTTATTGTCTGAACATGTCTGACCTCGTTTAGTCCAGACCCCTTAATGAAGACAAATCAAGACAATAAAAATACTATAAAAAAAGATTTCTTTCTTTATTTTATTGTCTGAACATGTCTGACAGAATAATCCCAATATGAATATAAATACATGATATTATTTAGTAAGACAAAAAGAGGACACTTGACTAAATCAGTTTCTACAGTGGTGCTAAAAATGTCCAACTTTGTTCATTTGTTTTTCCATAATGCAGAGAATTTCATATTTTTTATATGAGAGCATCACACACTTTTTTGCCAATAGCCCAGTCCATCCTGCTGCTTCACGCCATGTTATTTACTCCCCTGTGACCCTTGACCTCCACTGTGAACGTCCCTGAGACAGAATGGAGGGGGACACATGGTCCCTTCTTTTTTCTGTCCTCAGAGGTCCTAACAGAGTGGAGTGAGCGTCTCTGCCATTGTGTGTCCGTGGGGGTTCACGCCGTGTGGTGCGTGTCCAACAGTACTGCAGGTACAGATGTTACAGCCTCACAGAATTAAGGTGAATGTCTGGAGGAGTAAATATGAAGGAGCCTGGTTGTGGTGGTTTTGGTTATGGCTCTGTGAAAAGGACAATGACAGCAACTAAATGGACAAATATGGAAATCCTCCACTTACCAACATGTTATCCCAAAGAAAAGTTTGAAGTTTGAAATGAATAAGTTTTATTCAGAGTTAAGCATTTGTGCATTTAAAATAATGTGTTGAAGGACAAAACTTCAGCTCTATTCAGTCATTTACAAATAAATGTTAGAAATGAGAACACAAAGAATGGTTATAAAATCAAAGTATGTTTCATACGTCCCACCCCTACCTGTAAGGATTTCAGCAGAGTTAAAGAGATTTGATATCCTCCATTTCAAAGAGTTTTGATCAACTGTAGCTCTGTGGTAAAGGCTGAGCCTTAAAGCAGTTTTTGGTTTGGGGTGTTGAAATATGGACAGATTTTAGTGAGAGAATCAGGACTAAAGGAAAAAGATCTGATCCACACGCTTTGTTGTTGTTCAACATGGAGGCAGAAGTGTTTGTGAGCTTCTGACACAAAGAACAAACAGCAAATATAAAAAACAGAACTATACATCAGGAATCACAAGAAACACTCAATGGACACTTTATTAGGCACACCATGGTGGTCCCAGGTTGGACCCCCTTCACCTCCAGAGCTCCTTAATTCTTGGTGTCAGAGATTCAACAAGGAGCTGAAACATCATCAGAGATGTTGGTCCATATCTCCATGACAGCATCACTCAGCTGCTGGTGCACAGGGCAGTTTAACCAATCAGACAATAACAAGTATATTTACACAAACTCAGTCTTTCTCTTCATGAACATTGGGGCAAAGAAAAATAGTGGAGCTCTGCTCCTGTTTATCTGCTCTGCTCCTTTATCCTCAGCTCTGCCTCGTGGTGCTCTCACCTTCATCTTTGATCAGGACACCCAAGATCATGAAGTCTGAGCAGGCTCTCCCTAAACATCAGTATTTTCTTCTGCTCTTATTTTTTACAGACTGAGTGGCTGTGACCTCACAGAGAAGAGCTGCAAAGATCTGTCTTCAGCTCTGAGCTCCCGGTCCTGTTTCATCAGAGAGTTGGACCTGAGCAACAACGACCTGAAGGATTCAGGAGTGAAGGTCCTGTCTGATGGACTGAAGAGTCCAAAGTGGAAAGTGGAAACTCTCAGGTCAGATCCTGGTCCAGTTTGTTCAGAATCATTCAGAATCTTTCTCTCACTTGTCTTTTCATGTCAGACTAACTTAGAGAGCCTCTGAAAAAGATGTTTGAACAGTTTATCCTCATAGAAATCAAGAAGCTCTTCACTGATGTCCAGATATCCGTGAGCAGTTTGTGTAGAGACACAATAATGTGCACGTCCTTTAGAATAACTGTAAGTAGGGGTGTGCGATAAGACCACTTGAGATCATGAAGAACTAGAATGTATCAGTGATCTGTCAACGCAGAGAGATCATGGTGATGTCTGAAGGACTCATTCTATCTGCTATAGTTCTATGCTCCCCTCTAGATCTACAGCAGAGTGCCTCTGAAAATGGAAGTGAAAGTGCAGATTTAGTCCTTAAAGAGAGCTGTAGCTCAGTTTTATGGAGCAGCTTTGGATTTTTCCACACCTACAGGATTCAAAAACCATTATTTGCACAAAGTGCTGAAAAAAGTGTGAGTGTGACGGCAGCACAGCGGACATTAGAAACAGGGAGCCTCCTAAACAGACAGAGAGCCAAAAAAACATCATGGTCAGTGGAGGCAGAGGTCATCCTGATGATATTTTAGCTACAGCCGATGTTATTTGACCTTTTTTTAGTTGAACAGAGTCATTAACAAGCCCCTCCCCCTCTCTACACGAGGACCTCCTGATGTGGGTCCAGAATCCAGAGTGAGACTGTGAAACCAGAGGGTTTTTCAGAGGGAGGCGTTCATGCCAGAGAGATGTGGACCTCAGTGCTGCTGAAGATGTTTTAAAGAGTCTAAATAATTATTTCCATGCATTGATTTTCTTGTTTTCTCTTGTAGTGATTTCAGTCTGCAGCTCTCTGTCTCTCCCCTCGTTCAGCATGCAGCAGACTGGTGTGATACATCATCAGCGCTCTGTCCCTCGTTTAGTCCAGACCCCTTAATGAAGACAAATCAAGACAATAAAAATACTATAAAAAAAGATTTCTTTCTTTATTTTATTGTCTGAACATGTCTGACAGAATAATACCATTATGAATATAAATACATGCTATTATTTAGTCATTATTGTCTGACTGAAGAAAACCCTGTATGTCATAAAAACACAGATACAGATGAAGAAATGAATTAGGGATAAATGAGTGCAGAAGAAAATGTAAATATATACATATGCATATATATAAAGACAAAAAGAGGACACTTGACTAAATCAGTTTCTACAGTGGTGCTAAAAATGTCCAACTTTGTTCATTTGTTTTTCCATAATGCAGAGAATTTCATATTTTTTATATGAGAGCGTCACACACTTTTTTGCCAATAGCCCAGTCCATCCTGCTGCTTCACGCCATGTTATTTACGCCCCTGTGACCCTTGACCTCCACTGTGAACGTCCCTGAGACAGAATGGAGGGGGACACATGGTCCCTTCTTTTTTCTGTCCTCAGAGGTCCTAACAGAGTGGAGTGAGCGTCTCTGCCATTGTGTGTCCGTGGGGGTTCACGCCGTGTGGTGCGTGTCCAACAGTACTGCAGGTACAGATGTTACGGCCTCACAGAATTAAGGTGAATGTCTGGAGGAGTAAATATGAAGGAGCCTGGTTGTGGTGGTTTTGGTTATGGCTCTGTGAAAAGGACAATGACAGCAACTAAATGGACAAATATGGAAATCCTCCATTTACCAACATGTTCCACCTCCAGAGCTCCTTAATTCTTGGTGTCAGAGATTCAACAAGGAGCTGAAACATCATCAGAGATGTTGGTCCATATCTCCATGACAGCATCACTCAGCTGCTGGTGCACAGGGCAGTTTAACCAATCAGACAATAACAGAAGTATATTTACACAAACTCAGTCTTTCTCTTCATGAACATTGGGGCAAAGAAAAATAGTGTAGCTCTGCTCCTGTTTATCTGCTCTGCTCCTTAATACTCAGCTCTGCCTCGTGGTGCTCTCACCTTCATCTTTGATCAGGACCACCCAAGATCATGAAGTCTGAGCAGGCTCTCCTTCAACATCAGTATTTTCTTCTGCTGTGATATTTTTACAGACCGAGTGGCTGTGACCTCACAGATAGAAGCCACAGGTATCTGTCTTCAGCTCTGAGCTCCCCGTCCTGTTTCATCAGAGAGTTGGACCTGAGCATCAACCACCAGAAGGATTCAGGAGTGAAGGTCCTTTCTGATGAACGGAAGAGTCTAAAGTGGAAAGTGGAAACTCTCAGGTCAGATCCTGGTCCAGTTTGTTCAGAATCATTCAGAATCTTTCTCTCACTTGTCTTTTCATGTCAGACTAACTCAGAGAGCCTCTGAAAAAGATGTTTGAACAGTTTATCCTCATAGAAATCAAGAAGCTCTTCACTGATGTCCAGATATCCGTGAGCAGTTTGTGTAGAGACACAATAATGTGCACGTCCTTTAGAGTAACTGTTAGTAGGGGTGTGCAATAAGACCACCTTAGATCATGAAGAACTAGAATGTATCAGTGATCCGTCAATGCAGAGAGATCATGGTGATGTCTATAGGACTCATTCTATCTGCTATAGTTCTATGCTCCCCTCTAGATCTACAGCAGAGTGCCTCTGAAAATGGAGGTGAAAGTTCAGATTTAGTCCTTAAAGAGAGCTGTAGCTCAGTTTTATGGAGCAGCTTTGGATTTTTCCACACCTACAGAATTCAACAACCGTTATTACCTCCGCCAAGGAGGTTATGTTTTGCCGGCATTTATCTGTCTGTCTGTCTGTCTGTTTGTGTTCAAAATAACTTGAAAAGTTGGATTTGGATGAAAATTTCAGGAATTGTCGGAAATGGGATAGGGAAGAACGGATTCAATTTTGGGTCTGATCTGGATCACCTTGGCGGAGGTCTGCACTCTCTGAGTGCTTTTCTAGTTTGCACAACGTGCTGAAAAAAGTTTGAGCGTATGACGGCAGCACAGCGGACATTAGAAACAGAGAGCCTCCTAAACAGACAGAGAGCCACAGAAACAACATGGTCAGTGGAGGCAGAGGTCATCCTGATGATATTCTAGTTACAGCCGATGTTATTTGACCTTTTTTTAGTTTAACAAGCTTATTGAGCTTAACAAAGCTTATCATTATCAGAGTTTTATATTGAGAGAAGACGACAAAAAGAACACCAAGGCTCCAGGAACAGCGCTGGGCTTTCTCCATCGGCAAGACATTTCATCCTCTCCTCTGTGTCTGTGAGCAGAACCCTGCTTGCCCCAGCTTTCACTGCTGATTGGCTGTTAACTGTGCCCTGACTCTGCATGTAACCAGAGCATTTAACCAATTGGATGGTGCTGTGGGTGGGACAAAATACGGCCCAGTGTTAAGTAATGGGACTTTGCGCCCACTGTGGCTGCGGGCTCCCCCAGTGTCTGTGCCGCAACGCCCCCCCCTCCGGCCCTGCCCCCATCATAATGTGCTTGTCTCTGAGTTTTGTTGTAATGTCTTATTATGTTGCTTATGTGCTGAGGGTTTTTTTTCGTGTGGGAGTAGCCTTTTATTCCCTCTTCCTTCCTCCTGTTCTCCCTTTTCTCATCCAAGAAAACGGGGCGTCGCTCGTTCTGGTGACTCGTCAGTCTTCCTGTTCCTGTCCCCCCTGTATGTGTCACCGTCTTGTATGTTTTTGGACGGGTTGAACTGAAATGAAATTTCGTTGCTCTGTACCTTTGACATGTGCAATGAGGATAAATGAATCTGAATCTGAATCTGAATCTGAATCTGAATCTGATATGTAGAATAAATGCAGTCCCTAAGATGACAGAAATATATTTCAAGTTCTTATTATTGTCTTTTTCTACGAAGTGTACAGTGTCAGCTTCTGTCCTGCCTTATTCATGTACCTAAATGTCATGGCAGATAAAAAATTGATTAATATATCATTATAAAGCACAACCAACACAGAGACACCAGGATTTTTGAGACATGTAAGTTTGTTTGTTTATTGTTTGGTATTGACCAATTTTGTTAAACCCTCATGTGCCCTTTGTGTGTCTGCAGGCTCTCAGGCTGTCTGATTACAGAAGATGGCTGTGCATCTCTGGCCTGTGCCTTGAAATGTAACTTATCCCAGCTGAAAAAGCTGGACCTGAGGTACAATCATCCAGGAGACAGGGGTGTGATGCTGCTTTCTGCTGAACTGGAGAATCCACTGGAGTCTCTCAGGTACGTTGAATATCTACTGCAACCACAAATGAACATCCTGTACTGTACGATACTGTAAAAGCAATGCTGTTAACATTTCCTCAAAGCTTCAGAAATGTCTGGAGTTCCTGAGTGAGTGTTGCTGTGTGTGGGTGTGTGCCAGAGTGCTCTCTAGAAGCTCTGACAGGTAAACATTTTTGCTTTTCTGTTTTTTTAGACACTTAGCTTGCCAAGTGGCCTAAAGCTATGGAGAGAATTTAGTGTCTTTGTTATGCAATCAAAAAGAATGGATTTGAACAAAAAAATTCTGCAAACAAAATTATGATTTCAAAAATATTTGCGTTTCCTGAAGTTTGTGTTTGCATTTCTTAATGAAGCCTCCTGATTGGTCAGTCTCACTCAGAGAGGCGGGGGGACAACTTCCACCCCCACAGTGAGCTGGAGGTACAGGAGACAGGAGAGAGTAAACTGAAGGAGACAAACATCAATAAACAGGAATGTTTTGCCTAACTTTTCTGTCTTTTTGATACTATTAAGGTCACACGTGTTGCTCTTCTGGTGCTTTTTTTCTAACCAGTAGAGATAACGTTGTCAGACATTAACACTCATAATTCAGACGTACCAGCTTAGTGCTATGCGCTCATCAGGAGTGACTGACGACCTTATTACAGTCCCAGCTTCAGTGGCAGTTTCCTTAATCTCACAGATATCGGCCTATTTATGTATAAATAAATAAACTTTAATTAGATATACTATAAGAACAAATCATCAGGTGTGTGTGGGAATTATTGAGTCATTCCTCCTATAAATTAAGTAAAAAATTATAAAAGGGAGCATATTTTCACTGATCTTCATCCATTAGGGTTTGATCATCATAGACTTGGTCTCCTGAAGTTGCAGAAATGCCAGACACTGTATTTATCACTGTTACTGATACCAGAAAGTGGCATCAGTCAGTAGGTTACTGAGGTAACTGTTATTATGACAGTTTTTACTCGTAATAGATAAATAAACAAATAATAATAATAACTTATTAATATAACAATCAACATCTATTTAAATAACCACACAGTTTGTACACAATAATTCAACACACAAGCTACATTTACATTATGCAATAACTATATTCAAAAACTAAATAAAATAACTATATAAAAAGGCCATATAAATTACCTATATACAACTTTAGTTGCATATTAGTTGGGCATTGATTTACATTTGAATCAGTTCAAGCTCTTACATTTTAATAGTTGATAGTAATAAACCCTCTTAATACTGTAAGTATGACATGCCGCTAGGTCTTCTCTGCCTTATTTTTGTTAATAAATGTGTCAGGAAATGTCCTTTGAATACATTTTCCCACTTTTTGTGACAAATAAACTGTTAGGAAACGTCCTTTAATCTTTAATAGTTGGACCCAGAAGCTGGAGATGGAGGCAGAATCAAAGGTTTACTGAGATTTATTGTGATACACAGTCCAAAAACATCCAAAAATCCAGTGATCCAGTGATTAACAAGCTGAGTATATACAAGTGGGCAGTGAGGGAGCTCTGGAGACACAGATGAGGAAATCCACCGGCGAGGAAGAGGTGACTCCAAGCAGCCTTTATACCCGTGATAATCAGCGCAGGAAGTGCAGGTGTGTCCGCGTGGCAGCATGCAGCAGGAGGTAACCACGCCCACTGCAGGTAGCAAAGCAGGAAGGGAGGGGGAGAGAGACTGAGGAGGAGGATGAATCCTCACATAAAAGTTAAAAAAATTCTGGCAAGTATTTGTCATTATGTTAGAAATGCTTAAACAGTGTGTAATCACAAGAAAAGAATATAAAAAGAATTTGAATTTTCAACAGGATTTTCTTCATAAACAATTGTAAATTAATGTACATTGTTTTGAGATGACCAAAAATAAACTTAACCTATTTTACATACACTCGCACATTTTTGTTTGCCTACAGCATTGAGTGTCGACTTATCGACATATACTTTTCAAATAGGTCACCCTGTGATATTCAGGAGATGAGGAGCAAATTGTTTATCAAGGACAGAGAACGGTGGTCTGTTGATATTTGGTGTGAAGCGAAATTATGAACTTCCTGTCTCATAATGAACAGTTATGGTCCAGGATCATAGTTGTCTTCTGTTGATGCTGATACTTCCAGTTGAATGATTATAAAGCTTGAGTTGTGCCTCAGGGGAGGAACTTTTTTGTGTCAGATTTTATCTTCAGAGCCTGATGGGAGGAAAGGCAGAACACAATGTTTAAGACTGAATTACAAAGAGGAAATTCAGCTTTATTTTAGTCTGATATGAACTGTTGAACCAGTGTGACTTTGTTTTTGGTGTCTTATAAACTCATGAGGGTCGGGCACTTTGTGTGTTCATGACACGTAAATAAAGAACAATAAGTCAGTCCAGTAAAGTGTCTATAGAGCGCTGCAGCTATGGTTTAAATTTTGACCTTTTTATCAGTTTAATTATTTCCATGATTATAACAGGGTGGAGCCTGCTGGAGCCAAATGGTTGAGACCAGGTCTGAGAAAGTGTAAGAAAGTTACAGATCTGATCTTAAAATACAAAAACATATCATCACATTTCCAATAATGGACAGATGACCAACTGAGAAATGTTCCTGTAATCTTTTCTTTTTTAGATTCCTGTGAGCTCACAGTCGACATGAACACAGTGCACAGAAACCTCAAACTGTGTGGCAGCAGGACTGTGACACGAGTACAAGAGGATCAGTCGGATCCTGATCATCCAGACAGATTCGAAGACGGGTTCATTCAGCTGCTGTGTAGAGACAGACTGACTGGTCGCTGTTACTGGGAGGTCGAGTGGAGCGGCCATGTTGACATATCAGTGAGCTACAGAGGAATCAGAAGGAGAGGAGACAGACAGGACTGTGCTGTTAGAGCACATGATCAGTCCTGGAGTCTGGAGTGCTCTAAAGGGAAAGGTTATTCTGTCTGTCACAATGACAGAAAAATATTTACCAACATGTATTTTGATGACTCTGCCCCTCAAAGAGTCGCAGTGTATGTGGACTGTCCTGCTGGCACTCTGTCCTTCTATAAAGTCTGGAATGACACACTGATCCACATCTACACCTTCAGCACCACATTCACTGAGCCTCTGTATGCAGGGTTTGGATTCAATGATCCTGGTTCCTCTGTGTCTCTGAAGGATCAATAAGCTCCTGTATCCAGAACATCTTCACTTTACCAATCAACCAGTCGAACTGCTACAGCTTCATCTTCTACAGAAATCGTTCAGAAACTGAGTGGATATCAAATTAAAATTGACCGCATACATCAGCAATAGAAAGCTAAAGTATAGCTGTCTGTTACATCCACAAAAAAAAAGTGCATAAAGCCGGAGTTCAAATAAATGTTCTGTGTCAGGGGCAGTGAGGCTTCAAAAACGCTCTTTTCTTCTACACCATGTCATATTAGGTCACAACAGGGGATCAACCTGTCTGACTGTAACCAGCGTACAGCAGCAGGTTTCTGAGAGTCTGAGCACTCGTTTTGTGTCATATTTAGTGGGGTCGACTGAAAATCTGTCTGATTATTTAGGCCAATTATTTGTGTTGGACCAATTATTTTATTTGACCTTTCACCGATCTAAAGCTCTAAGCTCTGCTAATAGAACTTTCTTCATCCACATTAGACTGTACTTTTACATGTTATTTGTTAATTAAGCCAACATAAACACAAATAAATGTCAAGTCTCATGTAGACAACTGAAACGTGCAAGTTAACGACTTTAACCTCATTCACAGGTTTATTCATCAGTTGGATGATTTAAAAAAGGCCTCGGTGTTCATCTTTTCTCTCAGATATGAGAGCTGCTCAATATCTCAGTCTCTAACCAGCTGAGTTAAAGTAACATTGGTGTTTTTTAATTTTAAAGAGATGAGTACACTACAATTTTCGACATGTTTACTAAAGTACTGACCTAGTAAATTTATATCACTTGAAAATGAGGGAAATTTCATGAAGAAAAATGATTCCTATATTTTTACTGTAGCATATTTGATGGAAGTGTGTTATTTATTTCTCTGGAGAACAGAAGTTTAATACTTGGTTTGCTAATGCTGATAAAATAGAATAAGAGTTTGACCCACTAATCCTGGACAAATATTAAGACATTCTGAGAAATGACATCTACGTGAGCCTCATCTTTCTTATAAACACAAAGGGGATGAGAACGCTTTCGCTAGTTATTATTAAAGTGATTCTTGTATCATAGACCTTTTATCACCTCCACAGGTGATAAATCTAAACACCTGGACAGCTGTTTCCAACCTCAACTGTTGAAGATGAGCAGTTTTCAAAGACAGAAACTCACCTACACTGTTGTTTTCCGTATTTATGTAAAGAAGTATGAAATTAAGCATCCTGGTGTTTTTTCACTGAAATCAAGTCCTGCAATATTTCAAAGAGAACATTTTAAGAGAAAGTGAAAAATGTATTGGTTTCAAATATTTGGTATGGGTCCACAGAGACACTGATAATCATTGTTGGTATCAGCCTCAAAAAAATCAAAATCAGTCTAACCTGAATATTTACACCATCTTAACATTTATAAACTCAGTTTTTCTTGTTGATTAGATGGGTCACTGTTCTGTTTGTGTCTATTTCATAGATTTTGGTCTAAGAGGACATTTAGTCCATTTTGCTCCTTCATCTGTCTACCGTATGTGCTCCTTGTGTCATTAAATGCTGGTTGTCAGTCTGCTGAAGCAAAGTCGAGTTAGCTGACAAACGCATTCTGTGTTCTAAAGATCATTTACAGTGAAGTATTCAGGTATTTCTATGTCAAAGGTCTTTAGTCTGAAAACAGCCTAACAGGACACAAGGATGATTACAGCAGCTCAGCACAACAGTCTGAATTTGGGAGGGGACAGATGGAGACTCACACAGCTATTTTTTTAATGTATTTTTTGGGCATTTTGTGCCTTTATTGATAGGAGAGAATGGCAGTGGATAGGCTTGTGAAAGGGGGTGAGACACTGTGCAAACCGGCCACAGGCTGGATTCGAACCCAGGCCGGCAGAAATATGCATATGACGTGCCTTGGTACTAAACACTCCACCAAACCAGCACCCCTCACAGAGCTATTTTAAACACAGTCGTCTTAAAACTAAATCATCTCATTGATCCCTTTTACACTTTCTGGATATTTGCCTGTCACATCTGTTTCAATAATAATATCAAACTGTAAACTGTACATTTCTGGCCTTTTGTCTTTTGGGAACAAAAATATATTTGATTTTTTTTTATTGATTCTTTCATCAGGTCATTAGATACAAAGTCTCCTCTCTCAGTCAGTTGTGTTTTTGTTGGCTTCACTGTAACGCTGCTCACACTGATCATGATGCTGATTCAGACTAATTAAACAATGGTGCATCCTTAGCTGTTCAAGATACAGATTGTGTAAAAATAATTTTAAAGTGCCTTCATTTTAGTAATGCTTGTTAAACATAAAGTATTTCTTAGATATTAACAAAACTACACATTTTAATCAGACCAGAGAATGATAGCTTACTCGGTCTGCTGATGGTTCCTGGTGAAAGGACAACAGCAGTGGACTTGGTGGTCTTCAATGAAGTGACAAGAAAACTTCATGT
Organism: Cetoscarus ocellatus; assembly: GCA_037902135.1. Lineage (NCBI taxonomy): Eukaryota > Metazoa > Chordata > Actinopteri > Labriformes > Labridae > Cetoscarus > Cetoscarus ocellatus. The sequence continues at coordinate 32,758 of JBAMNC010001344.1, read as the reverse complement.
TCTGACTTTTAAAATGGACAAAAGAAACGACCTCAAAAGGAATTAAAACACACACTACAGTCAGTTAAGCTGAGACAAAATGAGGACATGAAATGAAACACACGATCTGATATCACCAAGTAATTGAGAGTGAGGATCAATGATGTTTATTGGTTATTGGCCCTTGATCAGTTTTACAACCAACCAATCAGGGGCCTTTGTGGTTGGTGATGTCATTAACAGTGCGGCGTGAAAAATTAAAAACCAGCAAACATTACAGGCCCGCTTTCTGGATCGTGGAAGGCAAAGACTACACATGCTACACCAGCTTTTTCGCTCGTAACAGGTAAGATTTAGCCAATTTACAAAACTTGTCAGTATTATTCTGTGCCAAAGTGAAAAATTAAGGCTGCATTATAGAAGTACAGATTTATGTCCTTTTAGCATAGGCTTTAGTGTCCTTTACATCAGGTAGACACATGGTGGATTTTGTAATTTTGACTTAATGTGGTTATGATGCCATAAAATACATTTTATCACCAAAACTTGGCTATAATTTTTCTTTCTGAAAAAGCTGATGAAGCAAGCGTTTGTCTGTCTTCCACTACCTGAAAATGAGTGGGCCAGCAATGTTTGCTGTTCCTGACTTGACAAAATACTTTCTAAATTCTTATGGAAATACAGTATTTAACCAGACAATAAAAATCAATAGATTAAAAGATTAATTAAAGACCCAAGTAGCATGTGTAATATCTTCTATATTACTTAATTAATATAGTTGGTACTCCAGCCAGGGTGAAGATTTCCAGAAACTCTGTTCAGGATGTCTCCATGTGGACTGGGAAAACGGTGTTCTGGGCCCAAAGCATCAGTCTGTGTGCTGATTCTGGTGTGACGTCACGCTGTGCCACATTACCACTTTGGTGACCTTTCTGAAGTCGACCTCACACAAGAATAGATGGTTTTGACCCTCAGGTTATGGTGACCAGACATCCCTGATTTCCGGGGACATTCCCCGTTTTGGATGACCTGTCCCTGGTTAAAGCTGCCCCCTAAAATGTCCCATATTTCAGCATTTTACTATTGTGTGTCTACTTGAACAAAAGTTATACTATAACTTTTGCTTCCACGAAGGAAGCAGTGAGGGAGCAGGTCGTGTGCAGACTGGGACAACAGTTATTCCAGTGTTGCCAAGTCCACTTATTTAAGTGACTTTGGGCTTGCTTTTCTGTCTGTGTGAATCCCCCATGATTATCACCCAGCTCCCCACAACAAAGCAAGACATGAGTGCAGTAGATAGTTTGTCCTTTCCTCACCCCTGTTTCCTGGTTATCGTGGCCGCATGAGTCAACCCGGCACACCCCCAAACACACTCACACATGTGGCACATGCACAGCTACACAGGAGCCATAGGTACCAGGGGCCTCATTTAAAAAACTGTGCGTAGGAAAGATCAGTATAGGTGGCGTATGCCGGAAACACAGGAAATTCGTGTACATAAAAACTTTAAGATTTCTAAAAGAGTGTGAACGCACGTCCTGTGCCTGTTTCCGTTTATAAATCACAATCAACTCTAAAGTTGTCACATGTGAGGGAACGCTTTGCCCCGCCCGTATGGTGCCTATAAGAGGTCAGAGGAACGCCCTTGATGAATATTCAATCATACTGACGTCACGATGGAGCAGGAGAGAAAACGAGGTAAGAAGAGAAATTTCACGCAGTGCGAGGTAGATATATTAATAAGTGAGGTGGACACCTGAAAAATAATTTTATATGGGGGGCACAGTTCAGTCACTAATGCCAGAAAGGCAAAAGAGTGGAAGCATGTGGCGGATGCAGTTAACAGCGCTGCCTCAGAGGGTCGAACTGTGGTGGAAATAAAAACAATGGTCTGACGTAAAAGTGGAGGCGACAAAGAAGAATTTGATTTAAGTTGGGGGCAGGGCTACAGGAGGCTATGATGATGATGAGCTCTGTACTGATTGGCTGCCCAAACGATGTCTGATGGGAGGGTGGAGGTGGAGGAGGGGTTGCAAAACTGCCGTGGCGTATGTCTGTGACGAGCAACAAACACACATGTAGGTGGAGGCTGTATAGCTATGACATCATAAACTCCAGGAAGTAAAAATGAAGCGTTTTAAGGGTCATTTTTACTTCCTGAAGCATTTCTCTGTGAAGTGAGATTTTTGTAAAAGGTGTTATATTCTTCAGCTCCTCAAGAGCCTTCAACAACAAAGAAACCTGATCTTCAGGACATGAACCTTTTATTATTGTAGATCATCTTTTATTGTTGAAAATGTTTGTTGTTGATGTTATTTGTCACACTGATGAATTTTGTTGGTCTAAGATTGTGGTTTTCAGATTGTTGTTACCAAAGGCACACTGTTTTTTTTATATTATCCAAAACAAAATTCAACATTTAACAGTTTATGATGTTTTATACTTACTTCGATATTTTGTCATATAAACATCAAACACCAGCATTTAGAGTTATGTAGAGTTCCACACTGAAGGTAGAAATGGGCATTGAATGTACGTTAAAGGATTGGTCCAGTATCACAGTAGTTAGAATTATCACACGGAATATTATGCATGCAAATGTTTTTGGTCATATTAAAGGTAATTTATTTGTAGATAACAATATGTGACAATTATAATGGTCTCACTAATATTAAATGGTCATTCTTCTATGATATAGAGCTGGAATACGTGTGTAGTGGAGTCCATTGTTAAAAGTTGAGAAAATTAAACTGAGGACAAGTATTTAGGGAAGTTCATAATGTACACAACATTCTGTACCAAAGCGAGAGGCAGGAAAGCATGACCGTACATGACCATATTTGGAGCTAAGTGGGAAGCCATTCTGAATCAAATTCAGCCATTTTGAATTAACCACAGAATTAAGAAGAGAAAGGAATATGCCTTATTGTGCCCTACAAGCCAAAGATAAAGAAATTGTGGATTCCATTGGATTGTGCAGAGGTCTATAGGATAGGAAAATTACACAATTATATTCAAGAATAAATGGAAGTGAATGTTGAAAAAATCTGGGATGGAACCTTCTGGAAGGCACAAAGCAACTCCCGTTTGTTATTGTTCACCTTGTGAACGTAATAAACGAGTTTTGTGAAAGTGGACTTTGCCTGCATTCGTGCGTCCTTGAAGAGCGAGAGCACAAATTTAAACAAGACATTTTTACATCTGTTTTTCATCTTAGCTGCCATTCCTGCGCAGAAGTTATGAGCCAGCTCATTCAGTATTTACTAAGAAAATAAGACACTACACCTACAGTGGCTTGCAAAAGTATTCATACCCCTGAACTTTTCCAAATTTATCATGTCACAAACAGACATATATTTGATTGGAATTTTATGTGAAAGACCAACACAAATTGGTACACATTTGTGAAATAGAAAGAAGATTCGACATGATTTTTTTTTTTTTTTTTTTTTTTTTTTTGAAAAATAAAAAACTGATAAGTGCAGTGTGCAAAATTATTCAGCCCCCCTGAGTCAATACTTTGTGGAACCACTTTTCTCTGCAATTACAGCTGCAAGTCTTTTGGGGTTATTCTCTACCAGCTTTGCACATCTGGAAACTGAAATTTTTGCCCATTCTTCTTTGCAAAACTGCACAAGCTCACTCAGATTAAGGAGAGTATTTGTGAGTAGCAGTTTTCAGATCTTGCCACAGATTCTCAGTTGGATTTAGGTCTAGACTTTGCCTGGGCCACTCTAACACATTCATGTTTGTTTTTTTTTTTGTTTGTTTGTTTTTTTTAGCACTGTTTTATTGATTTTGTAACATAGTCCACAAAAAATACAGACTGTATTGTAAATAGTTTACAGTTTACATAGTAACAAAAGAATACATGTAACACCCACCGCACCCACCCACTTTCAGACAGAATATCAGATACTCTTTTCAAACACTAACTTACAAGAAACAAAGTAAACAAATGAAAAAAGGAAAAGGAAATCTGTGCATGCATTTATTCAAACATAGGCCTACAAAAATATAAACAATATCTGAAAGATTTCAATCCTGCCCCAATCAATCAGATAAATTTCCAACTCCAACTATCCTAATCTCAGTCTCCTTCTTGCAGAAGCTCTCCTATGTCCCCATTTTTCATATAGTCCTCAAATGGTTTCCATATTTCTTCATAAAACTGTAACTTGTTTTTCAGAATATATTTTATTCTCTCCATAGACATAATATTTGCCATACTATTAATCCAAACACCTAATGAAGGTGCAACAGTTTTCTTCCAATTGATAGCAATCAGTCGTTTTGCCTGAAGTACAGAAAAGTCAACAAACTTGTATTGCTTTTTCATTGACTTGAGATTTGATGGATAAAGATGCAACAATATCATTTTAGGCTCTAACGAATATTTACAGATAAAATTAATTTTATTTTGTCAAACACTTTCCTCCAATATGTCTGGATTTCAGCACATTCCCAAATTCAATGTATAAATGTTCCTTGAAAATCCCTGCATTTGAAACATGTGTCAGGTATATTATTGTTATATTTATGTAATTTAACAGGGGTAATATAAGTCTGCATTAGCCAATTGTATTGAAGAATTTTTAAATTGGTATTGGCTGTTTTTGTTTGAGCCTTCTCACAGATCTAGTTCCATTCACTGTTTGTAATGTTCACATTCAAGTTTCTTTTCTATGTTTCAAGTCTGGGTATTGAGGATTCATTTGAACCAGGCATAAGCCAGTTGTATTTTACTGAGATCAAACCCTTACTTTTACAGTCCTTGATCATAATTTCTTTTAAGGCGGAAAAAGCTGGAATTCTTAGTGATTGGTTTTGCATGGAAAATATGAAACTTCTCAACTGTAAGTATTTAAAGAAATGTTTCCGTGGGATATCATATGTTAAAGATATGTCCTCAAATGACATGAAAACATTTTCTTTAAAAAGGTCAGATATTTTATTCAGTCCTTTTCTTGCCCATTTGAAATCCACCATCTTGCCTGCCTGGCTCAAATGAACTGTTTCCCCGAATTGGACTGAACTGAGACAAAGAATTACCAATACCCATGTACTTCTTAACCTCATACCACACATTTATCATATTGAGCACAATTGGATGAGTAGTATGAGCTCTTAGTTGTTTCAAACTTGCTGAATAAATACAAGTGTAATGGTAACTCAATTGAACATGCCTCTATATCCATCCAAGCCGGAATATTTTCTGTACACAAATAAAACATTATCATTCTCAGTTGTACTGCCTGGTAATACAAGTAAAGGTTTGGACATTTCAACCTTCCGGCATCAAATGGGAGATATAACAAAGAAAGACGAATTCTGGGACATTTTTTATTCCATATGAACTTATTGACAAACGTTCTAAATTTTTCAAACATTCCTTCAGGTGGCGCCAAAGGGATATTTTGAAAGAAATATAAAAATTTAGGTAATATATTCATTTTCAATATATTAATCCGCCCAATAAGGGATATTGGCAAAGGCATTCACCTGTCAATAGATTTAGTTGTAGAATTCATTAGATCTTCATAATTTGTTGCTATTATTTTTTCCATCTGAGGAAATATTTTAATTCCCAAATAAGTAAAATAGTTTGAAATTTTAAAAGTATATTTATGATGTTCAGGACCTTGTCTCTCATTATCATTCAGCAACATAAGTAATGATTTAGTTGTATTTACTTTATAACTGAAGGTTATACCGAATTTTCCAATTAAATCTAGAAGTGCAGGAATAGAGGTACTTAGTTGTTTTAAAAACAAAATAACGTCATCCGCAAATAGAGCTATCTGGTGATCTCTGTTACCAATTTTAACTCCATTAATATTTTTGTTGCCTCTAATTGCTATTGCCAGGGGTTCTATGGCTAAAATAAATAAAAGAGGCGATAAAGGTGATCCTTGAGGACAACCTCTTGTGATTTTAAAAGGCTCTGATACAATTTTGTTTGTCAGCACCTCAGCCATAGTATTAAAATGTAATAATCTGACCCAGTTACAAAAAGTATTTCCAAATCCGAATCGATTTATAACCTCAAAAAGATAGGGTCATTCAATCCTATCGAAGGCTTTTTCTGTGTCCAATGTTAAAAGCCCTGTATGTTTTTTTCCTTTTTGATTAAAAATAATATTTAAAACCTGCCTTACATTATGAAACTTTTGTTTTCCTTTTATAAACCCATTTTGATCATCCATCACAATACTTGGTAACACACCTTCCAATCTTCTTGCGAAAATTTTACTGAGAATCCTTGTGTCTGTGTTTATTAAGCTAATTTGGTGCATATTTTCACATTTATTATTACTTTTGTCTGGTTTTGGAAGCAATATAACTAAAGATTTTCTCATTGTTTCTGGAAGACATCTATTAGTGAAAGATTCCGAATACATCTCATAAAGAGGGGTTATCAATTTACCCTTAAAATGTTTATATAAGTCAATGGGAATGCCATCTGGACCTGCTGATGTTCCAGCCTTTAATGCGGATATTGCCTCTGATACTTCAATAATGCTTAACGGTTTGTCCAAATTTATTTTATTTTCCTCTGAAATTTTTGGAACATTAAGTTCACCTAAAAAATCTTCCTGAAGATTATTATTATTGTTATATTCAGACTTGTATAAATTTGAATATAAATTTTTAAATATGTAGGGAATTTCCAAAGGATCAATGATATTTTTACCATCTTTACCCTCTAAAGTAGTTATTGCCCTCTCTGTTTGTTGCTGTTTTATGCGCCAAGCAAGAAGCCTTCCTGATTTTTCTCCCTGGTCGTAATAATTCTACTTGAGCCTAATTAAGTTTACAGCTGCTTTTTCAGATGTCAAGCTATTGTATTTGGTTCTCAGTGTTTGTAGCTGTCTTGACATTTCTTGAATATTCTGTCCTTGTTGAAAGATTTTGTTCTCTAGTGTTTTAATTTCCATTTCTAAATTCTTAATTTCTTTGTGTGATTCTTTGTTTTTTCTACTTGTGTAGCTAATAATCTGTCCTCTTAAAATGCCTTAAAGCCTTCCCATCTAACTGTAGCAGATGTTTGGGATGAATTAATCTCAAAGTAGTTATCAATTTGCTCACCTAAGAACTTTAAAAAAACTTAAATCCTTCATCCATTTTATGTGGAATCTCCATTTTGTAGATTTACAAATCAGTTTTGAGTCCACAAAGGTCATAGAAACAGCTGCATGATCTGAAATGACTATGCTATTATATTGACAGTCTTTGATTGTAGAAAGGAGTTCTGCTGACACCAAAAAGAAATCTACTCTCGAATAGCTCTTGTGCGTACTGGAATAACAAGAATATTCTTTCTTTAGAGGGTTTAGATATCTCCATACATCAATAAGGTTTAATTCTTTAATGAAATAATATAAGAATTAAATTAAATTGTTGTAAAATGTATTGTTGTCATTGTTAGGTCCATATACGTTTATTAAATTGAGTTGTGTATCAAACATGTAACCTTGTAATATTAAAAATCTGCCATTGGAGTCTTCAATGACTTTACTTATTTGCATTGGAACAGATTTGTGTAACAAAATCAATACTCCCCTTGAGTTTGTAGAGTATGAGGATGAGAAGACCTGCCCTGTCCACCTTCGCTTAATTTTCAAAATTTCATTTTTTAACAGGTGTGTTTCTTGCAAGAACACGATCATAGCATTTAACTGCTTTAACCTATTCATCACCTGTTTTAGATTAATAAATTTTTGGAGGCCTCTACAGTTCCATGAGACACATTTAATTGAAATATCTGACATTGTTATCCTATTGATTGTGTGGTAATATTCCTTCTTCCTTCAGAAATACAATCTTTCATGCTTAGAAGTTTCTTTTGGAGAAAAGAATAAAAAATTAAAGAAAAAACTGAGTGGGAAAAGAGTATTGTAACAAAGAAAGATATTTCCCAAACCCTATTTAGAACATGTCCGTTTCGAACATACAGGTAACCCCTATCCCTTATCTTACCACTTCCTTGTAGCATCTGGAACAGGTCCTCATGCCAAAATTAATAGTTTATCTAAAATGCAATCGTCTTTAGTAACAACAAAGGGTATGATAACTTAGAAATAAGATGAATCACTTTATCCTTTTAATCTTCGGGTGACACTTCTCCCATCCCTTCCAGGTACTTCTCCACGTCTGCGGGTGTGTTGAAAACTGTCTTACAGTCTCCGATGGTCAGTAGCAACCTAGCAGGAAAGATGATGCAGTGTTTGAGAATCCCCTTGTCTCGCAGCTTCTTTCTCACTCCGTCGTATTTTCTCTGCTGTTTATAAACATCAGCTGACAAGTCCGGGAGGAAAAGTATTTTGTTGTTTTTAAATACAACCTCTTTCTTGGCTCTCGCAGTTTTCAGGATAAGTTCTGTGTCCTTGTAGTTAAGGCATTTCACCATAAATGCTCGGGGTGCGGCGCCAGGTTTAGAGCCAGCTATCCGGTGTGCTCTTTCCAGGTTGGGAGCCTGGATATTCAGGGTGTCCGCGATCCACTTGTCCATGAATACACGGGGGTCGTAACCTTCTTCTCTCTCAGGTATTCCCAAAATCTGTATGTTGTTGCGCCGACTCCTGCATTCTAAATCTTCCACTTTGTTAACGAGACTGTTTGCCCTTTTCTCAAGTTTTTCAATGATGCCTTGTAGTTTGTTTATGTCGTCTTCTGCTGAAGATATGCGCTGCTCTGCTTCAGTAATACGACCGCTGCATTCTGTCATGTCTGATTGAACTTTCTTTATTGCTGACATTACACCCTCCATTTGTGTATGAAATTCTTGAAATTCTCTAAACCTCATTAATGCTGAAAATCTCCAGTTAAACTGTCAGGATCAGACTTCTACATGTTTATGACAGACCTGCTGACTGAACATCAAGTACCTGTTGGCTTTAAATGATTTATTTGATCATTTTCTCGCAGGAATCCTCGGCTCTGCTCTCTACTGTGTAAAACACACTGGCTAGCCTGTTTTATTATCTGTAAGCATTATTATCACTATGTTTACAAATATTATAACAGTAACAGTAGTTGGTGTTGAATGAAAATCTTTAACCCTGTGTGTGCTTTTCTTTTGCCTTGGAGTATTGAGTACAGGAATAATGCACCGTGGAGAGCTTCATAAAAGCCCCTCTGTCCATCAGCTCTCTGTCTCCTGAACTCTGAACTTCATTTATCATCAAAGTTGTGTAACTGTGGAGGTGTGCTGCAGTGGACCTGTGAGTGAAGCTCAGTAAAGTGTGTGTTTGGATCTCAAAGATATGTGCTAATCTCTCAACAAGCAGAAACACTCATAGACTTTAGACCAGGTAAAAGGAGGTTTACCACACAGTCAACACACCCTTGGGCACAAACAGGAGCACATGATCATCTGCTAATCAAACAGCGTGAGTGCACGGCATAAAAATGACACCTGCATCAGTCAGAAATTAAAGAAGACACCTGAGCTTCACAAAGAAATGCTTTCATACAACAGGGCTTGTACATTCACATGTAAAAGTCACCAAGAACTGCTGTAAAAAAGCAGATTCAACAAGACATGTGCAGTACAAAAGGTTATAAAGGCAGTTTGTTATGTCCAGAATGGAGCAGTCAGAGGAATAAACTACACAACCCAAACCAGATGGTGAATCAAACTCTGTCATAAAGCTGTTAGCAGAGGAGTGTAAGTATCTTCTCCATGGAGAAATGTTCTGTGTTCTCTGTTTCCCATTTAATGAAGAAATATTCTCCATCTCTGATCACAGTGACACTACAGCAGGCAGCATCCTCCATCATCTCTTCACAGCAGACATTGTACAGGTTTACAGTCCCTTTCCTGCTGTCCTCACAACTGTAGCTCTGCCTCTTTCTCATCAACGCTGACTGGTAAGTGTCTCACCAGACCAAGCTCAATCACCCCTGCTTGATGCTCTACAAATGGAACTGCCCGATTCCAGACAGGGAATGAGGAGGAAGAAATCTCATTTGTGTAACTTGAGCTCCACGTAAATAAAGTCTGAGAGCAGCTCTAGGGTTTCTCCTCTTTGTGAGTTGCTGCATGTTGTTTCAGAGCACCCACACGGGCAAATCTTTGGTGACAGAGGGAGCAGATGAAGGGTTTCTCTCCTGTGTGTTTAGTCATATGAACTTTCAAACTGCATGAGCGGTCAAATCGTTTTTTGCAAACGGAGCAGCTGAAGCGTTTTTCTCCACCATGTTTGAGCATGTGACGTGAAAGACTGGCCTGTCCCAAGAATCTTTTACTGCACACAGAGCAGCTGATGGGTTTCACTCCTCCATGAAGTATCATGTGAAGTTGCAAAATGGACTTGGAGTAAAATGTCTTACTACAAACTGAACAGCTGATGTTTTTCTCTCTTTTATGAATTTTCATGTGTTTTTTCAGTGAGGACTTGTCAGTGAATCTTTGTCCACTCTCAGAGCAGCCGAGGGCCTTTGGTGCAGTGTGAATCAACATGTGTTTTTTCAGATTTCCTTTAACATTAAATGTTTTACTGCAGACAGAGCAGCTGAAGGGTTTCTCTCCTGTGTGGATTCTCATGTGTGGGATCAGAAGGCTTTCCTTCGTGAATATTTTTCCACACTCAGAGCAGTTGTGAGATTTCTTCTCTGAAGGCGGGACACACCTCTGTGAAAAGCCATGTGAGCTTTCAGTCCATCCACTCGAGTGAATCTATGGCCACACTCAGAGCAGCTGAAGGGTTTCTTTCCTGTGTGAACAAATGTGTCTATTCAGAATCCCTTTGCTCGAAAATCTCTTCCCACACTCAGAGCAGCTGAATGGTTTCTCCTGTGCATGCTGTTTCATGAGTGCTTAGGCTGGACTCATGTGCAAACCTTTTACTGCAAACAGAGCAGCCGAAGGGTTTCTCTTCTGAATGAATCCACATGTGGGAGGTCAGGTGAGTCTTTTGGTTAAATGTTTTACCACAGTCTGAGCAGCTGTACATTTTCTGACTTCTGTGAAGACGCATATGTACCATTAAAGTGACTGATCGTTTAAATCTTTTATTACAAACAGAGCAGCTGAAGAGTTTCTCCCCTGTGTGAACTGTCATGTGTGAGGTCAGAGCCAACTTGGACTTGAAAGATGAACCACACTCTGGGCAGCTGAAGAGTTTCTCCCCTGTGTGGACTCTCATGTGAGAGTTCAGGTTTGATTTCTGAGAACATTTTTTAACCACAAACAGGGCAGCTGAATGGTTTCTCTCCAGTGTGGACAAATGTATGTGTTTTCAGATGACCTTAACTCTAAAATGTTTTATCACACTGAGAGCAGGGATATGGTCTCTCCTCAGTCTTTGGTCTCCTATTTTTAACCTTCTTCTCAGAGTTAAAGTCTGGCTGATGTTCTCTGGCCTCCACACAATCATCATCTGTGTTTTCAACATCTCCTTTAGATGAGTCTTCAGACCCATCATCAGTCTCTGGATCTGAGGTCCTGGCTGGTTTGGCTCCTCTACAGTCCTCATTGGCAGGAAGCTCTGAAACAGAAAAGGACAATAGCAGAAAGCTGTGAGTTTATTTTCCTGTACTGAGTTTGATAGAGAGATTCTTGATTTATTTTAACTCAATAGTTCTCTGTATTTAGCATCAGTGCTCACAGCAATGCAGGAGCAGCAGCAACACAGATTCTATCAGTCATATGTCAAAGCTCAAAGTAATTCAGATAGTGATGGATATGGAAGGGCTTCAGGAAGAGAAAAGGTCAATCATCCCTCGATGTTCTCACACTCATCTGGGGCCAGGTCATGGTGGCGTTAGACCAAGCAGGTCAACCCAGACACGCCTCCCCCTCACAGCATTTTCCAGTCTCTCCTCCAGGATCCCAAGGTGTTCCCCAGTCAGACAGGAGACTCAGTCCTCCCCGTGGGTTCTGGGTCTGCTTTGGGGTCCCCTTTAAGTTGGACGACTGGGGGACGTCCTAACCAGGTGCCCGAACCACCTCAACTGACTCCTTTCAACAATGGTGGCTCCACTGACCTCTGACCTTATACCTCTCAAACTTGATCAGTTTATCATCTCATTAGGATTGAGGATTATCTCAGTTTGACAGAATCTCCATAAAGGAACTCTTGACATATTGAGTTCACAAACAAGGCATGATCATGGGGTCAGAGGTCAAAGTGGACATTTATTAGAGATCATGCTGAATCAAGTGGGAGAGAAACATGATGTCAGACAACCTTTGACCTGCGGGTGTGAACATCTAAGATCATGAGGACTAGAATGTGTTGGTGATCAGCTGAAGCAGAGAGACTGTAGGATTGTCTGTGGGACTGGTTCTATCTGCTGCAGCTCTATGCTTCCCCTCTTCCTCATGGCTGAGTGGGAGTGTGCTGGAAATGAGACTGAAACTTGTGTTTCAGTCCTTAGAAAGAGCTGCACCTCTGTTTTATGGCGGCTGCACAGTGGACATTGAGAGACCGACACAGACAGAAAGCAACATCACAGAGGTAATCCTCTTATACTGCTTCAGGCTCTTTGTCTCTGCACAAAGATACTGAAGCTTAAATTCTGTCCGGCTTTTCAATACTTAGATTAATCACTGAATTAAAATATGTTTGAGATCACAGAAATAGATTTTAAAACATAGAGGAGGACTTAAAACTTCACCACAGGGAGATGTAAAATATATGATGCAATTTGACCCAAAAACAATCAAACACTGTAAATGGTGGAAGAAAAGTTGTATGGCTTTAAGGGACAGTTAACTCCTCTTGAATGTAAACCTCTCATTGAAAGAATAAAATTAAAACAGGTGAAGATAAAAAGAAACAAGAGAGAGAAGGTTTGGAGGCAGCACAAAAACACTCACTGAAGCTCAAAAAAGGCAAAAAGGCCTCCAAGCTGCAAAAGAGGTAAGACACCAAGATGTAATGTTAAAACAGCAAAAAGAGGAGGACAATAACCCCACTGTACCATTGTTATGGTACATCCACTCCCCAACCCCCTTGATGCAGGAGTTACACTAACCTCCCCTCCCACACCTCAAAGTACTCATCAAGGCCATCCGCCTTATGCAACACACGAATCTCACTCCCCTGACCTTCCTGACACCAGAGCTTATGAAGAACCTCAGCTCAGCACAGGGTAATGACTCGAAGTGTGGCTAAGGCTCAACAGTTAGAAATAAAACAGACTTTCTATTACAAATCCATTTTCTGGACATTTTACCACCAGTCCAATCAAAAACCTCAGCTAAACCTCGGGCTTCTATGATGCTTAGTTTCGATGCCCAGAAAGCTTTTGACATGGTGAAATGGAGTTTCTTGTACCAGACTATGTTAGCTGTTGGATTTCCCCTGAAATTTATAGAATAAAAATAATTTACTAAGACCCCAAATCACGGATCAGAATTAATGGATATTGTTCAGTTTTCTTCTACCTCAAAAGAGGAGTCAGACAAGTCCACTGTTGTTCGCTTAGTTCCTGACAAAGTCAAACAGCCTTGGTGCAATAAACAAATATTAAGTGGTTCTTTCATGCATTTAAAACCTAAAATGGGTTGGTACCGACCCTAACACAGCAGGAAGGTTAATCACAAAAACACCTGGACAGATCCCAGAGGACCTGATCACAGAGATGGAAAAGATACAATATTTTGAGTAGTAGTCAGTATGGATTCAGGACCAATCACTCAACATCTATGGCACTTATGGAACTGACAGATGAAATATCCACTGCAACAGATAAGAAACATGTTTCAGTAAGCATTTTTGTAGACCTCAAAAAGGCATTTGACACCATAGACCATACTATTCCTCTTAAAAAACTTAGTAAATACGGTATCAGAGGGGTGTTATCGGTATCATCAGTGGGTTACAAGTTATTTAGAAAACAGAAATCAGTTTGTTCAAATAAATAATGTAAAATCTAAAATATGCAACTTAACATGTGGGGTGCCCCAGGGGTCAGTTCTGTGGCCAAAACTGTTTATTTTGTATATAAATGATATTGTTAATGTCTCAAAACTGTTAAAATGTTTTCTTTTTGCTGATGATACCACCTTTTTTTTTTACACTGGAGTTAATCTAGAATGTAAGTTGGAGGTGGTCGGAAAAGAAATGAAAAAATTTAGACACTGGTTTGATGTCAATAAATTATCCCTTAATATTGAAAAGACAAAATTCATGCTATTTTGTAACAAAGGCAAAAACACTGATGTTTCAGTAAGTATAGAAGGTATCAAAATTAATAGAGTAAATAAAATAAATTTTTTAGGTGTTATTATTGATGATAATCTGACTTGGAAATCACATATTAATGTAATGAAAATGAAAATAGCAAAGACGATTGCTATGTTACACAAAGTAAAGGATTATTTAGATGATGAAGCTTTGTACCTTTTGTATAATTCGCTGATTGTTCCATATCTGACCTGCTGTGTTGAAGTGTGGGGAAATGCATGTAAAACTTCCATCCAGCCAATTTTCATTTTACAAAAAGAGCCATAAGAATTATCACTAGAAGTCAATACAGAGATCCTTCAAACCCGTTATTTATTAAATTGCAGTTGTTGAAATTCATTGAGTTAGTAGATTTCAGTATGTTGCAGATTATGTATAAAGCTCATGAGAAAATTTTACCAATCAACATCCAGAACCGATTTGAAAAAAGAGAAAGTTGTTATAATTTGACAGGATCTGAAATATTAAAAAACAAGATTCAGAACTAAACTGAAGGAGCGCTGCGTTACAGTGAGAGGAATCAGTTTATAGAACAATCTGAGCAAAGAAACCAAAGAAGCTCAATCAGATTTTATCTTCAAAAAACTATCAAAGCCAGTATGTTGAGTAAATACAGGGAAATGTGTTCATCTAAGTGCTGCTATGTTTGTTTTGCGGAAAAATGTGAATTACTGTGGTCCTTTTTGTTTGTTTGTTTTGTTGGTTGTTTTTGATAATAAGAAATGATGAACTGTAAAAAGGCATGTTGTCCTGCAGCTCTTGTTTATCTGTATTATGTGCTTATTTAATTAATATTTTGTGAGAAAGGGGCAGACTCTATAAGACTTTTCTTTATTCTGCTCCTTTCCATTCACATGTTTGAGATTTTTTTCTTTGTTTGTATTTAATGTTTGATATAGTTACAGAATGAAATAAAGACCTAAACTAAACTAACTAAACTAAGTAAAAAATCCCCAAACAGTGAAACATAAACCAGAGGACCTACGTTGTACCATGTAATTCAAGTCTTGGCCTGGACAGCCATATATATATATATATTTTTTTTTTAGCAAAAATGTCACTCCCTGCTAATACACACAATGTTTTGGAATAAAAAGGGCAACTGCTTTGCTGTTTGCCTACCAACAAATGATCAGACAAAGTTATTTAAACAACCTGGAAGTCCCCATGTTTCCTTATCTAGAGGCCAATCTACATCCTTGAAGAGTCTGGGATTAAAGCATACATGGCTCAAGCAGAAACTTAAGGATGGGACCAAAGGGAACATGGAGTACAGTTCAACCCAAAACTGCAAATATTCAGGAAACATTTAAACTGGAGAACTCCAGTAACACCTCAAGTTCACGTGACTGCTCCAAAAGTTCAAGCATGACAATCGATCCTGCTGACAGACGAAGAAGAGAACTTTCTTAAAAATGTTCCTACACATCTATGGTTGCAAGGATCAGCTGATGTAGGACGAATGAAAGGTGTGGAACCAGTATCTATAACTCCTAAAACTAGTTATAGACCCAAATCATATCTAATGGCTGGGGAAGGCATACAGCATGTAATAGACTCACTAATTAAAGCAAAAGTTATTGTTCCATACCCTGATTCACCTTGTAATACGCCATTATTTCCAGTCAAGAAGGCTCCTCCCTCAGTGAGATGGCGTATGGTGCAGGATTTACAAGCAGTGAACCAAGCAGTCATACCTAGAGCTCCTGTGGTGCCTGATCCAGGTGCCTGATTGCAGTCACCCACAAAGAATTTGCTGTGGTGTTTGACGCTATCCCTTCAAGCACCTTAATGCTTTTAGAAATCTTTCTAATCCTCCACTCCCTTCAGTCTCTTTACCTGATCCAACTGACTCACCTATAGGTAAGATCTGTTTTTCACCACTTTCTCAAAATAGCAACAGCCAGTCACCTGCTTTATTTCAGACAGATGTTGTTTCTGTTTCACATGTAATATCGTTTTGGAGTAGTTTTGTGAATGACATTGATTGGAACATGGTCTGGATGATTCCACATAACAAGGTGAAGGGAGTATCCTTCAGAATTATCCTTAAATACTATCCTGCCAATCACTGCATGATAAAATTCAAGAGGGTCAAAAAGAGCCTGATACTGTCACCAGTCTGGTAGTTGACTGTCAGAAGATAGCTTCCTCTGGAGCTGGAGCTCCTCTTCATACTCAGATGTTTGTCCTGTCAGGTCTCTGTGGCCCACAGCGAGCAGCCGCCGCCTGAATAAAGCATCAAGATCCTCAAACCCGGACATCTGAAGAGCCTCCAGGAGACACAGGAGCAGGAACTCTGAGGACCTGACGAGGGACCTCTGCTCAGACTCAGATACTGCTTTCACACTAAAATCAATGGGTCTACACGTGTCTTTTCAATGTGGGTTAACTCGCGAGTGACTCCTTTACCACTGCCAGTTTGGAAATGGTACCAAATAATCCTGACACTCTGTGCACCAGAACACCAGCTTCCATTTTAAGAGACCATTTTTAGGATGTTACCAACATGAAGAAAAACTTTTTTAAGGATAATATAAATATGAATACTTCAATTAGAAACGTAATGTGATAATCAAATATATCACTCACTCAAGGTGAGTTATTTAAGGCATCGGCATTAAGCTGCAACACAACGACATTAACCCAAAATGGAAGTGAAACGCCATTTTTTTTCACTACTAAGCATCTTTTGTTGTGCTCACTTGTATGTGAGGCATCGATGGCTCAGTTGGATAGTGCACTTAGTTAGTAATCAGGAGGTTGCAGATTTGAGCCCAGCTCTGGGTAACAAATGGTGATAAGTTCTTGGGCAAGACACTTAATCCAAAGTTGCTACCACTGCTGCGTCAGTGGTGTGTAAATGGGCATGATAGGGCATGAACATGTGAGTTGATACTGGTGGATAACTAGCATAGGAAATTGAAATAAATATCTTAATCCAAGTTAAAATAACTTAATAAAATTAGTAAATACAACAGGGTTCCGAGTACACACAACAAGTAAATGTAATGTAATTGTTTTGTAAGGCAATTGGTTTCCAAAATTTTTTTAAGTAAGGCCAACTTGTTAGATTTCAGAGTGTCCTGAAAAAGAAGCCCAAGTTACTTATAATAAGCAGACCTGGCAACGATGGGGCTGGACTACCAAATATGGGCATAGCTCTGTGAGGCATGTGTGGTCTGTGGAGAGAATGATAGCAGGGGAGGTTCATACTCAAAAAACAGCACACAGCCTAATGCCTCTGTCACACACTTCACTCCTCAGACACTTTATTACAAACCCTAGTTCCAAAGAAGTTGGGACGTTGTGTGAAAGGTAAAGATAATGGTCTGTAAATCCTTCTCCACCTATATTCAGCTGAATAAACTACAAAGGCAAGATATGACTTTGTAGACAGCAGGAAGTAAGTTCCTTGTTACTATCAGTGGCTTCGTCCACCTGCAGAGCAAAACAGTTGTCTCGTACCTTGTCGTTGACCTGCTCCTCAATATCTTTTGACATGTCATAAATGCACCTTGCAATGGTATTGTTTGAAAGAGGGATAGTCTTTAGTTCGTTGGCAGTTGCTTCATCAATTATCGTTGAAACCATATCAATAGCTGCAGGTAATATTAACTCCTGTGTGTTTTTTTTTTACATTTTGCAACTCTGTAGGCTACTTTATTAGTGGCAAGTTGCACATTTGATGTAGAAACAGCTGCGTTTGTAAATGTATTCTGTTGTGCATGACAGCTGAGAAGTATCATCATGAAGAACTCAACAGGCTTGTGTGTGTGTGTGTGGGTGTGTGTGTGTGCAGGATGTAATGTCTCTAAGTGGCGTTTTAGCTTGTTTGGCTTCATACAAGCTAAAACGCCACTTATGCACGTCCCAAAGATTTAGCAGACACAGAGGACAGGAGGATGGAGAACTTTGAGGATCTGCTGCTGTCACTGGTTCAGAAATCAGCTCCAGATATATTTCTGAATCTGTTCTCATCCAACATGTCCTTCTTCACCTCTCTGTGGCTTTGTCCTGACAGACGGGACATGGACCACATGGACCTGAGCTCACACAGTTCTGGCCTAGTCCTTCTGACCACTCAAAGTGCTTTAACACCACAGCAGTGGGAGACACTGGGGTTAAGAGTCTTGCCCAAGGGTACATCGACATGTGGCAGCCAGATTTTGGTTCATACTCTCAACCTTTGGATTGATGGTGGCATGAACTTCCAGACTGAGCTGCCAACACCTGACAGGTACATCATCCCCCCCCTCGTCCTGTCCTCTCTTCATTCAGCAGACGGACAGATGTCTCCTCTCCCTCTTTTGTCTCAGTAACTGAACACAGCAGCTGCTCCTCATGGCTCTCTATGTTCACAACAAGGACGGTTTTCACCAACTTCACTGAAGCCGTGCAGTAATCCTGACTTTTGTCACAGAAACTGTCCTGAGAAGTTTGGAGAAGTTGATTTTGGAAACACTGATGAGAAAAAAAACAGATGAATGTGATTGTTTCTGAACTTGAGCTCCGGGTTGTTAAAGAAGTGTTTGAAGGAAATATGTGTGTCTTTGAATATTCAGCTGTTTGACCTGCTCTGAATCTTTTTCCTGTAAATTGTTGAAGAACACACTCCCGGTCTGCGTGATGTAAAATTGTATTTGTCACAGTGATGTGAGGCCATGACAGACATTTAAACACTAATGTTGTTCATAATAAACATGGTTAATCTCAGGGCATTAACAGAGACTGTTGTTTACTTCTGCCCAATTCATAACCACATCAGAACTCCTCACAGTGTGTCCACACTGCACCCCATAGCACAGATGGATGTCAGGCCCTGGGTCTGTCCTCAGGCTCTGTCTCTTGGAGAAGGACTCCAGGATGAGGTCAAAATGTCTTTATTCAGAGTGAGAACAGCAAAGACAGTAAACATGTGGACGCTTTAACCCACAGCAGGTCTTCTTTGGGGCAGCAGAGTGTTCAGATGAAGTGCAGCTTCAGGTCCTCTTCTAAAGCAAAGGAGCTCCAGCTGAACTAAAGCTCTTTGCTTTGAGGAAAATTCACTTCTTTGAGATGAATGTTGAACTTTCTGAGGACCAGTCTTTGTCTAAGCTGATCCAGATCACTGTTAGATTTGGTGAGCATCTGTCTGAACCTGCTGAGATTGAATAAATGTTTGAAACTCAGCAGAGGGAGACGATGATGGAGAAACTGACCTGATGAAGATCAATCATTAACTTCATCTCTAGTAAAGGAAAAGGGGAGGAGGGACTCTAAGGAGGTGAAACAGGTTTGAGTGAAAACAATAAAACAATGAAGGTGATATCAGCCAGGGCTCAGACTCCATTTGAAGTGGACTAACTGAAGCAGAGGGACAAACACTGATCTGAGACAGGGTGAGTGTTCATGCAGTCTGAATATTTCTCTGCTGTTTTAATGTCTGGATGATCAGTTCAGTGAAGTGAGTGAATGCTGAGTGATGCTCTTTAAAATGAAACACAGAGACACTGATGTAACAGACATGCTGCTCAGTCAATGTGAGGCTCTTTTTCTCTCCTTTAATTCTGTTTTTTTTGTATTTATGAAGCTCCAGATTAAAAATTAAGTCTCTGTACGGCAGCTGTATCACTGTAGCAGACTCCTCTCTCTGTCAGCCATGTTATTTGCGCAGATATATTAAAAGAGTGTTTACAGAGCGAAATGCTGTACACCCTGAAAAATCATCATTAATCTGTGTTCTCTTTGACATGAACAGGAATGATAGTTTTATCTCATATTTTGATTTTAAAGGCAGTATTTTCCTGAACTCTTGACGTCCTCATGACAAAATAATGTCTCTCTTAAAGTGTTCTCAGTAAATGGAGCCTCAGTTCTTCATCTAGAGCGACCAAAGGTCTGTTTCATGGCACTTTAATCTCAACAAGCATGATGGACTTTGCTTCATATCCTTGTGGATACAAGCACTGCTCCATAAATCACTGTTTAATTATTAAGACATGTATTGAATAGGTCAGGCTTGAATTCAGGGCATGTGCCACTAGAGTGTTCTCAATCAAAACAATAACAAAAGATGACTGCTAGTAACATGCTTTAGTCCATAAAGCCTATGAATAACGCACAGCTGCATTCTTTTCAAGCTCACAAAACCCCTCTATGTTAGGAAATGTCCCCAAAAGTTTGTAACGTTGGACCCAAAGCTGAAGTCGGAGGCACACACAAGGGAAAAACAGTTCAAAGCACCAAGGTGGCGGGGGTGAGGGCTCTTGGAGACACACTCTGGATGAGAGAATCCACCGGCAAGGAAAAGGTGAATCCAAGAGCCTCTTATACTTTCTGTGATCCGTGATTCAGTTCAGGTGTGCAGACAGCAGCAGAGCGAGGAGAGAGGTAACCACGCCCACAGCAGTCAGAGGAGCAGGAAGGGAGGGGGAGAGAGACTGAAGGCAGAGATGAATCCTCACACTCTGTTCAGAATGGATGGTTTTTAAGGGCGGTCACCTTAATATGCTAATAAACCAGAGCAGAGCCGCGGCAAGCACAGTAACATACAGAGACTTCATGACAGACCTGTAGCGTAACTTGAGCGTAGTGGAGCACACTGTCACTCCAGCCATGTGCCGCTTACAGTCCTGAACACACACGAACCATAAATTCATGTCAGTTACCAGATAACAGCAAAGCTTGTTCCCCAAACATCACAGGTTAACACACAGCATGCTAACCACGGCTTAGTTACCGCAGTGGGACAGTCGCAACTTAGCCTACCTTCTGGGCAAATGTCAGAAACGAAGGGGTAATGGGGTGGGTAAAGGACTGATTATATTCAGCCAACTGTTAAACTTCTCTTGACTAATGTAAGAATGCTCATACATTGAAGTTTATCCTTCAGACTTTCAACAAGTAATGTTAACTTTGATGAACATGTTGTGCAGTGACCTCTGGTTCACTTCCCCCTGTTGTTGGCATTAGCTCATAGCATTGAGCAAAATAAATACTACACAGCATTAAAATACTCACATTTCCATCATCAGGTTTGGCGCTGGGTCGTTGGTACTGAGCCTGGATTCAGGAAAAGTCTGGTCCCCAGTCCTGTGTTGAACTGACTGAAGTTGAAGAAGCAGTCAGACGTGAAGTGACTGACACACACACACAGGTTTTAGTCGACTGTAGCTGCTCATTCCCTTCAAAGATAAAATGAATCCACTGGGCCCTTAGGCCCTCCAAGGCTGGTAGCCTATATGTGAAGATATACAGACGTGGAAAAAGTTGTTGGTACCTTTCCGTTAAATAGAGAAAAACCCACAATGGTCACTGAAAAAACTTGAAACTGACAAAAGTAACAATAAATAAAAATTTACTGAATATTAGTTAATGAAAATCAGACATTACTTTTGAATTGTGGTTCAACAGAATCATTTTTCAAAACAAAATAATGAAACTTGCCTGGACAAAAATGATGGTACCCCTAGAAATGATTGAAAATGATTTGACCATAGGGACATGTTAAACTAAGGTGTGTCCTGTGATTAGCATCACAGGTGTCTTCAGACTTGTAATCAGTCAGTCTGCCTATTTAAAGGCTGAAAAGTAGTCACTGTGCTGTTTGGTATCGTGGTGTGTATCACACTGAACATGGACCACAGAAAGCTAAGGAGAGAGTTGTCTCAGGAGATTAGAAAGAAAATTATAGACAAGCATGTTAAAGGTAAAGGCTATAAGACCATCTCCAAGCAGCTTGATGTTCCTGTGACTACAGCTGCACATATTATTCAGAAGTTTAAGGTCCACGGGACTGTAGCCAACCTCCCCGGATGTGACTGCAAGAGGAAAATTGATGACAAATTGAAGAGACAGATAATACGAATGGTAACCAAAGAGCCCAGAACAACTTCCAAAGAGATTAGAGGTGAACTCCAAGGTCAAGGTACATCAGTGTCAGATCACACCATCCATCACTGTTTGAGCCAAAGTGGACTAATAGAGGACACCACTGTTGAAAGCAAATCATAAAAAAAGTGAGACTGGAATTTGCCAAAATGCATATTGACAAGCCACAAAGCTTCTGGGAGAATGTCCGTTGGACAGATGAGACAAAACTGGAGCTTTTGGTAAGTCACATCAGCTCTATGTTCACAGAGACAAAAATGAAGCATACAAAGAAAAGAGCACTGTACCTACTGTGAAACATGGAGGAGGCTCAGTTATGTTCTGGGGCTGCTTTGCTGCATCTGGCACAGGGTGTCTTGAATCTGTGCAGGGTACAATGAAATCTCAAGACTATCAAGGCATTCTGGAGCCAAATGTGCTGCCCAGTGTCAGAAAGCTTGGTCTCAGTCACAGGTCATGGGTCCTCCAACAGGATAATGACCCAAAACACACAGCTAAAAACAGCCAAGAATGGCTCAGAACAAAACATTGGACTATTCTGAAGTGTCCTTCTATGAGCCCTGATCTAAATCCTATTGAACATTTGTGGAAGGAGCTGAAACATGCAGTCTGGAGAAGACACCCTTCAAACCTGAGACAGCTGGAGCAGTTTGCCCACGAAGAGTGGGCCAAAATACCTGTGGACAGGTGCAGAAGTCTCACTGAGAGTTACAGAAATCACCAAATTGCAGTAATTGCCTCAAAAGTTTGTGCAACAAAATATGAAGTTAAGGGTATCATCATTTTTGTCCAGACCAGTTTTATTAGTTTGTTTTTTAAAATGATTCTGTTGAACCACAATTCAAATGTAATGTCTGATTTTCATATGTTGATTTTCAGTAAACAAAAAAAAAAAATGGCATTACTTTTGCCATTTTCAAGTTATTTCAGTGACCATTGTGATTTTTTCTTGTGGTTGTACTCTGAAGGAAGTCCCATGAAGACTTTCCTCAGGGCCTTGACCAGGACAGACGGACGGACAGCCCAAAACCAGAGTCCTCTGTCCTGGTCTGTCTCTGGTGCAGAGGTTCAGGATCATAGAGCAGAAAGACCTGATCTTTATCAGCATTCATGGAGGTGTGGCTGATGTTCTCACACAGACGTGTGTCCAGACTGATGCAGAGGAGATAAATGTGTGTGTGTGAGCTGAATCAGCTGGTGTGTGATGAAGAGTGTGTGTTTCCTCTGCAGGTGAAGGTGTGTGTGTGAGCTGAACAGGAACATGAGTCAGTGTGAGGACGCAGACGGAGGAGCTCCTCGCTCTGAAGCCAAAGATCTGAGGTGAGACCAGCGTTTGAAACAAAGAACCATTCAGACCATGACAGCGTCCTGATCCTCAGTGTGTGTTACAGACAGAGCCCAGACTCCTCTACATGAGTGCTCTTTTTGTCACTTCTTCTTTTCCAATCAAAGATGTTTTCAGATCCTGACACTGTGACCCTGAGAGCTCTGTTCATGTTCACCTGGCTCAGGTAACAGAGGCTCAGGTTTGGTTAAATAAAGGCTGCTGCTCACAGAGAGACTCCAGAGTGACTCCCTCTCTCTGTCTGGGACGTCAGAGATGATGATGAGTGTTCTTCATCATTTTATCTTCATGGACATGGGGGGGGGGTCTGTCTTTGTTTGACCTCAGCAGTGTAAAATGACCTCTGACTGTGAGCGTGGTGAATCATGTCAGTGATGTAAAGTCAGTGATCAGAGGTATATATGGATGTTGGAGGTTAATGGGTTGGTCCTCGTTTTTCAGATCATTGTGAGGGCCGGACATTATCACAGGTGAGCCAGGTTTGGCCTGTGGGCCACTATTTGCCAACCGCTGATCTGGAGGCTCATCTGAGACTTTGGTCTTGTGCGGTGGTCTCTGAATTTGACTGAATAGAATTTGATCCAGAAGCCTCTGAGTTTAACCTCTGGTGGTCTTCTCTTTGTCTCACAGGCCTGAAGGGACAGGGTCCTCTGCTGAACCAGGACCTGATCCCAGCTGTGTGTCTTTGAAGAGCGATTGGTCAAAAGATGAATATATATACTTCAGAGGACATCGGCCCCGTGGCACAAAGAGGTAAAATGTTCATACCAAGGTTTTATTCTGGTGTGTTTCCATGGTAGCACTTTATAATACGGCCCGGGTCTTACAGTGTGGTTCCCCGTCTCTTACAGTGTAGTTTCCTCAATTTTTAGGGTAACTGTCTGAAATTTACATGTCATTTCAGGGAACCTATGGAGTAGTTACACTTGTGTCTTAAAGTGTAAGTGCTGTTGTCTTACAGTGTAGTTTCCCGTGTCTTACAGTGTAGTTTCCTCAACTGTTGGAGTAACTCTCACACATGTACCATGACATTTTGCGGAATCTATGCGGTAGTAAAACTTGCATCTTACAGTCTAAGTCCCAGAGTCTTACAGTGTAGTTTCCCGTGTCTTACCATGTTCTTACCAAAACAGTGTAATTTTCCTGAACATATGCTTTTACTGTGCAAACCTTGACGTGCCACTTCTTCTTAAGAATCAGCATGGATACAAATTGTGTAGACCAATGATAAACTAAAATGCTGTAATGTATTGATGAGTATGTGTTTCACATAATAATGACAAGACATGCAGATGTATAAAATATCTTTATTTTTTAAACACACAGAGACCCACTTAGCAATTCACCTTTTAAATTACCCAGCCCTAAAGATCACACTTGTCTTTCCTTACTGTCTAACTATCCAGTACTTCCACTGCAACAACCCAGCACTTTACCTGTATCTACTGGTCAACACCTGGAGCCGGGCTGGATTATAAAGTGAACACTTGTTGCTTTTACTTACTGTCTAACTACCTAGCACTTTACCTGTAACTACTGGCCAACACCTGGAGCCGGGCTGGATTATAAAGTGAACACTTGTTGATTTTACTTACTGTCTAACTACCTAGCACTTTACCTGTAACTACTGGCCAACATCTGGAACTGGGCTGGATTATAAATGGAACACTTGTTGGTTTTACTTACTGTCTAACTACCCAGCACTTTACCTGTAACTACCTGCCAACATCTGGAACCAGGCTGGATTATAAAGTGAACACTTGTTGGTTTTACTTACTGTCTAACTACCCAGCACTTTACCTGTAACTACTGGTCAACATCTGGTTTCCATCAGGCTCTCCAGTTTGGTTCAGTGAACTCTGACCTAACTTGTGTTTCCACTGCCAACCATCCCCTCTCTTGGTAGATCTTAATGCAAAGGTTGGTATTTCACTTCCAGCTCCTGAGGTCATATGTCAGTGTGTACGTGGATAATCAAGGTCACCCTAAAATTTCTCCCTCTGTGGCTGCATTCAAACTCTTTTAACACACGATGGCTATGAGAATAACTGGGAGTGCATTTAAAAACATGTGATCAGGTGTAAGGGGAAGGATGTTCTGCTACGTGCATAGACACCTCACTGAAAAGACGTTCTGGTCCAGACTTTGCTGGTTTTGGTGATTTAAATAGTAGTCCAGGTGCTGTACAAGAGTCCACAGAGCCTTGAACTCACAGTTAACAAGTCCACTTCTGGTTTTCTGCAGTTGTCAGCAAATTAGTCATTTTGTATTGAAAATAAGATGCCAGTACCACAGCTCTGTGTAGGGTTACATGGTGTCATCTCTGTTCTTAAATCTTTTGCACCTCAGGTGTCTGTGCTGGACATGAGGACAGCTGATAGGAGTGTTTTTTAAGTCATTAGGCCTGTCATCAGCCAGTGCAGATTTGTTTACGGAATCAAAGTGCTACTAGACAACTGAAGACCTCTGATGAGTGAAAATAAGGATATTAAGACATTTAATATCTGTGAATTAAAAAATGTAGTTCCAGATATGAGGAAACCCTGAACATAGAGCTTCAAGTGAAGAAAACCTTCATGTTAAAATGAACCAGTGTAACAAATAATGAAGACATTCAGCTCTGTATTTGACTGAATAGAATTTGATCCAGAAGTTTCTGTCTCGGCACGCTCTGAAGGGAAGTTTAACCTCTGGTGGTCTTCTCTTTGTCTCACAGGACTGAAGGGACAGGGTCCTCTGCTGAACCAGGACCTGATCCCAGCTGTGTGTCTTTGAGGAGCGATTGGTCATTTGATCTATTGATTGATTTTAAAGAACAGCAGCTTCCTGCAGCAAGAAGGTAAACTGATATCACTGAATCATGCTTGACTGTCAGAAATGGTTTCCGAATGAGGGCCTGTGTCCTCTGCTGCTGCTTTATGCTGGCAGCTCTCATATTCAATACCAACCAACATACTGCCCTTCAAAGGCAAAGTGCAGTATCTGCAGTTTTTTTTATTTATTATTTTTTTTTTTTTTTTGCACTTATCAAAAGTGCAGTATCTGCTCTTCAATCTCTTAAAGTTCCATAGGGCTCCTGCTTAATTTCCCTGAGATATTGCCTTTTGTTACTGTGCAGTATCTGCAAAAATGCACTGTAATATCAAGGAAAACTGCAGTAACTGCACTTACTGCAGTTTGCCTTGGTTTCACCATGAAGAATATCAGATACTGCAGTTTGCCTTGGTTTTAGGACCTAATCTGGGTCATCTCCACTCAGACTTGAGTTAAAAGTTGACCTGTTGCTGTAGAACATTTACATTATAGTGTTTGTTTGTTGATCAGCTCTGCATTTTATGTATTAGAGCCCAATGTAGAATGTTGTTACAATGTCTGATGGTCTGATTTTATGTTTTATTTTGTGTTAATATTAAGTCACACATGAAATGCTTGAGAAATAAACACTGTTCTGATAACAAAAAACAAAAAATACATTCATAGATAACTCTATCATTCTGTTGTTGCTTTTTATCATCATTAAGGATGAGATAACTACACATTTGGTGTTGGCAGTAACGGTGTGTGAAGCACCAATCAATCTTTATTTGTATAGCACCAATTCATAACAAGTGTTATCTCAAGACACTTTACAATAGAGCACAAAGCTCTTCATATTATGGATACACATACATGCATAGATACATATATACATATATAAAATACACATATACATATATATACAAATATATACATCCAACACCCAACATGAATCCATACAGCCAATCATGAATCCCTCCATCATGGCGGCAAAAAAAACCTTCTGTTAAGCAGCAGGAAATCTTGAATGTGGACCCCAGTCTCATGATGAACAGCAAATCCATATGATGCTGTGTTGGTGTGTGGGTGAAGGAAGGGAGGTAAGTGGAGACAAGTGGACTAAAGTAAGAACTAAAGCTAGTGACAGATCCATGGACCAATCATAGACCTGTCGTCGTCAAATTTGTTTCTGCTGGAAACAAGTTTATTAGAGGTTAGCCTCTTGAGATGCTACATCTAGTTTTCAGGGGGGTCCTCATGTCTGTATGGTTGTGGGGATAATTTTATAGAAGTATAATCATTAATAGTCATCAGTGGCGGCTGGTGCCAAAAATTGTAAGGGGGGTGCAGCCTTGGGGGAAACAAACCAAAGAAGCGCTCCATACTACAGTGAAAAAAATAAAATAAAGACAAAACATAATCACAATGCAACCTACTTTGAAATATGCACTATTTGAACAGAAATGTTGCCCTCCTTTCCTTCTGGACTGCAAATTTCTCAGTGACCCTCTGACTGAAGTCCATCATATCCGTCACCAGTCTCTCCTCCATTTACAGCATGGCCAGTGCATTCATCCTGTCCTGGTTCATGGTGTTTCTGAAGAAAGTTCTGATTCATTTTAAGTTTGAGAAGCACCTCTCAGCTTCTGCAGTGGTCATGGGTGTGGTGATGAGGATCTTTAGCAGAGTGACAGTCTCTGAAAATACCTCTCCAAGATTATTTTCCATCAACAACAGGATCAGGTCCACAGCACCACAGCAGGCCTTGAACTCCTCCTTGCTGTAGATTCAGACTGAGCTCTGTCTTCAGCTTTAGTTGAGCATTGGGTCGGCCTTCAAGGTGCTGCTGAGGGAATCTTCAGGACACATGGCGTGGTACTGTGTGAATCTGTCATTAAAAAATACATAGAAAAAAACATTTTATTACCAAGAGTTAACATCAGTATTTACTGAAAAAGATCAATAAAACAGCCAAAGTTTAACCTGCTCCCAGAAAATAAAGCTATAATTTATGTCATTTTCACCATTTTATGAACATTTCTTGTGTCACCTGAACAGTGTCTTATCTTATACATGATGTCTCATGGCTCAAGATTGTAAACACAAACAGAATCTTATGTACCACTAAACTGATGCTTTAAAACTAAAGGTAAAACTATGTGATACAATTTTTGTTATAGATTAACAAAACAAAAAACAAAAAACAAACAAACAAAAAAAATCAGATACAAGCATGCAGCACAAGAGGGCAGACGGCTCACACCAGCTGACCGATTCTTACAACTGAAAGGTCAATGTATGGATGGCATTTATAGTTTTCAGCAAAACTCCTTCAAATTCTAAAAAGTCAAAAAAATAAACTTTACATTACAGGAGTCTGTTTCCATCTGTTGGAGCTTTTGAATACTTTTACTTTGTACCGTTATGTGCAGTATTCAGTCAGCAAAAACCACAAACAGAATGTATAATTTCTGTATCCAAATTTATCAAAGCAACTAAACATATGGTATACAATTATATAAAATGACAATATTGTATATATTTAGATTGATATTTATTATTTTTTATCATATGTTTAGTTGCCATAATAAAACTACAACATTTAAAGACAAGAGATACATTTTGTTGGTCTGTTTTCGTTGATTTTATTCTGTGCACAGTGGTACAAGCTGGAAAGGCACAAGGTAAGTGTCAAATCTAAAAGCTCCAGTAGATTAAAAAATAATTCTGTAATGGACATACACCTAAGAGGTAAAGAATTTGTGTTGTTTATACTTTTTGGGACTAATAAAACCCCACTGTTTTCACCAGTAAACTGCAACACATAACTTGATAGCATTATCAAGTCTTCTTTTTGTAATTTTCCAAAGGCTTTCACACAATGTAACAGAAATATTTAATGAGCAGTGCAATAAACCTCTGCAATAATCTGCATGCGCTTAAAATATTAATATTACAATTTCTTCTGTCTTTTTCCTGCTTTGCCATGATTTTTAAAAATATATTTTACAGGTCCCTTTATATAATATTTTAATCAAAATAATGTAACAATTTTGTCAATTAAATTTAAAATGAACTTCTAGTTGGGTAAAAACAACTTATACACCCAATAAAAGCCCCAATTCCTCCTAAAAGTATGTTGTTTTTGTAAAAATATGCAAGAATTAAAAAACTATATAGATTTTTTAGAACTTAAGTCTGAAAAAGGATAATGTTCTACTGAACAAAGAATTTATATCCTCTTGGCAAACTCATTTTGTGGCTCCTGATCTATAGTTTAGTGCCATGTTTGACATGAAATGGAAAATTTTGCCTCTGAATTATATCTACTCAGTATGACACATCCTAATCTAATCTTCAGTGCAGCATAGCCTCTTAATGATTTTCTTCTCTAATGCAATCTCACCTCTCCTGTGATCCTCTGATGGATGTCTGGACGGAGTACCTGATGCATCCTCGGTGCATGGGAGCGTTGGTCGGGCGTGAGGGTACGTGAGATGGTTGCGCATGAGTAAATCATATCTGCTGTGGTGACGTGCTGATATGATTGACAGTGCTCGTTGTCCAGTCACATGAGGAAAAGAAACACCAGATACTGATTCGCTGCCAGTCCAAGTGGGAGTGTCCGGGGCGCAATTGCCTGCGCCCCAGAGGCAAAGTTGAAGCGGCCAATCCCAAAGACGCCTCAGGTCACATGCTGAGCAAAAGTTTAAGGACTTACATAGACTCCAATTAGACAGGCGCCCCTCCGTACGTAAACTATGTATTCACAACACAGTTACTAAGTAAAAACATTGTGAAACCCCTTTTATTGAATGGTGACAGGTGCTGCTGACAGACTATTACTATGTAGTAAAAATAAATGTTTTATCTGTTATTTTTAATAATTTAAAAACAAATTATGTTGTGTTTAAGTGGACTTTCTCTGTTGAATTTTGGAGGGGGCGGTGCCCCAGCGCCCCCTATTGACAAGCCGCCACTGATAGTCATACTGAAAATAAGAATTTATGCAAGTGACTCACTCATGGGTGCCCAGACCACAAATGCATTCCCACCACATTTGTCTCTGTTAAGTATAAAGGTATTATAAAGGGTAGGCATCTTGAGATGTGACATCCCATTTTAAAGAGGCACCTCATGCCCATGTGGTGCTAAAGATAGCTACTATAGATATATCAACCATGGATAGAGAGATCATACTAATGTCTATGCTAATAACTATAATAATTATGAACTGGAATGGGGGCTAATGAAATGGCCAAATATGTGTTATGTATGTATGTACATGTATGTATGTATGTATGTATGTATGTCTGTAATCGTAGTCATTGAGGCTTCGTGACTCTACAGCAGCAGGCAGTCTACACCAAGGATCCCAGGCCACCTAAAAGACAAGAGCCAAAGACGAGTACATGAGCAAACAGAAAGGGGCAGAGGCAGATATGGAGGGAGAGTGTGAGAGAGAGAGGGATAGAGCCCAGTGTGCCAGATCCCCCCGGCAGTCTAAGCCTATGGCATCTTAACTATGTGTCTAAACTATGGACAATGAGCTGGTCCCTAACTGAAAGCTTTATCAAAGAGGAATGTTTTAAGTCTAGCCTTAAAGGTAGAGAGGCTGTCTGCCTCCTGAACCGTGGTTGGTAAAATGGTTCCAGAGAAGAGGATCTTGATAACTGAAGGCTCTACCTCCCAGACTACTTCTAGAGACTGATGGAACCACGACTACTATTTACATTAACATCTATAATGATATAATGTAGATAGGACTGAAAAATGCAACATTAAATTGAGAATTTGTGATAAGTGATGTATTTTCTGCTAATGTATCTGAACAGGTGAAGTGTGCCCTGCTTGGGTCTTCTGCATTAATTCATTTTTGTTCATCAACATCACAATCTTGTAAGACAATAGAATTCTTGCTGGCACCTATCTCTATGCCAACTGAGAAAGGGCTTATAACCAGTGACTGCTGACCTCCCGAGTTGTGTCCTCCACTGCACAGTGGAGCTGAAGTTTCCTCTCAAGGGAGTCTTGGCTAGGTTATGGAAAACCCTGTGTTGCCCATGTGACAGGGGCTCCCCTCTTGGCCTCCCTGCTGTGGTCCAAATGAATGGGGACCCAAAACAATTGGCAACAGGTTAGCTGCAGGAGTTGCCAGAGCAATGCTACAGTGCATGCGTCTGCCTCATGGGAGTCCAGGCCAGGTTTTCTGTTCTGTTGCTCAGAGGATGCCCACAAGGCAGTGGGGATCTATTTCACCCATAGGTGGAGCAGTGGCCAGTGGTCGCCAGGGGTGTACCCACATGCTGGAGGGCTTGCATATTGCTTTTCTTGGGTCCACTGCTGCTCCGAGATCCCCTGCAGTTAAGCTTTGTACTGCAAGGTGCCCAGTTACCATGTGTGGCCACAAGGAGGCACTGCAGGAGTCTTGGTGGTGGAGAGGCTGTGTCCCAGTAGCTTAAACACTCTGCTCCCCTTTTACCCCCCTGCATTGAAAAAGAAGAAGCTGAAACCAGAAAGGAGCAAGCAGCAGCAAGCAGAAGCAACATGCATTAACAACAGGCATTACTACTTCCACTACTACACTACCACTACCATGCTACTGCAATGTATCACCCACACCCTGTGTAAAAACACACACAGCAGTTTGTTAAACAGATTATTACCTCTGTTTCATTGAAGTCTAGATGCTGTGAGTGTCCATTAACATGTCTTTGTGTTTTTATCAGGGGGAAGCTCGACGTTCATGAGTGGCTGCTCAGTGGAGGGTCCTCAGTCCTGCAAAAATGAGTGTCATTCTTTCACTGGGGGGGTAAGGATTATAAACCAACACAACAACAAACCAAAATATATGATTGTACTGTTCTCTTCTAAGGGCCTGATCTTCTAAGATCCAAAATAACGAGTGCTAAACTGTGTCTGTGAACTAAAACATTGCATGTGCAATTAGTGGGCGTGTTGTGGATGATCTACTATCACTGCGTGCACAATTGATAACAGGCACAAAGTGGTGTGGACCGCCTTCTTTAAAGGAGGATTTTGCGTGTGCTACTGGCTGTTTACCATGGAGAGTTTGGGAGAGCAGAGTGGCTGCAAATGAAACACAAAGTTAGAAGAAGAGTTTGAGGCAAATAAACACACTTAAGGTTTATCTATTTTTGTTGCCTGTTATTTTGATGGACAAAGTTCATACTTTTCCCTCATGCCATATTTCTATCTGTCATTTTTAAGTTTCCTTTTCTGATTGCAATTAAACATAATCTAAATGACAGCATTCACATAGTTACACTTCATCACCAATAACTTCTCATGTGAAAAGCAGTCTTACAATTATGAGTATACAGACCAGTATCAGGTCAGTATGTTTGGGGCTCATGCAGGATCATGAAACCTGTATAATCCAGCTCAGCCCACCAGGAATTGTCCTGGTTCTCCAGATTAGCCTCTCTGGGCCTGTAAAGTTTTCTGTAAGGTCTGAGCTATAGCTCCTGACACATCAGTGACACTGTTTACTAGTTTGTGTAGCCAGTAACTGGTCTTCAGATCACTCCTGATGACCACTAGATCA
>JBAMNC010001342.1:0-224745 GCA_037902135.1 Cetoscarus ocellatus | reverse complement strand
TCTGTGGCATAACAGAGCGTGACAGGCAGAAAGTATCTAAACACTGCTGCCTGCTGCTGTGATCATGAGATAATGTCGAGGCAGCTCAGAGCATCACAAAGGTGATTTCTACAAATTCAGCAATGAAAACATAAAAGCATAAAAGAAGAATCCAGAGAAGAAGAGAGCACAAGTGTCTGCACAGCTGAAGCTGCAAATCACAGAAGGCAAACCATGTGCAGACTCTTTGTGAAGGTCTCAGGGCTCCCAGACGTTTGTTTGTTTATTTTGTAGTGGGAGAAACACGAAGGAGCATTATTATTATTATTACAGCTTAAACAGCACAATTATTTTGTCTTCTTCCAGTGAATGTCTGTGTACGTGGCTAACCACAGCTCACTCCTCATTTTAGACTTCAACAACACAAGACCTCCTGAAGTCAGTCCAAGAGGAGCTCCAGGAGCAACAACAGATCAACTCTGATCTGGTCCAAGACCGTCAGGAGAAGGAGAGCACTGTAGACCAGCAGGTCAGTGTCCATCACTTAAGAAGGCTAAAAAGCTTTTAAGAGCGAGATGGAGTAACGTTTCTGTCTTCACAGATCCAAACTTTAACGGAGGAGCTGCAGAGAGTTTCAGCAGAAAAAGACGATCAGATGAGGAGTCTGTCGGAGCAGCTGGCTGAAGCTCGAGCAGAGAGGGAGGCCATGCTGATGGAGAAGGAGGAGAGGGACAGGAGCTCCTCTGTGGAGGTGGAGGAGCTGCAGGACACTCTGAGCACCCTGAGACGAGAGAGACAGCAGCTCACAGAGGAGACGGAGGACAAGATCAACACACTGCAGGCTGAGGTTTGGGATCAAATCTCTCCTCCTTTAAAATGTTATCTGGGTCACTGCAGATCCTTAACCAGCTTTTAAAGGTTTTTTCTACTGCTGAGAGGTTTTGAATTTTTGATGACATGTTGACTAAGACCGTCTTGATTTTACTGATTTCGAGCTTTTTTGAGGACCTCTTTGGAAAACTGGCTGAGTCCATATGTACGCTCTGTTGTGCCTTTGTCACCTTCCTCTTTGGAGAGCAGTGGCACCTGATGTCCTGTTAATAATTAAATATTAGGGCTCATTAAACATTTGTAAAATAAATATTGAACTTTCTAAATCAGCTTATCAGCTCATAATAGACATGGAAAGTTTTATATATCTCACCTGCATCTGCTGCTCTGAAGTAAAAACAAAAGTCCTTTTTTTCCACTTGAGTTCCTGAACAGGTTCAAGTATGGTCTCATTTTTGTTGGGAATGTTATTGCTAAACTGAAGCTTCAGCAGTATTATTAATATATACTGTTGAAGCAAACAGAAAGAAAATGACTTCACTGTTGTGAAAATCTAACCATCTTTAGGGCCGTGTGACGTTGGCCAAACGGGGGGGTTGCTGGTTGGCAGGATACGATGTCAAAAATGCATGCCGGAAGTCGGTGTTCATAAAGCAGCTTTGTATCCAACAGCAACGTGAGAGACCTGGTGGTGATCGTTTTTATTCTTCAGAGCTTTGATTTGCCATGGAAACACTTTCAAATGTCCACATTAGAGTTTGTGTTGCTCATACAGTCAAATAATCTAAATAAACAGCGGTTGTTTATATCTGTCCTGTCAAGGACTCGTAGGCTGTGCTGTGTCTCAAACTAGTGCCTAATCAAAGTGGCGGTGTGGTGGAAAATTAAGTGAATGTGTTTGTAGTGTGTGATGACCCCACGCTGTTTTTGTGGCTTGTTTTCTCCCACAACTCTTTTGATTAAGCAGAGAATCTGCCAGCTTGTACATCAGTGTATAGCATCAGCATCTGTCCTGAGATTTCAGAGAGAGAACTGAGCTGTGACACTGTGGCACATGTTCAGGCTCATGAACCTCACACAACCAGACATTATAAAACCTGAACTATCACTTTATGATCCACTAAAGATGATCTGTGTTTAATGAGCCTGTTTCTGAACTATCTCTCTCCTGAGCACGAGGCCTGACGTCTGTGTCTACATTTCATTATTTAATGAACCAGCCTACACCGCATTGTTTTACTCTGTCTCAGCTTATGAAGTCTCATTATATCCAAAAGCTGAACATGGACCTGTTGTGTGAGGAGATAAAAATACGCTCCTTCTCCCTGACAGATTGAGGCTGTTAGAGATCAGCTGCAGAGTGTGGCATCAGAGAGAGACGCCCTGCTGCGTGAGAGGACGGCCGACTCGCACACTCAGAGTGAAAAGATGGAGAAGATTCAGGAAAGACTGATTTCTCTCACAGCGGAGCGAGATCAGCTGCATGAGTCTGTGATCCTTCTGGAAGCCAAGATGGCGCTGCTCACAGATGAGATGAAGGAGAAAGTCGACACACTGCAGGAAGAGGTAGGTGCCATTAACTCATGTTTTTAACCCGAAGATCTGATTTTTCATGACTAGTCTAGATTAGATTAGACAGAACGTCATTCCTTGGGAAGATTCCCACAGGGAAATTAAGATTCCAGCAGCAAAGCAGAACACAGGGTAAAAAAAATTTCACAGGTATCAGAAAAGGAAAAAAGTAAAACTATAAATAAATAAAAATACTGCTCCTTCCCGTCCTCTGTCTTCCTGTTACTCCTCCTCGCCCTGACTGAGGAGTTGTACAGTCTGATGGCCTGAGGGACAAAAGAGTGTCTCAGGGCCCTTTTACACAACAGCGAATACGGACAACAACAGAGCGTTTTCACCTTCAGTTTACACGAGAACGGTGCCCGGAGTGGCTGAATCAGCAAACTTTTGAAACCAGGGTCCAGAGGGGAAAGTTTTGAAAACATTTTTGTCTCCATCGAAACAGGAATCAGATCTGGAATCAGGGAAAACGGGCCATTACATCACAATCATCCAGTGTAGACTCACAACAAGCTACCTGATGAAGACGCACCTCTTGTTCATCAAAAAAGGTTTATTCACCATCTCAAACAGAGGAACAGAGTGCCACAGTGATGACGAACTTAGTCAAGTGCTACTACTGAATGAAACGTCAGCCAAAGATGCACCATAAATAGTCTTGAGAGGCCTAAAGGTAGAGAGAGAAAAAAATATAAAACACAACAAAATTGTAGTTTGCTTAAATGATGTAGCACCACTAACTCCTTAGATCTTCACTTCCACTAAGTCTGTCTGAATGGGTTTGACATATTTAGTCCAGTTGGCCCACAGTTTGTCAAAAACATCTTTTTGCAGACGTAAACAAAAAGTAATTCTTTCCTATAGCATCAACTTTCATTTACAACTTTTTAACCACTATTGTATTGTGGGGGCGTTCAGGAAGCAGCCACTGTCTACTAATAGATTAAGAGGTCAATATGCTGAAACCGTATTCCCCGAATCCCTTTTTCTTATCTGAAAATCTACATTTCCTTAAAATACAGTGGCAAACTGTAAAGGTATATCTGTATCAATAATGTATTTTAATGCTTTATGAAACTCTGAACATTTGGTGTCTCCTCCTGTAAAATGTACTTCCTGCTTCAGAGTTATAAAAAAACAAATACTGCACTTCTAACCAAATTCTCACCTCACATGAGAATTTGTGCATTTCCATACATAATTCCACATATTTGACCAGCTTTCATCTGATAAAAGATTACCTTCTCTCTCCCATTTCTGTTTGACATATTCTGTTGTGTGTAATTTCTTTTTCATAAGAATCTCGTACAGTTTAGACATAATTCTGTTGTCCTGTGAGCTCTTCTGAAGATATCCTTTGTCCGTGATGTTTTCAGGTGCAGCAGCTCGAGGAAAAGCTCCGAGTGTCTCGGGGAAAGCAGGCTGAATCCAGAAAAGAAGCAGACAGCTCGCTGCAGGTTTGTGTTCTGAACTCATGTGAGCCTTTTAAAGCTCCTTCATTTGCCTCAAACTTCCTGCAAAGCTTTTTTAACACTCTTCTCTCTAGCTGCTTACCGAGGCAAACGAAACCATCTCAGCCCTCAAAGATCAGCTGAGCAGTTTGGATCAGAGCAGCAGGTTTAAAGAGACGGCAGCATTAAGACTTCAGGAGTCTGCTGATCACTTCCAGGTAGCTCCACCTCCAAATGCTTTCACCACCAGCTTTGAGGCAAACGCCAGGGTTCAACATGTCTGACTCCATTGGTGTCATGTCGTTGCAGGATCTTTTCAGGCGCTTACAGGATTTGTTCAACGTTAGCTCCAGGTACAACAGAGCACCTATGGGCCTCCGCCAGACTGCAAAGGACTCCAAACAACACCAACCAACCCACTGGCCAAAACGGACCAAGGATGCCCACAAAGCTTTTTCTGTGCTGGGTCAGCAGTGTGTGCACATTCTGGATAAATATGTGGTAAAAATGAACTTTTTGATTTTATGCTCTTGGCCTTTCAGGCAAACCTGTTAAAGAATTAGAGTTCGTTGTTGTTTTGATGATTAACCACATCAAACAATTTTACAAATCCTCAGTCACAGTTTTAACCAAAAGCTTCTGCACTGTGTCAAAGTGCAGATTAACCGAATTTCAGTCCCACACAAATAATCCAATTCCCACAAGCCCGTCACGCGTAACCTGAGAGGATCCTTCATGAGCTAACAGCTCTCCCTGCACGTCACATAAAAGAAGTGAGCATGGTCCAACAGAGGGACAGACTGGGAACAAAGGTCATAATGAGGGGAAGTTTGGATTCCCCCTTCTCTCTCCCTCACTGTGCTCTCCTCGTCATGCACATACAGCACCCGGAGATACACCGCAGAAATACAGAGCAGAGACCACTGTCGAAAACAGTTTCCACACAGACTTTATCTTCCACACAGGTGAACGTTCAGACAAACCAACAGTGTTCTTTATATTTCTGCAGCCGTCATTGACAATGATGACAGCCACATGTGCACGTATGCCCTGCAGCGTATAGCCACCGTCAGCGTCCTGCAACAAGGACGACCCCGACTTAATTTAAAGGGATAAGCCAACATTTTCTTCTTTTTGTGTCTTGCCTCGCTCCCAAGTCCATGACAAGCAAGTAGACACCATTCTTTGACTGTGTGCAGTAACAAGAAAGAGACTGGCAAACGATCATTAGCTTAGCTCAAACACTGGGAGTCAGTGGGTAGTGTTAGCCTGCCTCTGCCTACAGTCATCAGATAAACTCTTCAGCAACTCTAAACGGTCCTGTGTGCCTGTTGTGACTCATTTTTTTTACCACGTTATCTTATGTTATCTATTTTTAGACTAAGATGAGCACTTTCTGTTATTCTCTAAAGAAGTATGTACAAAACTAAACCACAGGGCGCATTGATGTGCTTTTATTAGAACAAAGTACATTCCTTCGTATTCAGTCCCTCCAGGATTTCGTGGTAAATTCTTTTGATTGTTGCAGCAAAAAAAGCCTGATTTTGGAGCAGGAGTCTTTAAAGGTTGCAGCAAAAGTTGCAATTCATTTTTATATTTTTATTCAATAAACATCCCTCCAGGATGTAGATGGACTATTTTTGTCGGTGTTTTTAAATACTTGCCACAAAAATTAAGGCAGAAGTTACTATGTTTTAAGGCAAACGTGTTTTTTTAAACACAGCGGATCAGTTTGCAACTTCTTATGATGTTTTAAGTAGCTTTAAACAACTTTTTTGACATGACGTCTGCTTGTCATACAAATAGTGACCCCTGTAAGACTCAGGTGCTGCTTTACAGACTGTAGCGGTGATACCAGCGATTACTGTTCGAGTTGTAAATCCTCTGACCCACAGACAAAGACGTCAGAGTGAAGTATGATGATGGGCAAGCTGAGAGGGCCAAAGCGAAGGGGATTGGCCAAAGTTGCAAAGCTGCGCTGAGTTTGCAAAATCATGATTTCCTGGAGGGATTGCTTATTTAGTTAATAGTAGAAGAAAGATAAAAAGTGATGATTTTGATAAGAAGGACAACTGCTTGGAGAAAAAATCCGTGTTAACTTCTACACGTTCAAAACTGTTTTAACTATTTAAGCAGGCTTCACATGCAAGAAATGATCCAGGATGGATGCTAATACTTGTGCTTTAGGCACATTTAATCGTATGATTTCATTTTTAGTGAATTTGTGTCTAATTTTGAGTTTTTGGGATCAAATTTTGTTTTCCAGTCTGACGTTCCTGTGAGGCTGCGGGACTACATGAAGTTGTTTGAGGAGCTGGTGAAGAGCGAGCTGGACATTTTTGAAGAGAAGCGGCTGCAGGACGTGTTACTGTGTCGAGCTCAGGCGGGCACTTTCTCCGTCAAAGACCAGGACTTTAACTCGCTCTGGGAGCAGAGGCTGACAGAGCTGCTGGACACCAGGAAGCTTCTTGTGCAGGTGAGCGGTAAAGTTTTAGTGGCTGTTGGCACACATGTAAGAATAAGAACTGAGAGATGACAAAGTCAAACAGTACTAACTTTGTTGTCTTATTATTGTCAACAACCTTTTTTCCCCTAATGAAAACTAGACAGTAACTAATAACTAAACAAGTGCACATAGACAAAACTAACTTAACTGACATTTTCATCAACAAATAAAAACTAGACTAAAATGTTTGACAGAGACTTAATCCAATCAGACCTAATTTGGTCATGTAGAAAGTAGGGACAAGTTAGGAATATATCCAATCACAGCTACTTTGGTTGAGTGGAAAGGTTGGATGAGTTAAGAAGGACATCCAATCACAGCTGCCTTAGCTTGGTGGTGGTGGGATAAGTTGTGGAGTGATCCAATCAGAGCTCCTCTCTTTATGAATTGATATATTCATGTAGAGCAGGTTCACTGTTTGTTGTCAGTTCTGGTATTGTAACTGAGATGCTCTGCCAGGTAGCCTAAATAAAGGTGACTGCATTTCACACAGAAGTTCAATTTGTTTCTGTTCATTTATACATTCAGACTTTACTAGCATTCAATAAAGGGTTATTGGATGTTTCATTTTATCCAAGTGTAAAACGTGACTTCAGAAATTCAAGGAAACATAAAAAATGCCTTACCCTTTACACTTCATATTTTAGTTGACTAAATCTACAGCAGATTTCATCGACTAAAATGTTGTGAAATTTCATGAAATAAAACTAGACTAAAATTTAAACAATTTAGATGACTACATTATCACTAAAACTAAAATATATTTTAGGCAAAAGACTAAAACTAAATTAAAAGTGCTGTCAAAATTAATTCTGGTCAAAAAGGAGCAGCTTTAACTGGCGGTGGTTTTAACACTTTAA
Source organism: Cetoscarus ocellatus (assembly GCA_037902135.1). NCBI lineage: Eukaryota > Metazoa > Chordata > Actinopteri > Labriformes > Labridae > Cetoscarus > Cetoscarus ocellatus. Next base: position 217,546 of record JBAMNC010001342.1, on the reverse strand, counting down.
TGACTTGCTCCTGCAGAAGTCCACAGTCGTGTGGGAGAAGCTGGAAGCCAACACCGTCTGGTTTGCTGAAGGGATGCGCGCTGAGTGCACGCTGAGGGAGCGCTTTGACGAACAGATGGATGCCTTGTCTGCCAAGAAGCCGAACAACTTCTGTGAGCTGGACGCCTTTCTGAGCCAAGAGCAGGACAACAGATCAGCGCTGTTGGACAGCAGGAAGGCCATGCTCCCGGTAACTGACCTCCTACAGTGTCTGCTGTTTGGTTTTGGCTGTTTTAAGATCGCTCTGGCTCCTCCGTTTATAATGAGCTGATACAGCAGAGGTCGACGACTGCATCTGCTAGAGGGACAGTTTTTTTCCTGACTCATGTTATAGGGGCCGGACTTTGAAATAATGTGAAACAACACATATATAATGTGGTCTAATTACATATTTGTGAGTTGCATAGTTGGATTTTTTCTTCAAAAGTGAGATCAGTCCCTATCACACACACTGCTTTGGCTCCTTCTGTCCTGAGCTGTCGTGTTTTCCAGCACTGTGTTTGACTCCAGTGTTTTGTTTTTCTGGTTAAATTCTGGATCACTGGTGGATTTCTGTAAATCAATTGAATCATGAAGTCATGCCTGAAGTTATTTTGGGGAATTTATGAGTTGTCAGGATTTAAGAAGAGGAAGATACCTTTGAAACCACAACAAAATTTTTGATTTTCTAGTCTATTTGACGACTTAAAGCAGCTTCACACTAGGGCTGAACGATTTCAGGAAAAGATCTAGTTGTGATTTTCCTGGCAGATATTGTGATTTCAATTTGATTCTTGATCTTCATATCAAGCTTTAGTGCAATATTCACAACTGTTTATTATTATTACTGGGTACATTTCAGTACGATGATCTTCAAATGACGGTTTGAGATCTTGTGATATCTTAGCGTGTTGCTTTCCTGCACCTCCCCAGGTCATCGAGGAAGAGCACAGGTCTCTGTTTGAGGAGCTGAGGACGCTGCAGACTCAGACCAGCGCTCGGCTCAAAGACGAGAGAGGCAAAACTTCAACCCTGCTGCAGGCACTCAAGGGCGCTCCACTGAAAACAGAGGTGTCTCTGCTGAAAGACAACCAGCAGCTCGCTCTCCAGCTCCAGCAGACCAGTGAAGAAGTAAAAGTATGTGATCACACACTCTTGTCAATGTGTTTCACACTTTTGTTATTCGTTTTTGAAACCTCACGCGAAATGATCTGAACCAGTGAATCCTTTACTGCTGTGTGAAGGTTCCTGATAAAAAACTACGATAAATATGAAGAAGAAAATATCACACAAATAGACTGAATGACTGAGTATCAGGGCGCTCGGAGACTTTTGAGTTACAGTGGTCTCGTTTTATCCGTAGTTCTTTATGTTGAACAGTTACACATAAAATCCTGACTGATGTGTTTTCTGTTTTCAGGCTCTGTGTGCACAGAGAAATCAGCTGGAGGAGGCTCAGGCTAAAGCCAACAACATGCTGTCCAACCACAAAGAGGCCACACAGCTGCTGCAGACCGAGCTGCAGGACAGCAGAGCCAAAGTGGAGGACAAGGAGAACGTGATCCAAAGTCTGAGGAGCAAACTGAGGGAGTCAGAGGTCTGTCTGGAGCTACTGTTACAGTATTTCACAGTAATCTGTTACAGGAAACTCAGCTCCTCTCTACACTCTGAAAAATACAGAACTTCAGGTTGTTCTGATTCAAGTGGGTGTTTTGGCTCAGCCCACTTTGTTTGCATAAAAGATCAATCAGTCTCCGTTTTAGGACAAACTAGAAAGCACTCAGAGAGCACAAACCTCCGCCAAGGTAGCTCACATGTAACTGTTACATCTATAAGCAATAGTTCAGGATAAAGTTACTATCATCAAATGATTCATGACCCTGAAAACCAACACCTAGCACTCAGAATCATGTTGATATCATTATTAGTTAGACAGTTATTGAGCAAAAGCCATCGTTCCTTAATGGCGGTTATTTGGATCACCACCAAAATCTTCTCATTCATAAGTTGGACCATTACCAACATCTCCTGACAATTTCAGCAAAATCCGTCCAATAGTTTTTGTGTAATCTTACTAAAAAAAACTAACAAATGCCGGCAAAAACATTACTTCTTTGGCGGTGGTAATAACCCGGCCCAGATCACCTGAAAAGTGGTTGATGTTGCATTTAAACGCATCATAATGATAATCTGTATAAATTTATCTCACAGTCATTTCTATGAGCTGACCTTGAATTTATCATCATGTTTATCAGCTCAGTGAGTCAGAACATTCAGCTTCACTTGACTTTTTCAACACAGAATCAAAAGTTTCAGTCAACAGTCCAGGCTGCAGTTTTGTCCATACTGTTGTGCCCTAAACCTAAATGAACACTTTTGATCATTTAAATAATACATAAATATTATCAAAGTACCAAAACTGAGCAAGACTGCAGATATTCAGGGCTTTTTTTCACAACAAACATCAATATTTTGAATGATTCAGAAGTTCATTAGTGAAGTGCTCATGAGTTTCGATGCAGTTATTTTACGGTCTCATTTCTTGATTTTAAAAGTCTGACCTCGAGAATTTATTTTACTGATTTGCCATTTCAAATGGATAGGATAGGACAGACCTTGTTGTCACCAAGGGTAAATTTGCCTTGGACTGTACAGTGACTGCAGTAAAAGCACAAACAGCACACACGTTAAAACACACTAAAAACACCTTCATTAAAACCCCCTTAACTGCTGTGCTGTGAGCTTTAATTCTCTGTTAGCAATTTTACCCCCTTTTTGTTTTTATTGAATAGTATAGTTTAGCTGTTTGCTTTATTGTACTTAACCATCTTTTATTATTTATATTTATCTATTTATGTTGTGAAACATTTATAGTTTTGAGCGTTTTATTGTCCCACTCCTGTTTTTATTTGATTACTGGTTCATATGTGTCGTTTAGTCTATATTTTCCTCTGTTCTTTTATCGTTATACCCTATTTATTTATAACCATATAGACATCTCAAGGGACTAACCTTTATTAAATCTATATTCAACAGAGACAAAAATGAGGACAGATTTATGATCTGGGTGTCCATGGGTTTGTCTCTATCATAACTTCTTATTTTAGCCCCTTTGTCTGTGCCTGGATGGATCCATCTCTGGATGTATGTATATATATATATATATATATATATATATATATATATATATATATATATATATATATATATATATATATATATACAAATACATATAATATATATTTATTATATGTATTTGTATATATGCATATAAGTGTCTTGAGAAAACACTTGTTATGAACTGGCGCGATACAAATAGACTGATTGGTATATGTATTTAGTATAACTACTTTTATTTTACTTTTACTCTTATTTTATCTCTAGTTTAAGTGTTTTTAACATCATCTTTAGTGTTTTCTCATTATGAACTCATGTTGGCATTTCCTCAGCCTCACTCCTGCTTTTCTGATTGATGCCTTGACTTCACACTGACTGTGTCTGTTTCTCTGTGCGTCAGAAAAATGCCTCTCCCAGCGCTGTTGAGATGGAAAAACTGAGGAGTAAATTATTCAAAGTGGAGGTGGAGTTGAGATCAGCATCTGACAAACACCAACAAGAGTAAGAGCTTCAGGCAGATTTTTCCTTTTTCTTCTTTGTGATAAAACTTTTTATTTCCATACACACCAACAGAGGATGAAACCGGTTTCACAACATTAAAATGAAACTCGATTCTTTCAGTAGAGTGTTTAAGAGTAAAGTAACCCGTCCCGACCGTCGTAATCCCTCCATGAACAAAAACATGAAGGTTTCATTTTTCATTTTCTGTCTGGAAATTTGTTGTCGTCAGGATCCAGAGGATGACGGCGCTGCTGAAGGAAAAAGAAGTGTCTCTGAGGAAGCTGAAGGAGACTTTGAGGATCGCCCAGCAGCAAGGGGACGAGTCCAGTAAGTCAACCCAGCGTGTCCACGTCCCCAAAATAAGAGAAAATCAAAGAACATAAATCAATGCACGGAGAACAAATGTAACGACTGTGACCAGGCTTCTGTTAAAATCCTGTAGTTTTTGTTTGTCATTATTGTTCTAAGCAGAAACTCACTGATGCATTATGGTCTAAATCAGTCCTGCAGGGTCAGGATCTTCACAACAGGCTAACAGACCCCCGAGGGTTCACCCTCAAGAGTGTCCAGCTGGAGAAGACCAAACTGGAGGAGGAGGTCCAAAAGCTGAAGATGAAAATCATAGAGATGGAGAGGTGAGAACAAACAACAGCACAGTGTTTGTATCTCTTTGGGCTGGGAGGTTTGGACCAAAAACCATATCCTAATGTTTCCCCCCCCCAAAATGGATAAGTGGTATAGATAAAGAATATCCTTTAATTCAGACAGTGAAAACAGTCCGAGGCTCTCCTGTAGTGTCTTCTAAACTACCCTTTAATGTCTACGTAGAACTAGAGTTGCTTTCAGCACAACAAACGTGATACAAACATTCAAAAACTGAACATGCAACCAAATACAAGATGTTTAGTGAAGCTATTGAAGGAAGGAAGAAGGCTACAGCATCCAAGCAACAATCTGTAGACTTTACAAAGAGGTATAAATACTCTAGAGACAGCACCCAGGCCTGAAAGATCACAGAAAAGGTGGCTGAATTCATCACCACTTTGGATAACCAGCACATGTCTCTGTGGTGGAGAACAGAGGTTTTTGTCCTCTTGGAGCTTCTGGATCACGGGTATGACACTACAACACAGGAACTGCTTTACTGGAGCAAGACAAAACACAGGGTGATCCAAAATATCTCATGGAGGAGCTGCTGAGAACCATGGTCCATGTCAGTCCATGTGACAACGCTTAGAAAGATGAGAAAGGCAGTAGACGATATGAGAGTTCAGTGCGGGGCAGCATCAGACTCACTTCAGAGAGCAATGAAGACCGGGGGCCACTTTTAGGCCCCACAGCAGGACCAGAAGATATCCAAATGATCTGAATACACCAGCCATTCAGCAGCCACATGTATAAATACTGGATTAAGACTTGGTATTGGCAGGTACTCATGAATCAGATCAGGGGCCAAAAACTCAGATCTAGGTGAGAGTATTTCTCCAATTTGAAGACAAAAGTCCCAATAGACTGATTCTTAGCCACAGTTTCTTGATATGTCTGGATTAAGATCTTATTTGAAGATATAAATACTAAAAATCAGACCTGAGTTGCTTGTAATAAGTAAAATAACCTGCCAATAAAATCAGACAAATTTAACTTGAAGGTTTTAAACCTTAATTTAAGACCCTTACTGAGTTGAACTTTCCCTGTTTCATTGGCAGATATTTTCTTATCATTACAAGCAATTCAATGCCTTATTTTTGCCTTTTATTCCTTAAAGTAAGATATTTATCTCGACTTGTTGAGTGAATGGGGATTAGAATAAGTGTGTTACATAATTCTGACTTGAAAGCAGACAAACACACTTGCTTGGATCTGAGTTTCTGCAGTGCAGGACATCCCTATCAAACATTTAGATAATTGGCTACAACTGGTTAGGAAACCCCAGGAGATGAGACCTTTAAATTAGAGTCTTTTGGTGGTGCTGGTTTGGCGAAGTGGTGGGCAACCAGGCACGACCCATGTGAATGCTTCTCCTGAGCCGGGTTCAGATCCAGCCTGTGGCCCGTGTGTCCTCCCCTCCTGTCTCCCCCTTCACAAGCATATCCACTGTCTTTCTCTCTCTTATCAATAAAGGCACAAAATGCCCAAAAAATAATAATAAAAAAAGATTATTTATGGCCAGTTGTCATAACTGTTTGTGGACACAGCAGAAACTGTCTTTTTTTAAACATTAGAGCGGCCATCTTCTGTTTCTGATTCAAGGTCGGCCATATGGGTATTAACAATAACGTCTTGCCCTATATCTCATTTTCAAACAGTTATGAATCTTCAATGTATCCTGATTTGTCCCAGCCCTAACTTTATTGAAATTCTCCCTTGTCTCTTCAGCCTGGTGTCCAGTCAGCAGGCTGAGATCACCAAGTGGAAGAGTCGAGCAGTCAAGCTGAAGACCAAGACCCAAGCAGACATGGAGAAACCATCGCCACCACGCACGCCCACCAAAAGAGGCTTCCCCGCCATTGCAGGCTCCTCCAACCTCTACAGCTCACCCAAGAAGTTTCTGGGCACTCCCAGGAAGGTCCTGGACTCCCCCAGGAAGGTCCTGGACTCTCCCAGGAAGGTTCTGGACTCACCAAAGGTCAACACGCTCGACTCCCCGAAGAGCCGGTTCTTTGACGTTGGAGGGAGCTCAGACCTGCTGTCGAGGACCTGCCCCAAACAGTTCTTCGATAACTCCAGCCTAGGAACGGTTCCAGGTAAGCTCACGTAGAGATCTGCTCCTGTGCTGTCACTCATCATCTACCTTTGACGTTATCAACACCAGAGCTGTTTGTTTTACCAGAAGTCTCCCACGTTCCTGAGCCTCCAGCTGCAGAGATGGGTAACTGCTGTAAATGTCTGTGTGTTTCACTAAGGGTGTGCCAACAGAAGCACGGGTGATGGGACTTTAACGGTCTGGCACTGAGACTTAAAGGGATACGCCAACTTTTTTTGTTGTTTGTTTTTGTGTCTTGCCTTACTTCTGAGTCCATGACAAGCAGATAGACACCATTATTTTGACGGTGTGTTCAGTAACAAGGAAGAGACGGGCAGAGCTCACCCACCGCTACTTAGCTTAGCTCAAACACTGGGAGTCAATGGGCAGTGTTAGCCTGCCTCTGCCTACAGTCATCAAATAAACTCTTCAGCAACTCTTAACGGTCCTGTGTGCCTGTTGTGACTCTTTTGTTTTACCGTGTTATGCTACGTTATCTTCTACTATCATCGTATTATCTTCTTTTACTCATAAACAGAGGCTTTGTTTTGTTGACCTACTTCCGTGGCGGTTTGCACTGGAGCTGTGACGTTTGTGAAGGGTCGAGTTTTTTGAGTGAACGATGAGAACCAATTCACAGTTGTGAGTAAGGGTTCGTATGCGAGTCATTCTTAGATGCAAATTGCTTGCAAATGTAGATCGATCACTTTAAAGAGCTGTTCAAAAGACCTGACTCTTTGCGAACGTCGCATTTCTAGCGCAAACCACCGTGGAAGTAGGTCAGCCTCTGTATACGCTGATAATGTGACATAATGCAGTAAAAAAAAAAAAGAGTCACAACGAGCACACAGGACAGTTTAGAGTTGCTGAAGAGTTTATCTGATGACTGTAGCAGAGGCAGGCTAACACTACCCATTGACTCCCAGTGTTTGAGCTAAGCTAACTTGTGCTGGGCGAGCTCTGCCCGTCTCTTCCACAGTTGAAAGAATGGGGTCTATCTGATTGTCATGGACTGGTGTGAGGCAAGACATGAGAACAAAGAAAATGTTGGCGTATCCCTTTCGGTCAAGAACTAAAGTTGTGGTATCAACTGGCCTGAACTACACTTGTGTTTTTGGTTGTTTGTCCCATTCATCGCAGATAAAAATCTGTTTTCAGCCATTTTCGTTATCGTGAATTTACTCTGCTGGGCCCTAAGTGTTGAATCCTTCCTGGCCCTCTCATTGGCTGCCTCACAAACTGCAGAAAAACTTCCTGCTGTAAGAGCCAAGTGTTAACAAGCAGGCCGGGGCATTGTCTGGCCAGTTTACCTGGTGTTTAAGGATGAAAGGGCTTCAGATTAGATTTAAACATTGTAGTTTGAAAAATAAGCCAACAACGGGACTCCCACTGACTTCATTTAAGCCCTGTCCACACAGAGACCGAAACATTTTCGGATTGAAATGTTTTCTGTGACGGGGACATTGTTTCTGTCAGTGTGTCCGTCCGCATGAAAACACTGTAGTACATCAGTAAGGCCTGTAGGTGGTGCTGTAACTCTGCTGCAGACACACACCAGAGAAGAAGACATGAAGCTTGAGCATACATCGAAAGAAAAGTAAACAAACATGTCCTCTTGTAGCTCGCGGTGGTCGTAGAGGAGCAGAAGATTTGACTGTTAAAGCCAGAACAAGCTCCGGAGCTCCTGCAGCACGAACACAGCGCTGTACTGGCCATTGTTTCTGTGGTTGTCAGGGCTCACACAGTCAGTTTATGGGAGACGTGGGGCTATGACGTCATCGTTTCTGAAAATATCGCTATTTGTTGTTCACACGGAAACACAAAGCTGGCATTTTCTGATTAATCCACTCTGGGACCCTTTTTTTTGGGGGTGGTCCCCGCTGTACCTGTGTGGCTGAAACACCTGTATGATTAAAAACCTGTGGATCAGTCTCCATGTGGACGGCCCCTCAGTCTCTGATATGTGTTGCACAGATTCACAAACACTCCACAGCTGTCGAAGCTGAGAAATATGATTTGTTACTCAGATGTTTGTTCCTGTTTTATCATCCAAAACACTTCAGACCTGGGAAATAGACACAAAGTGCAGTTTCAAAAATATTGTTTTTCCTCTTTGTTTGCAACTGCTTTATGTGTGGATGTGCTGTCTTCTTCATGTTGTTTAGTCTGATCACATCGTTTGTGTGTTTCAGGTGCCGAAGCGTCTGCAGACAAAAAGGCGGAGTGGTGGTCCGAGTCTCCAGAAATGGAGGAATGTTGCAAAACACAGTGATCAGTTCACAAGTGCAATACTTTTAAATGTTTTTGTTTGCTTTATTCCTTTTTTTGTTTGTTTGTTTTATGCCTGTTTTCATTTTATTGTTGTTTAATAAGTGAATTAAACTTGATTGTTAAAAAGCATCTCTTGATGAAAACTTTTCACTCTTTTTATCCAGAGTTTGGGGGTCAAATGACGTGTTTATCAGCTTCTGTTATATCCACAAGGTCATGAAGGTCGTGTCAAGATTTGAAGTGATTTCATTTTGTAGCTGAAGTTTTACCAGGGTGCAGGCAGGTCCTTAAAATTCTTCACACTCTGTTTGGTTTGGGGATGACGTTTCAACATTAATGACATTTTCTCTCGGTCTGGTTTGCTTTCATGAAACACACCATCAGGTGGACCAGAGCTTGTTAATTGTTGTGTAGCCATGGTCTTTGTTCCTGCTGTCTGGTTTGTTGTTGCACTATGATCCAGAACAACACAACCAGTCTCATGAAATAACATTCTTCAGAGGTACTCTGTGCCTTAAAACACGGATGAAGCTGCATTTGCAATCTGGAAACAACACTCTGAAGCTCCGTTGCTCCATTGAAGGAAAAAGCAGCCCAGATCATGATGGCGCCCCCTCCACTGTGCTTTGTAGAAAAGGATCTTCTTGTCATGCTGGTAACATTGATCCATCAGGACTGTCAAGGTTACATTTTTTCTCATCAGAGAATAAAACTTTCCTCTGCCTTTCAGTGTCCCATGTTTGGTGCTCTCCAAACTCTAAACAGGCAGTTTTGTGGCGTTGAAGTAGACGAGGTCTTTGAAGACGTTTTTTGTTCTTAAACCCTTCCCTCACAGATGCCGTCTGATTGGACTGCAGTCAGCACCAGCAACAACCTTAATTTGGGCCGAGGATTGTCCAGTGTCTTGACAGACAGCCAATCAGATCTTCTGGCTCAGGGCAGGTGAAATTTGGGTCTACCACTTGGCTTTTTTGTCCCATAGCCCTCAGGTTAAAATGACTGTCTCACTGCGTCCAACCTCAGCAGCAACGGCACGCTGTGAGAGGCCTTGCTTATGCAGCTCAACAATCCGACCGCGTTCAAAGAGGGAAAGCTTTTTCCTTTGCCATCAGGAGGTCAAGCCAGTGTGAATACCTGACAGAAAATGACATTTAATCAATACTTTTGCGAAGATTTTGTTTTTTAAACGCTGTGGTCTTAAACCTTTGATGAACAGCCTATTTAAGTTAAATTGTTGTCTGCAAATTGCTTACTTGATTTTTTTTGTCTCACTCCCATTTCTTCTTTTTGCATTTTGAAGCTTTACTTGGAAGCCTCTGAAGATCCAACAATGCAAAATGTTACAGAAAAAACATGTAGGGGTGAGGGCTACATTGGGTCATGACGTATGAAGTACATTTGAAAACACATAAAAATCCGAGGCACTCCAACAAAGTTAAAATCCTTTATTGTGTTAGGGACATGTCAACACGTTTCAACTCATCAGAGTCTTCATCAGGAAATGATAAACAACAAGAAACAGGTGTTTAAAAGACATGGAAGGTGTCATGTGACACCGTCACACCAAGGCCTTGCTTCAAAAAGATTATCAAATATGTTTTATTATCAGCAAAACTTGTTAGAAGTTTTGTTCTGACTAATATTTTTCTGAAATAAAATTTCAAATATTTAATTCATCTTTACAGGTATGTTTACAGAAAATACACATCAGATTAAAGACAGACTTGAGGCTTGGCTGCACAGAAAAACAGACTATTTCAAAGAGTGATAGACAATGCAGATGATAAAGACAGAAAGAAATCTATTACCTCGTTTAAACCTTAGCAAAACTCAGAAGTTGTGTTCTGACTAATATTTTTCCAAAATAAAATTTCAAACATAATATATATAATATAGTAATTTGTCTTATGAAATTAAAAGAATCATCAATAAAAACTGGGACATCTTACTAAGTGATACCTGACTTGCTCCTGTTTTCTCTGACCCTCCGGCTTTCTGCCTTCGAAGGGCTCCTACGCTTAAGGACAACCTGGTTAGGAGCCATCTGCCCGCCCCTACCACCACCTCATGGCTTACAAAACCTAAAGGTACCTTCAGATGTGGTAACTGCAATCATTGCCATAACATAAAAACTGACAATAAATTTGTGGACATTTTTAATAACAGAACTTACTATTGTCAGGACTTTGCAAACTGCAATACAACTTTTGTAGTGTACAGACTTGAATGTGAATGTGATTGTCTTTATATTGGTCGAACAAAAAGAAAAATCACAAGTATGCCATAAAGAGTCTTAACCCAAATTACCCTATAGCACAACATTACAGCTCGGCAGGACATACCAACCCTAATTCTCAAAATCATGGCAATAGAAGTGATCCGTAGGTCTTTGAGAGGAGGTGACAGACTCAAACGTCTTTAACAACGTGAAACATTTTGGATTTATACTCTCAAAGCCACTTCCTTCCCAGGTTTAAACGAGGAAATAGATTTCTCTCCCTTTTTATGATCTGTCTTGTCTATCATTGTTTGATATAGTCTGTTTTTCTGTGCAGCCAAGCCTCAAGTCTGTCTTTAATCTGATGTGTATTTTCTGTAAACATACCTGTAAAGATGAATTAAATATTTGAAATTTTATTTCGGAAAAATATTAGTCAGAACACAACTTTTAATAAGTTTTGCTGATAACAAAACATATTTGATAACCTTTTTGAAGCAGGGCCTTGGTGTGACAGTGTCACATGACATCTTGTCATGTATTTTAAACACCTGTTTCGTGTTGTTTATCATGTCCTGATGAAGACTCTGATGAGTCGAAACGTGTTGACATGTCCATAACAAAATAAAGGATTTTAACTTCATCGGAGTGCCTCGGATTTTTATGTGTTTTCAAATGCAAAATGTTAATTCTTGCAATTTTTCAACTGGTCTTAAAATTAATGTAAAAATGGAAAATATTGGTAAGTATATTGGTAAGTAGTTACCAGAGATGTTGGCTAAGCAGCTCATTTCTGACCCACCGAGCTGCTACATGAACCATGTGACCTCTCTGGTTCTGACCCCTCAGTGACACACCTCTGTCTTTCCACAGCTCTGAGCAGGTACTGCAGAGGGGCCCCTGTGACTCACGGGCGCCCTCCTGACTTTGCGCGCCCCTGAGGTCAACAGTTAGTCACTCCTCTCTGCAGAGTTTATCAATAAAGTTTGTAACAAAAAAAACAGTCACGTGATGTTTTGACGGTAGTCGTCGTGCAGCCCGGTGCCGTCCCCTCCTGACAGCACTGATCTCCAGTGTGTCCCTCAGAATGGCCCTCAGCTCGGACGTCCTGCAGCAGCTGAAGCAGCGGCTGTGCTGCTGTATCGATGAACGGTCGTTGCAGCTGCGCATGCTCAGTGAGGACATCTGGAGCTGTCCGGAGCTGGCCTATCAGGAGCACAGGGCTCACGACAGGCTGGTGGACTTCTTCAGGGAGCAGGACACAGGCTGGCAGGTGGACCCTCACTTCAGACTTCAGACTGCCTTCAGAGCCACGTGGACACCTGCAGACAGCCAGCGGCGGGGTCACGTGGTCAACGTGGGTTACCTGTGCGAGTACGACGCCCTGCCGGGGATCGGACACGCGTGTGGACACAACCTGATCGCTGAGGTGGGAGCAGCTGCGGCTGTGGGGCTCAAACATGTGCTGGAGGAGCACAGGCAGAAGATACCTGCTGATGTTCAGGTGAGGGACACCTGCACAGGCTCAGGTGACTGCAAAGGGGGAGACCGGGGACTGTTGGTACACCGAGAAAACCTGAAGGGGTGAATCCACTGGGTAACACTTTCAAGCTTGGTACACACACAAGGATCTCCTAAACCTGAAGAGATTTTTGATCTGTTAGAGACCCCACACATGAAGGTAAAAAATCAGGCACTGAACAGTTTGGATCGTACTGTGTGTGGTGTGCTCTGATAATCTCCCCTCAGCAAAAGTAGTTTATTCATAGGGATGGGAATTGATAAGATTTTATCGATACCACGATCCTGCTAATCAATCCAATTCTTTAACGATTCCCTTATTGATTCCTGCAGATTTTCCGTGTGGGCAAATGTTGGCCTGTAGATTTTCAGTGGCAACAATGTCAGATACATGTCACAGCATAGATAACTGCTTCTGCAGGTTGCTGGTGTTTCCACTCACTTAAGGTTGTGCAGTAGGAGCCTTTTGTAAAAAATTAAGCCACAATTCTGACCGCGTCTGAACCCTGTCAGTGGAAGGAATTGATGAGGGAACTGATTAGCAAAAAGACTCATGATATCAATACTTTGATGGAGCTGTTAACGATTCTCAACTGGAACTGGTTTTTGATTCCCATCTCTATTTATTCAAGTGTACTACGAGTATACTTATTTTATACTGAAAACTGAGACAGTTTACTGGAACTTTACTTTTTATATACTTTATTTTAAATACTTAAGAATAGTATAGTGAAGTAAACTTGGCTCATACTGAAAAGTATAAAGAAAATTCTAAGACTAAGTACATTAATACAAAGACTTACACTTGTGCTTTTAAACTTGTACTTGTTCTTAGTATACTTTTTACTTCTTTCTGCCACACAAAGTTCTTATACTTAGTGTATCTTGAATGTAGCAGAATAAAAATGTTATTCTCTACACACATTTGCTTTGAGGTATTACCCCTGTTGTAAACGTACATGTCCAAGATCATATAGTGCTGGAGTTCAAAAGTTTACAGTAAATAGTATGTGTGCTCTATTGCATTAGCTTTCTGTACCTTATACACATAAACAGAGAAACATTTGACTTGACTATATTGATCAAGTTCTAGTCCCTTTTATAAGGGTTTGGTGTATACCTTAAGTATACTCCAATAAACTAAAATGTGGACTAGAAGTATATACCTAGTACACTAGTAGTATGACGATACATGTACTTGTTCTATACTTGAAAGTAGGGTTAAACGATTTCAGAAAAAGATCTAATTGCGATTTCAATTCGATTCACGATTTTCTTCAAATCAAGCTTCAGTGTAATATTCACTATGTTTACAGTATTGACAACAGTAAGGAAATTATTGATCAAAAGCACATAACACATTATTCATCATCTAATACTGATGATAAATAACCTGTTTTCATTATTTAAGGGATATGCCAATTTCTACTCCTAAACAGAGGCTTTGTGTTGTTGACCTGCTTACCAGCACTTTCATGGTGGAGATGTGACGTTCGTGAACGAGTTGACTCTTTTGAACAGCTCTTTTAAGTGAACAATGAAAACCAATTTGCAGTTGTGAGTGAGCCATGCCTGCAAATGTGTAAAATAGTATGTGTAAAATAGCTGACACAACAGACCCTGGGTCAGTCAGGAGCGCTGCAAAAAAATTGCAGCTTTGGCGATCACATGATTGCGTTGTCTGAAATCGCGATTTCGATCTGAAAACAATAAATCGTTCAGCCCTACTTGAAAGTGTACCTTGTTAAGCTTGCCCTTAAAAATTAAACTTAAAGTATACTTTATAAACTTAGACATGTTTGAGAAATTTAGTCCGAAGAAGTATTAAATTAGTATACTTTCTAGTACACTACAAGTACATCGTCCGTAGTATACTTCCTATACTTATATTCAAGCATACTTAATAAAATGAACTTCAAGTATAGTACTTTTTGCTAAGGGTCAACACAACATACCAGAAACACAACAGTTCTGTCCCACCACTGATCTGGAATCTAGTCCTCCACGTCAGGTATCTGATCAAACAAAACTGAAGATGAACAAACAGCAACCTGAAAACACAACATGCAGCATGGAAGAGGACATACGAGAAGAGGGAATGATGGTGGTCTTGGGACTATTTTTTAAGGAAAAATCCAGAACTAAATAAAAGAAAAGACTGTGGAAAAAATCCTGGAGACAGCATGAACACGCGAGCTGGTCCTCTGTTAAGATAAGATAAGATATCCTTTATTAGTCCCACAGGGGGAAATTCCAAAATATACAGCAGCTGCAGGATACAAGAGAAGTACTGAAAGATAAGGTAATTACAAATCAAGTACAGTAATGCAAAAAATAGAAATAAATTTTTTTTTAAAAGTGTAAAAAAAGTATATACTATAAAGTCAGTGGCATATTTACAGTCCTGATGTACATGTATGTTGTTTGACAGATGGTTATGTACATGTTGATATTTTACAGGATGAGATTTGTGATATTGTAATATAAATATGGTGGCTATGTACATGTTTGGTATTTTGCAGTGAAACATTTAAGGTATCACATATAAATATAAATATGGTTTATTGCACACTGGAGAGGTTTTTGTTATAAAGTCTGACAGCTGCAGGAAGGAAGGACCTGCGATACCTGCGATGTTTCTGAGGTCCACTGAACTTTACATTTGAGGTCGGCCATGCTTGTTTTTATTTACGCCTGCTTCCTTGTTCCTCTGTCAGCTCACTTCTTGTTTGCCTACATTCACGCCACAATTCACAGAGTCATGACTCGGGAGTCGTCGGCTTTCCCCCCACACATGAAGATTAATGGTCATAAATATTGAACAAGGTTTGGGGTTGAGGTCTGGACTCTGTGCAGGCCAGTCAAGTTCTTCCACAAAAACTGGCTCATCCATGTCTTTATTAGGGCCCTATAAAGTCTGTGTTAGTTTTTCCCATATTCAGTTTTTTGCAGTATTAATTTTTTGAGGATAAGGTGTTTAGTATTTTATGCAAATTTAAGTCAAGTCAGTATAAGGTAGTGAAATATAATCACTCACTCTTCAGGTGGTCCTCACACATGTCTTTACGGGTCCAGTCAAGTGTATGTTAACAAACTTTGCAGAACATTTGATCCCCTGACACATAATAATCACTGGGAAGCTGCTCTTCCCTGTGCTCTGGAGTTAGCCGGGAGTTTCATAGCTGCTTTGCCAACTTAGCCAGTGTCTCAGGCTGTCGCTTAAACATGTTTGCATTGTTAATGAGGGGAGAAGGAGGGGGAGGAGAAGTGAAACATGCATTGTCCTCAGCCTTAAGCCTCGTTTCCACCAAGTGGTCCGGTAAGGATCGGCACGGTTTGGCTTAGGCCAGATCGGTAAAGCCTGATCCTGGTTGCGTTTGCCGATAGCATGACGTCATAGCAGCGCGACACAGTGTACCCGGCTATTAAATACAACGAAGAAGAAAACGTGACACAGTAAACAAAGAGCAACGATTCTCTTCACCAAGAATACTGAGGAAGGTCTGCACCTCCACAGTAGACCATGGGACGCTCGATCTTGATGCCATTTCCAAACAAAAAAGCCTTGAGAGTTATCTTCACGAGGACGAGTGGAGATTTAAACATGGCGGGGCTGTGTTGTTCTTTATTACCGCTGTCATACGGGAAGTGATGTCTCCTTCGACCAATCAACGGGCTGGAGTGTTTCCAGCTCCACCTTCTGGGGTCAGATCGGTATGAATAGAGAATAGAATAGAATAGAATAAACCTTTATTCGTCCCTACAGGGAAATTTGCATTGTTACAGCAGCAAGGGGACAGTGTTGATAAAGAATAAGTATAAAAATAGTATAAAAATAGCAGTATGAAGATACATTATTCTACCAACATAAATATAAAAAGGGCTTGAATACAGAAACTAATGCTTGGTACCCCGACAGAAGAGTCCCAAATAGTAGGACGATACGGTTCACTTATAAGGGGTCCTGTCCCGGTTTTAGGCTATGGAAACGCCACAAAAAGCGAGCCGTACCAAGATGAACCGAACTGAACCCTCTGGTGGAAACGGGGCTTTAGTGACCCCCTCTGAGCTTTTTCAGAGGGATCCTTTATAATCAGAAAAAACAAAACTTTTATGTAAAGTGTTGTCCATTTCCGTGATATTCAGTGTTTATGTTGAATTCCACTTTAATGTCCAATTCTGTGATCCTGTGACTGCAGATTTAATAGGGCCCTACTTGCTGACTGTGGGATATTTAGTTCTGAGGAAATGTCACGTCTGGACTTGTTGCTCAGTTGGCCTCCTATCACGGTACCACGCTGGAGTTCACTGAGCTCCTGAATTCAGTGATTTGATGGGGAGTGAAGACTTTTGGCAGCATAGAGTAAAATACAAAACCGATGGTTATTACTAAAGGGAAGAACAGATCGACTGAAATAACATTTCCAAATGTTTTTAGGACTCTTCTAGCTCCTCATGTATTAACACATGCCTAAACAAAGTGGCACTTTGTGTCTCCTTGTAAACTGAGATTGTGTTCAGATGATTATTGTGTTCAAAGGAAATGTTTCTGCCCACAGATTACAGTCCTGGGGACTCCAGCTGAAGAGGATGGTGGGGGTAAAATAGACTTATTAAATGAAGGAGTCTTTGACGACATGGACGTGGTGTTTATGGCTCACCCCCTTCAGGATGACGCTCCGTATCTCCCCCTGGTGGCTGAACATGAGTAGGTTTCTAACAATAATAACTATGTCTTATTTATGACATTTAATAGTCATATTTTTTAAAATATTGGACCTTTCTACATGGTGTGTGGGTGTTTTTTTACATGTTATATTAAAAGTGTTAAAGAAAGTCTCGATCATTTTAGTTTGAAACTTTGATTTGATGCAAATTAAAGTTAAACTGTAGCTTTTTGATGCAACGATAATAAAGAACAAGGTTTAGACCCAGTATGTTTTAATTTATTTATTAATCAACCAAAAATGCAGCACAGCCCCTGCACACAAACTAGAAAAGTAGAACTTCAGCCAGTGCTTTGTAAAAATCAGACTGTGCTCGGGGGTTTACTGTGACTGTTTGCAGATTCATTCCTCTTCAGCACTCCTGTCTTGTGAATAATAAAAGTCATTTTTTAATGCTATTGATTATTAAGATGATTTTTGATCATTTATGAACACGCTATCACCATGAACAGACAGCTGTACTCTTCTGATGATAACTTGGTCTTCTGTCTTCACTTTAATCTTCTGAACACTCAATAAAAAACAGATTAAATTATGTTTTTGTCTTTTTTTCCAGTGTAACGATAAAGTATCACGGGAAGGCGTCCCACGCCTCGGCGTACCCCTGGGAGGGCGTGAATGCGTTGGACGCGGCCGTGCTGTGCTACAACAGCCTGTCCGTGCTCCGTCAGCAGATGAAGCCGGACTGGAGAGTTCACGGTGAACACATGAGGAGTGTGTGGGTGTGTGTGTTGGTTTGAAACGTCCGCTCAGCTCTTATTTTGTTGCTCAGGAATCATCAAACACGGAGGAGAGAAGCCAAACATCATCCCTGCCTTCACTCAGCTGGAGTACTACCTGAGGGCGCCGTCCCGAGCGGATCTGCGTCTCCTTAAATCTAAAGCTGAGGGCTGTTTCAGATCGGCCGCTGAGGCCACAGGGTGTCAGGTAAGAAACTAAAATCATGGAGTTTGAACTCAAGCGTGAGCAGGTTCTTAAATGTCTTGCTGCTTTTCTGCACCTCAGGTTGAAGTGGAATATTCCAAAAATGCTTTTGACAGCCTGCTGAGGAACAAAACTCTGGAGGGTTTGTACGAGAGCAATGGAAAGGTCCTGGGGATGGAGTTCACCACGGATGAAGAAGTCCTCAACAACGCCTCTGGTGAGAAGACAACACTTCGTCTCTGGTAGTTTTAGGACTGATTTTTGGACTTTCTGTGTCTTTGTTTTCTAACAACGGCACAGAAAGTAATGGAAGTGATCGAGTAATGGAAAACTGGAGAGAGGGTGTGGGGAATGATGCCTGGAGTAGGGGCCTCAGACCAGCTTCATCACACAGATACTGACATAAGCTCCGAGCTGTCAGTGTCCCATGGATGACTCTTTATGAAAACAAAAAACTTTGTGGACTGTAAGACAAACTGTGGCCATTTTGTAAACTGCCTACAAACTACAGCAGGGGTCAGAAAATGGCGGCCAGTAATGATTTCTGTCCCTCGCCATGATCTAGAAAATAACTGTTATAAATGTATTTACTCATTTTTTCACGAACAAACTTTGACGATCAGTCACAGATGAACGTAAAGGCCTCAGGAGCAGCATCTCTGCAGACCTCCTCCTGCTGCAGCCTCCACACCAGAGTGATGAGAGACAGACAGAGACTTTAACTTCTGCAGATTAAGGATGATTTTTTCAGTTATGAGGTCCAATCAGCACACATCTGATTAACCAACCAACTTCTCCAGCGTTGTGCTGCTCAATGCCTGAGAAGTTTGTTCCTATAACACTGAGCCTGCTGCTACAGCAGTTCACCTTCAGTGAGTCCTTATTAAAGTCATTATGGGTATATTTTATTTCTTGTGAACCTAAAGGCAGCCGCTGTTTCCCGATGAGAGATCACTGCAGAAGAGAAATAGAACAGCACAGAGCCAGAACACATGGAGTAAACCATAGAGCACAGAACAGGGGAAAAAGGAGACAAAAACTTAGTTTAATCATCTGTTCTGATGTTTCTGAGTTTCTCTGAGAGCAGATCAGACAGCTCTCATAGAAACATACAGTGATGAGATGTTCAGCAGTGGATCATCAGTGATCTGTCACGTCTGGATGAACCTTCACTGTCAATGTCTGTCTGTTTTATATGGAGAGCTGTTAAAAGACATTTTCAGCATAAGTTTTCCTCAATATTCCAATAAATTAATAAAAACATCTGACTTTCCTCATCCTGAAAACTTTTTTCTGCCTGTTAAATCCATTAAAGGTGTTGGTGCAGTGTTAATAAACTCAGTTTATCAGATATTATAATACAAACAGAGTAAAGACGTATGATTCATGTTTTTTTGTCTCTTATTCTGTGAGTCATGAGACACCAAGTGTTGATCACCCCAGCACTCTTTCTCTCCCTTTATACGTTATTTAATGTTTGTAGAAGCAAAATCAACTAAAACTCTTAATTTTAGGAAAACAAGGGGAGCATTTTTAATAATCGTCTCTACATATTAACCTCTGATATAAAGTGACTTAGAAAAATTTGACCCGAGGCCAAACTTAATTGCCAACCCCTGAACACACAGACACAGTCAATACTCCACACTCTGTTTGATTAAATAACAGACTGAAAAAGTCTTCTGAGTGATTTATTTGGACTTTTGTGATCTGTGATGCTGACGTAGCAACTTGAAAAATCTAAAGCTGACAAAATAGTAGCAGAATTAATGTGAGTAATGACTTCAGGGATGTGTCTCTTGTGAGGAAATGGTGATTATGTCTAGATTTTTGAAAGTGGTCAAAAATGGACGGCCCAGTTCAGTGTTTGTGGAAAACCCAGACGTGGAACAATGTTGGAAATTCTCAGATAGTTTTGTTCCACCAAAATCTGAGCCATGTCGACCAAAACGTGTGCACCAGGGCCCAGCTCGACTGAAACGTTAACATGTTCTTCATCTCCTCGTGGTTTTTCATCAGGAATAACCCCCTCATGTGTGTGTTTGTCTCTGTTGTCTTCAGGCTCCACAGACTTTGGAAACGTGACCTTTGTGGTTCCTGGTATCCATCCGTACTTCTATATCGGCTCGAAGGCTCTGAACCACACAGAGGAGTACACTGTGGCCTCTGGTAAGACGAACACCTTAACCTTACCTTTGTTTCAGCAGCCGGTTCAGCACGAGGTCAGTCCATTAGCTTCAGTGTGCTCTGAGACTCCAACAGTCAGGACTGAACTGACGTGTATGAGCGGCAGCGACAATTCAATTCAATTCAGTTCAGTTATTTATCCCCAAGGGGGCGATGTAAAAGGCACAGGAGTAGCACACATCAAAAACGTAAGGACATAAACAAACAGGCAAATCAGGCCAAAGTCCTCTCACCCGTAATCCATTGCTCAAGTTTGGTGATTTGATTTCACTTATTTAAGGTGGAAATTAGAGCAGCGGACAGCACGGAGTTGTCACTCTCAGAGCACTTTTCCTCATTAATACATTGAAATAATCCACAAAATGAAAACGTCATGCCTCGTGGACTGTAGCGTCTGTTTGAAAAGGCTGAATAATTCAATAAGACAGCTGGCATCAAGGCATTGGACTAAAACAAACGAGTTTCACCTCAACAGGACTTTTTATTTAAGTCGCTGCAGGACCCAGAGTTCCTTTTCTTGAAGTAACACTTGAACACATCATGGTGTTGACCTTGTTTTACCTTACTGTTCTGTACTTATTACCATCTGTTACCAAGGAGGTTATGTTTTTGCCAGTGTTTGTTTGTTTGTTTGTTTGTTTGTTAGCAAGATTACACAAAAACTACTGGACGGATTTTGCTGACATTTTCAGGAGATGTTGGTAATGGTCCAACTTATGAATGAGTAGATTCTGGTGGTGATCCAAATAACCGCCATTAAGGAACGATGGCTGTTGCTCAATAACTGTCTGACTAATAATGATATCAACATGGCTCTGAGTGCTAGGTGTGTGTGTTTTCAGGGTCATGAATCATATTATGATGGTAACTTTATCATGGAAATATTACTTTGGATGTAACAGCAGTATGTGAGCTACCTTGGCGGAGGTTTGCGCTCTGAGTGCTTTCTAGTTGTGGCTGTATTTGTAAGGGGAGTGTGTGTCCAGAAAGACGTCCATGAATAAAAGCATTATTATTTATATCATAATTATTTACTCACTTTTGTCTATGAGCCATGTTAACAATCTGACCTTCAACACTTCATTTTGACTTTTGCTGCCCTGTTTAGTCACCTCACCAGCTTTTATCCAGCTAGTCTGAACACAGAATTTAAAGGGTTAGTTCAGGTTTTTTTAAAGCGGGGCTGCTCAAGGCTCATGGCTTTAGTAAATATAAATGCCAATAAAAAAACTTTTGAGCGTTGTTCCCGGGGGAGATATCAGGGGCCAGTACACAGCAGTACATGGTGCCGCTGAAAGCCTCATAATTAACCCACTTATAGGCTGATACTAGGGGTGTAAATCACCAGTTTCACGACGATACGATATGATATCGATTCTTTGGACAACAATACGATATTTGCCGATATCACAAAGTCTGCCACAATTCGGTTTCGATTCGATTCAATTCAGGGGCCTTCGATCGATTTAAGACGATATTATGGACTCATTGAACACAACCAGCTACATTTCACCTAAAGCAAGAAAGAAATACAAAGCAAATTTGATGTTTTGACAGTTTTATTACTGAAATGTGAGACGATGTGCTGACCTTTGTGTATGATAGTTTATAGAGGATTATAACCATCTGTATGATCTAATCGTGTTTTAAAATTAAAATGGGGTTAATTAGTAGTCCGGTGCTTTTTTTGCCCCCACAGTTACCTAATGGGTGTTATTGTTACTTTCTGATGTTAGTATATTATATCAAGTAATGATGCAAAATAATAATACAAATTATTGAATTGTTATTTATTTTTATTATTACTGACCTCCATCATTTGACCATGCTCTATCAAACTAAAAATGTGCTGTTTTGATTTTAATTACAGCCAAACATTTCTCATGTTCTAAGCAGAACTATTAACTTAACTAACTCAACATAGATGACTTTATTTTACTGTGATGCCTGGTGACCACAGTTTGTATGTCAGTGTGATGAGACTTTGCTTCACTGTTTAATGGTAGGTGTGGAGGAAGAATAAGAACAAGCTCTTGTTGTTTTCCTTTTGTACTTTAAGTAATTTCATTAATCAGTGTGTTACAAAATAAAATGATGAGATGACTTACTGTACTCGTGTGATTAGGCACTCCCGTCGTGTGCGTGCAGTCTACATCCTCTGCAGTCAGATCGACCGTATCTTACCCGGATACAGCAGAGCTATTTTCTGATTGGCTGATATGTCAAGCTCCCGTTTAGCTCTGTGATGCTCAGAGCGTCTTGCTACACATTCCAAAGCGCATATATAGCTGTGTTTATTTCGTGGGCGCTACAAAATACATTTTAAAGCGTGAGAAATACCAGCTGTGGCGTGTGAGAGAGCGAAAAGGTTCAAATACATGTCTCATACGCTGAATACCTGAGACTTGAGGGCCCTGGAAACTTCAGAACGAGGGGAGATTGGGCGGAAACTGTGAAACAGATATCCAGTTGGAATTTCAAAATAAAGGCGTATATTTAAGATTACAATGTTGATCGATGTTTTGAGTTTCCATCAATTTGATTGGATCATTGCTTAACCAATCAATGTATGGATCCAGATTGATGGATCATTACACCCCTAGTTGATACTGCTCAAAACTACGATGGCTCAACAGTACACTACAGTAAGATTATTTACAGTGTTGAGCTTTTCCTCCACAAGGCTCCTGTTTAGATCTTAAGTATGTTTGGATGTAGGTGTTATGTATCCTTCCACCATCAGTCAGGTCATCAGAGGAAACAACAAACACTGACTTCACTAAAACTGAACTAAAAATGAGAGATTTGGACTTTAGTAAAGACGATGTGCTGTTAGTCGTGGGTACAGAGGACATCTTTATGAACCAGAGTAACAGAGGAAGAACTTTATCAGATGGAGTCACAGGTAGAAAGAGGGATGGAGGACGGAGGAGCAGCACAGATCACAGGTTACCTGGTGGAGCAGATGAGTGAGCTGTGAGCCCATGTCCACAAACTCAGAGGTCCACTGCTGTCACCAGTGGGACTTAGTGACACGGCTTCTCCTGGACCTTCATCAGAGTCTTTAACTTCAGTAAGACTTCAAACTGCTGTCGTGTGTCGTAGTCCTGATCGGTAAAATGGACACAAACACAACGCTCTGTCTCTGCAGAGGAGAGTCCTGATGTCCATGTTTAAAACAACAAGACTAATGTAGAGATTTGTATCAGTTTGTGCTCCAGTGACCTCTACCTGACCCCACTGCAGCTCTCTGACCTGATCTGATGAGGGGAGCTGTTAAAGAAGTTAAACACGGTAAAGAATCCCACTGTAGCTTATTGTCAAGCCGGTGTAGTTGTTCTTAGTAGTTTTATCCTGTAAGTGGGTTAATCATGAAGCTTCCAGTGGCACCATGTCCTGATCTGTACAGGCTGTCGTCTGCCCCTGGATGTCTCCCTCAGGGACAAAGCTCAGAAGTTCCTTTACTGACACTTATATTTACCTGAGCAGTGGGCCTCTAGCAAGCCCACTTGAAAAAGCCAGTCCTGCTGTCTTTCAGTCTCCTCACTGGTCTGTATTTCTGTCCGTCCCAGGTGATGTCAAAGCTCAGTTTTTCACTCTGAGGGCGGCAAAGGCTCTGTCCATGACGGCTCTGGATGTCCTGCTGCGTCCTGAGCTGCTGCAGAGGGTGAAGGACGAGTTCACTGAGGCCAAGCTGAAGGAGGAGAGGACGCTGAGCGGGGAAAATACACAGCAGACACCGTGAGGAGGAGGAGGATGATGCATTCAATGAGAGGATATAAAGCTCTCATCACAGGGGACGGCTGCTTTGGTTCTCAGGAGGTCCACGTCATCTTCACTCTCACTGCTGGAGGACCAGATCTGTCAGGACTGTTGGATTATTTACAACAGTCTGTTACTGTTTATTTACACAACTGTGATATTTTCATAAATGATTAAATGATAAAATAATAAAACTGTAGTCTGAATTTGTCCACCTTCATCAGTACAAGCTTAACAGAGTAAAAGCTCATGTGAGCTCATTCATTTAATGGGATAAATGTTCTTATTTGATATTTAGGTACAGAAGAGTATCAAGGTCAGGCAGAGGGAAAAGAATGGGAACTGTATTTTCAGAGTGGACTTAACGTGTAAATTGTGATTTAGAGTTTTAAATTGGAGAAATTTGACTTTAATCTTTGCTACAATCAATTAATAAATCAAGAGGGAACCACAATGTAATTTCATTATGCAACATGTTGTTTAATAACCAATAAACTTCCTTGTATGCTTGTAAATATAGAGAGTAATGTTGAAGTACAATTCCTATAAAAAGTTAAAATGGTAAGAAAAGAAAAGTTGAAACTTTGAGAATCATGTTGAAAAACAATCGTGTCAAGAATTTAGTCAAAATGAAATAATGAACAGTGTTGAAATATGAATATACTTTGTCTGTTTTGATGCATTGCAGTAAATCTGTTCTCTTAATTTTGTTACTAAAACACTGAAAAAGCAGAGAAGTGATAATATTTGGTGTTCTGGGAATATTTACTTGAACCAATGAAAGCGTTTTGTTGGTGTGGACAGCTGTTATACGACATCACTAAGGTAAAGGTAATATTTTCAGTTATTTTAATGGATCCTCAAAGATTTTGAGTTTAATGTCACATTATAGTTCTGCATTTAGTCTTTCACCAAGACCACATTTGAAAATAAATTTAATTAAATGTGATAAATGTTCGTCAAATGGGAGATAGATAGATATATCAAGACTCAGTTTTTGCGATCAAAACAAGAAAATCATGAGAGAAAAACGATCTTTAAAGACTTCTGGCATGACGGTTTTGAGTTGTTCTGTAAAAATCAGGTGCAGAGCTGTGGAAAGAGAGAGTTACGTCAACTCCGTAGACACCAATGGGCCAATTATTTGACAGCAATGGAGGATCATGGGAGCCCTCGATAGTTGCAAACAATGCAACAGAGGCAAAAGGACTCCTGTATGAGTGTATGGAGTGAATGTTTCTAGCATTTATTGTAAGTCAGTTTACGTGTAGGAAGCTACAGACATTTTAGTCATGACCATTTTACAAGCACATTTGAATCGAATTAACTAATTAAAAGTGTGATAGATGGTCAGTTTCAAAGAAAATAGTTTTAATGTGGTCACTGGTCTGCTCCCTGTTACATCTCACATCCTTGACGAAGACTCTTGCATTAGGCCTGTGTGGTTAATCTGGAAACAACAGGATTGAGCAACATGTTTTTAAGGAATCGTCTGAGCCATTAAAATTTATTTGCTTAGTTTTCATTCAATATAAAAAGTATGGATAAGTAGTCAGCTAGTATAAAATAACACAATGCAGTGGGCTGGTTTTCCTCCTGTCCTCCCTAATTCAGTCACCAGCTGCCACTTTCACTTATATACAGTTGCAATCAAAATTATTAAACCCCCATTACAAATTAGGTTTATTGGCAAAATTTACAAACTTCCAGCTGTTAGCAATGAACAAAAAAAACAAGAACGATTGAAATAGCTCAACACAACTAATATTACCAGAGGCTTCTTCAAATTCAAAACAAAATGCCACTTTTAATGACAACTGCAGTCTCAAAATTATTTTAGAATCCCTTGTAAGAGCACAAATTTGCAAATCAGGTGTCTCAAGCACACCTGATGCAGCCAATCAAGAGCTTCATTAGCTGCATCAGGTGTGTGTCTGAAGCACACTTCAAATACCTGTACTGGTGAGGGTTTTATTGATTACATGTTAGAAATATGGCGAAGTCAAGAGAATTGTCCAGAATGTTAAGAGAAGAGATCATTGCCTTGCACAAATAAGGAAGAGGATACAAAAAGACAGCAAAAGCACTGAATTTGAGATACAGGTGGAAGCAGAGTTCACAAGTTCAAAGTTAGAGGAGCAGTGGCGACACTACCTGGACGTGACAGAAAGAGACAGCTATCAACGGCAGCCACCAGATTCCTGAGGAGGCAAACCCTCGAGTGGCTGCAAAAGACCTGCAGCAAGACTTGGTGGCAGCAGGCATGGATGTTTCAGTTTGCACAATAACACAGACTCAACACTGAAGGGCTCCACGCCCGAACTCCAAGACACACACCACTACTGACCCAAAAGCACAAGAAACGTCACTTCAGATTTGCTCAAAACCGTATAAATAAGCCACAGAGGTTTGGGGATTCTGTTCTGTGGAGTGAAGAAACAGAACTGGGACTTTTCGGGTCTGTGGATCAGCGAAGTTTGGCGGTGGTTCGGTGATGCTCTGGGGCTGCTTTGCTTCCTTTGCAGCAGGGGCAAGACCGATTTTTGGCACTGGCAGCTACCAGTGACACTTTAGGTGGCACCGCCGGATAACGCGGCAGTTGCCACTCTCGCAGCGGCATTTCCAGTGGCCTCTGGAGATGCCAGCAGAGATGTCGCGGTTAATGCCACTGTTTGGGAGACATGCCATTGTTAATGCCACTGTTTGGGAGACATGCCACGGTTAATGCCACTGTTAGGGAGACATGCCACGGTAAATGCCACTGTTTGAGAGACATGCCACGGTTAATGCCACTGTTTGGGAGAGATGCCACAGTAATGCCACTGTTTGGGAGACATGCCACGGTTAATGCCACTGTTTGGGAGAAATGCCACGGTAAATGCCACTGTTTGGGAGACATGCCACGGTAAATGCCACTGTTTGGGAGACATGCCATGGTTAATGCCACTGTTTGGGAGAGATGCCACAGTAATGCCACTGTTTGGGAGACATGCCACGGTTAATGCCACTGTTTGGGAGAAATGCCACGGTAAATGCCACTGTTTGGGAGACATGCCACAGTTAATGCCGCTGTTCTGGTGCCAGTGCCTTTGCCGCTGTTCTTAAAGCCTAATTTCTTTTTTATCAGCACTCCAGCCTTTCTGCAATGAATGCCAATCAGCGTTTAACCCCCTCCCCCGGCTATAACCCCCTCCCTGTCCATCGTCTCCCTGCTGAAGAATTCTCATCAGAGCTTCGCACGGAAATAAAGTTGTGCAATTAAAAACAGATGAAATTTAAACAGATAAAATTTAAAGTAAATATTAGTTACTATTAAAATTTAAATACAATATAGAATACAAAAAAGTAAAATAGTAAATACAGTTATAAAATACAAAATATAAGGTCTGTGTATCATATTTTTCTTGAACAACTCTTAACCATTTAAATACACAATAAATAAAATACAGAATACAAAAAAGTAAAAAATAAATAAATACAGTAATAAAACAAAATATACGGTCTGTGTATCATATTTTTCTTGAACAACTCTTAACCATTTTTATACACTATAGATAAAATACAGAATACAAAAAAGTAAAAAAAATTAATGATGTTTATACGTGCATTTACAAAGCTAATAAAATTTATACCTAAAAATATTCTGTTGTTCACAGATGAGTTCCTGCACAAGTCACGAATGGTCTGTGAAGAAACTGTCATTTCTTACGGAGTTTACATAACCTTTGCTGTGCAGTTTTGCTGTTTAATATGGTGTGACATCACATCATCATTGAGTTATGAATTATAGCTAAGTTGGGCCTACGACATACATAACATAATGTGATAAATATAGATTACAATACTGGATATGTCTTTCTTAAAAAACAAAGAAAACATATTTCCCTTTAGTAACATAAAAGTGTTTGCTGTCATTACAAAATCAAAAGATGACTGTGACATTAAAACTGAAAGTTAATATTACATACGCTTGTGTCGTTGAATACAGTGAAATGGTCACTGTATAGGTTTTTCAGAGATGGATCAAACCCCCTGTGTTTCCACAAATACATTCTGTTGGAGAGAACTTTCCCACTCATCAGGTCTCTCTCCAAATCCTGTAATGTCAGATGTATATTTTCAGTTAGATGAATTTGTAACCGGCCAGAATGGTATGCACATCTGAGAATTAGCATGTATACGTGAGCAAATTTAAAATGTAAAATGTTATTAGCCTTATCTCTCCGTCGGACAGAATTTCATCTGCCTCAACAGACTTCGAGATGGCATCTCTGTTTCAGACAAAGAAAGTTGGACCAAAAATTTCATGTCTGACTTCAACATGCAAGAAAATGAACAAATATTTGAGATAGTTAACGATAATACTGTTCACATACACATACACTGTTGCACGGATTGTATGTATCGAAGGGCTAAGAAACTTATTTGTTCATAGCTTTCTATGTTTTGACAAGGCCAAGATTTGTTGTTGTTTATGTCGCAGTTATGTCATTTTGAAAATGTTTGTTTTCTGTTACAAATCCTAGCCCTCTAAACCAACATTTATTATTTGATATGTAATGTAAATGAACTGAAAATGACCGGACACATTAAGTTACATTCCTCTCTAATGTTCTTTGTCAAACTAATGCAGCTATCAAGTTGATGTCAATGGCTGCCATTGTTTTGACATGATATACTACTTACACATCGTGTGCAAGGTTGCATCCACAAAAGAAATCTTTGGATGTCCAGTCGCCCTCCACACCAGCACAGTCAAAGTGAAGCCAGTTCTTACAAACTGTGCATTGCACCCATGAGTATGCTTTAATGTGGTCATGGAAAACACTGGTGAAAACAGAAGTGGAAAAGCAAAACCAATAGTCCACATTACTAAATCAATTTTGTCCATTTCAAATATTTAAAAAGGTATTCTTATATGTAATCATAAATGATAAGAAATGACCTTGTCAATGTTTTTTCTGTATAAAGGGCTACAAAAAGAAAGCACAGATAAATTCTCATTTGTGTCTGACATACCTGGTTGTCCCAGTTGCTCGCTGGAACAAGCATGACTTTATTTTCCAGGCCATACAATGGCTGTTGGAGTCTGTGTCTTTTGCTTCTGCCTTTCGCAGCTTAATTTCTTTTTGTTCAACCTTTAAGAGATCTTCCTCTGTAGGTGGGAATTCCTGTATAAAAATACATTTTGTTGTAACCATAACATGTCTATTATTACTATTATCAATCTCACTTTTACTCCTTTTGTCTAACCTCAGCATTCAGATTTTTTATCATCTGGACAGCATGGTGCAGACGCAGAGTTCTGCACTGATTCAGGGTCAGGGCCTCCACATTTTAGACTTCATTTTGGGCAGCCTATACAGTAATTAACGAAATAAAAAAGACTTTTTTGAACCCACAAAACAGACATGCACTTAAGCGAAAGAGAAAGCAGCTCACAGAACCGTCAACTCACAGAACACACAAAAACACCACAGTTAACTGAGTCCATCTGCTTCCACTGTGGAGGATAAGTGACACTCCAACCTTGAAGGCCACCAGAAGATCTGAAAGCATTTCTACAGAGGAAGAACATACCAATAGTTTAGCATTAACATACTGGCACATATTCTTACTAATAAGTGTTGTATAAAATGCTATTCTGACTTTACCTGAGGATGTCCATGTCTTCGTTTGGGATACTTGTGTAAAGTGCAAGTGAGTCATAGATTCCAATTAAACACATTGAAGTCATATACTTCATTAAAATGCAAATTTGTTAATTCACAAGTATGTTTAATTTTCTTATTGTGGGAAATGAATTACACAAAGGTTTTACTGCTGCCTTACCACCAAACCTGACAGCAGAAGCTCACATAGTGGCAGAGATAGGATTGCATGGTTATTAAAGTTGTGGAATCCTGAGGAATATTCTTGAAACCTCACAAGATTAAAACACACTGGATAATCTTTTACTGCTACAGAGACACCTGTTAAGTGAAAGAACTGTAAACTTTTTAAAAAACAAACATTAGTAAAGCTGTATTACAAAAGCAGAAATCCTTCAGTTCTTCACTGTTACAGCTATCATTAAAGGCACATATGAATGTTATAATGTAATGGATACAACCATGTTAAAGGAAGAGGTAGTTTTGTCATGGATTTACCTTTTCTTACATAATTAATCCCATACACACTGGCTTGGGCGGTCACGATTTTGGAGAGATAAGTGTTGGAGGAGTGGGTCCTGGACAATAGGGGCAGGTGTTCTCTGAAGGTTCAAAACATGCAGGCGGTTGCTCTTCTTGAGTCCTCAACTTCAATGGTAAGTCTTGCAGGAATGGGATGTGCTTTTTTGTGTCCAGATAATCTGTCATCAATATGATGTTTTGTTCATTCATGTGTTGTGGAACACCGGTGATGCTGCTTTCCATCATATGACTTTCCAAGTCATCTATGTCCTCCATTTGCACATCTGAATTGGCCACTAGGGGGAATGACTCCTGAAAAATCCACCACATACCCATCATACGATGGATACAGCGGTGCGATTTTCCAGTTCCACTTCCCTGCCACTGCATCAAAGGTAACTCCTGTCCCCCCAAACGGACACCAGTTGTCTATTTCATTCGTGAACACAGAGAAAAAGTGCCACCTTTGGGAGTTTTCCACATTTTCAAAAACAACAGGAGAAACACTGTCCACTCCTGAATTGACAGCAGCAGTGTTGAGCTCAGCACATCTGTCACCCCATTCAGAGGACATTATCCCTTTCTTCTTCATGTCCTCTAATGATGCAGCTGTGAGGACTGCAGGCTTCACATATGTCTTTGCGCTTGCTGTTCTTTTGAGATGAAGGCACTCTTTTCCAGGATTTCCAGAGGAAGATGCTATGTGCATGAATTTCCTGCATTTCTCTACTTCACAGTCGATTTTTTGTAATGTTGTTGTTTTTATGACGTGAATGGGGAACACTGGGCTATGGTTGAACTTTGGGGTGACATAAATACCATTCTTGACATCTACACATAGCATGGGTGTAGTGTCAAGTTCATGTACCTCTCTGATGTGGCGATTGAGTTTTTTCTGGAACAGCTGTGCAGTGTGGGCAACTGAAGCCTTCCGACTTTGACTTTACTGTGGAGTCTGTGGACTCCTCTGTATTGTTCTCAACTGTTTTGCTTATCGTGCTTGCCTTTTCTGCACAACAAAAAGAAAAAACAGCAGTTTCAGTCAAACATGTAAACAGAGTTACTGCCAAACTCAGCCTGCATGACTTCTGCAAAGTACAGATTGCATATTTGCTGGTTCTGAAAGTATGGATTATGGGACAGAGAGACACAGACTCTGTAGAATCTATTTGAGATTTGCTACAAAATGACAACTGCACTTTACGACAACCATGTTTAGTCAAATAATGATCCAACAGTTGCAAGGGAAAGAATTCTCAATTCTTTAAAACCTGTCATCATTACTACAATGAATCAAATAAGACAGTTGCTTGTATTAGATACAGTAATGACAATCTGAGTTTTATACATAACCGTGCTGTCACAAACTGAAATGTATCATATGTCTTTTGAAATCTTATACCACATTCATGTCAATAAAGGAGCACAATGATCCTCCTGTGGGAGAAAATGTTTTTAGCCTATTTAGTGCTATTCTTTGACAGCTCCTCAGATGTAAAAGACAGTACTGACATAGCAAACCTTTGACTCAAAACTTTAAAGTCTTAATGTAGTTATTCTCAATTAAAATTAATGGACTGAAACAAAATATAGAAAAACATATGATTTTAACATTAACTTATGAGTGCTCATCATAGCTTTCACCTTATTTGCAAGCTACTGTTGCACCAGAAATGTAATTTAAATTTGCAGAATCAAAACAGGGAGAACTACACTGAAGGAAAAATAACAAAGGACATATATTACCTCGTCTCATGTGTGATTCAATGCCTGCAGGAGACAGACATTGTGAAACTGTAGGACACATAAGGACATGATTATTGACATTGTCATTATTAGGTAGTTTTCTGCTTAGGGAACAGTTTTCGGCGCATGTCGGTTATTTCAGATTTCGAGAATAATTTTAATAGCATTTCAATAAGAACTGTGTCGTCCTCACTAACTACCATCTCACACTCATGGAATAATTACCTGTTGTTATGAAACACCTACTGCTGTGCTGCCTATCACTACAAGATCAGAATCTAAATTGCACCCTTGTGGTCAAACTGAGGTACATACCAATATATTTATATTGAAATCCAGATATCTAATACATTGCCAAATTACCAAATAAAAACACTAGATAATAAAAATATATATATATAAACTGTAGTTGACTGATAATTTCACATTAATTTCTTTATAACCTCTTTGTTCACAATACTCAATAGAATACATGAAAATATTTTAATGTTACAGTTTTATTTTATTTCTGTATCTTTTGGATTGGTTTTCTTCTTATACACAAAGAACTGTTGATTACAAGATATAGATCATCCCTCCATGTTTGTCTGTCACACTGTAGAACACCTACCATGTTTTGATTTTAAGTGTTTTTTTTAACACTGTTGAGCGCGTAAAGGCTCTGAATTTGCAGTGTGGGCAGTGGTAATGGCTTCTTGAAGTCCATTTGCTGTCTTTGCAGAAGCAGGCCACCACAAATTTCTCTGAAAAAAACAAAAACAAAAAAAAAAAAAAAAACTAGAGATTGTCAAAAATAATTCTTTACTTTCTCACAAAGAAAATGTTGCCAATGTGCCTTTCTGTACTTTGGCTGTATTCCATACCTTCTTTGTTTATATTAAAACATACAGCATCCTTAAGATGCTTTTTAATCCTTAAGATGCTTTTTAATAATATGACTTTTGTTGGCTAGTTCTTTTCCCGTGCAGAAAATGCACTGTGAACCAACACAGGCCAACAATGACTTCGTATCACAGAACATCTGATGAGAACCTGTGAAGAACAGTAACAGTGTTGGTTATAACATCACCAGTCAAGTTATTTTAGGAACGTGTAAAAGTGGCTCTTCTCACCTTCCATTTACATTTGTGATTTTCTCACCAACTCAAAACTCTGTGGAAATATTGAATTGAATGGTCAACAAGAAGTGACACTAAATGAATATCACTTATCCTTTCAATGTCAAAGTAGCTATAAATGTGGAGAGGCAATTTTTTTAATCAGATTTTTTTTAATGTTTGTTACTGTAATGTGTTAAAATTTTAACTTGACTGTAAACATTTACATTGCTAACACTGTGTTAATAAAACACAAAATATTCGCGTTGGATCTAATTTGCTTGGTAAACACATTTTGCCTGGGAGTAGGGCCTACAAAAAACCCTTCTAGATTTTGGGACCAGTACTAGAACTAGACACCCCTGTGGCCCGCTGTTCAGCAGTGTTATAATATATCCCAGGAACTGCCCAGCCCTACTATAACCCTACTCATTAATACGGATACTGTATGGGATTTGCACGGAGTTAAATGGAGTATTTGCATAAGAAAATACGGGCAAAACCGTAACTACCTTGTAATAACTTAAGGGGGGTGGGGGAGGGTTTGCTTGCTTCAAGTGTGGTTGTAATTTGTATCCTACTTAAGTATCATTTTACTCGGAAAAAAGTGACATATCCTTTAGCAAAAACATTTGGCAAAACTTCATTACCTACCAAGGTCTCTCCAGCAGCCAGTGTGTCGTCGAAGGCTTGCAAACGGAATACCACAATTCGCTCTAGTCTCTCCAAATTCAGAGTGGCTGACGTGAGCTCTGTGATGACCAATTTGACGACCTGCTGGGTTGCCAGGTTTGAAGCGTCAATCCAGCAAAAACAGAGTGGTCGATGTAGGCCTATATGATGTGGCAACTATTTACCAGAATTTGAAAAGATACATCTCTTGAAAATAAAAATACCTTTGGTAGTCTTTCTTTCTGTGGTATTGTGGTTATTTTATTGCTGGTGTATTATTCAGTTATGGTTTAAACTGTAATTCCCTGCAGTACCCAGGAGACCAGCAGATGGCAGACTTAAAGGACGTGTGGACCTGGTATTATTGTAAAGATGCAACACTTTTATTAGTCTGGCTTTTATAATCCTTTTTCCAGGTTTAAATAAATCAAGCATGTTGTGTCCTCTATCATCTGTTAAGAGTAGTCTAATAAACACCTAAAATACATTCTTCTTGGTGCAATATACCATAAGAACCAGAAGGCTGGTTCCAAGGCTGATTGGTTTAATGTAGTGACATTGTGAGCATGACATGTCTGGATCTGTGGTCTCTACAAGAAACATATTTTGGCAACAAATAACCTCCAAAACCTGAGGGAAAGTGCATGACTGAAAGGTGTAACTGAAAGATAAACAGTATAAGACAGTACTGTCCAGTAACGGTACAGTCAGACTAAGTGAAAGTCTACAGTAGTAGACTTATATATATGGAATATATAAATTGTAACATTGTTCCTCAAAATTATAGCACAATTGTTTACATGCTTTTATCCATGTATCATGTTTACATCCCTGGCATCTTTCCCAAAAAGCAACATCAGCTGTGGCATCTTTGCGGCAGTTGTAACCCACGCCTGGTAAAGGCTGTAATAATCAAGAAAGCACGAAGACAACAAGTTATTTCAAACAGTTTTAGTAAATATATTTTCTGGTGAAAATCCACACAACATGTGTAACAATTGAATAGAATGGAAATAAAACAGCCTATTTCAAGAGAACTGAAGATGGATTTGTTTCACATTATTCCAGTCTGCCAGCATTTGGCAGCAGTTTCTTCCCTCAAATAACCAGCGTCTTTAGCGCCCCTGGGGGCAACGACCACTAGTTTGTTCAGGTTAAAACGGTCACCGGACAGTCCACAGAATCAGCTACAACCCCATCCAGATAGTATCATCTCCCCCAAAGAGTGACATTAACCACGGTATGTCTTCCAAACAGTGGCATTAACCGTGACATCTCTACTGGCATCTTCAGAGGCCACTGGAAATGCCACTGTGAGAGTGGCAACTGCCGCGGCATCCGGCGGTGCCTCCCAAAGTGTCACTGCTAGCTGCCAGTGCCACAAATCGGTCTTCCTGTCTCTCTTCCTCTGGCACTGGAAACCTGCAGCGTGTGGAGGGCAAGATGGATTCAATCAAGTATCAGGAAATCCTAGGGGAGAAAGTCATGAGGTCTGTGAGGAAGCTGAAGCTTGGGTGTCACTGGACCTTCCAACAGGACAATGATCCAAAGCATACCTCAAAGTCCACTACGGCCTGGTTTCAGAAGAAGTCCTGGAAGATTCTAGAGCAGATTCACAGTCGCCTGACTTGAACCCCATAGAAAATCTGTGGTGGGATTTGAAGAAGGCAGTTGCAGCATGCAAATCCAAGAATATCAGTGAACTGGAGACCATTGCCCATGAGGAATGGACTAAGATTCCTCAGGAATGCTGCCAGACGCTGGTGTCTGGCTATGCATCATGTTTGCAGCAGGCCATAAAAGCAAATACGAAGCAGCCGCGGTAGCAGCTAGCGGTGCTAAGCTAAAAACGACAACACGGAGTGTGGATGTCCCCATTCAACAGGCGTTTGAAAACTGTAAAAACTTTTAAGAGACAGTGAAAAGGTTAAAGCCATTAACGACATAGTGATGGAGTTCATAGTGCTCGATGACCAGCCTTTTTCTGTCTTTGAGAGCCCGGGTTTTCACAAGGTAATAGGACATTTGGAGCCACGTTACACCCCCCCAGCCGTCGCTTCTTCTTGGATGTATCCCTCCATGCCCTTCATTCACACCAGAAGTGTCAAAATCGCCTGTTGATGCTCTAGACGCTCACATCGTGCCGCTTGGCAGTTGAAAACACACACAGCAGCACACAGGCAGGCGACGCGTTGTGAGTGGCCGAAGGGGCGGGGCTTTCAAGCTGCGGTGCAGATGTGCTCTGGCTGACCATATACTGTCATTCTTGTTTTCACGCTTATATATCTCTATATATAAAGACTGCACTAAAATTACACAAGTAAACAGACATAAGCACAGGCTTGTGACATCTTAACAGTAGCCTACTTCTGCTGCTACATGAACCATGTGACCTCTCTGGTTCTGACCCCTCAGTGACACACCTCTGTCTTTCCACAGCTCTGAGCAGGTACTGCAGAGGGGCCCCTGTGACTCACGGGCCCCCTCCTGACTTTGCGCGCCCCTGAGGTCAACAGTTAGTCACTCCTCTCTGCAGAGTTTATCAATAAAGTTTGTAACAAAAAAAACAGTCACGTGATGTTTTGACGGTAGTCGTGCAGCCCGGTGCCGTCCCCTCCTGACAGCACTGATCTCCAGTGTGTCCCTCAGAATGGCCCTCAGCTCGGACGTCCTGCAGCAGCTGAAGCAGCGGCTGTGCTGCTGTATCGATGAACGGTCGTTGCAGCTGCGCATGCTCAGTGAGGACATCTGGAGCTGTCCGGAGCTGGCCTATCAGGAGCACAGGGCTCACGACAGGCTGGTGGACTTCTTCAGGGAGCAGGACACAGGCTGGCAGGTGGACCCTCACTTCAGACTTCAGACTGCCTTCAGAGCCACGTGGACACCTGCAGACAGCCAGCGGCGGGGTCACGTGGTCAACGTGGGTTACCTGTGCGAGTACGACGCCCTGCCGGGGATCGGACACGCGTGTGGGCACAACCTGATCGCTGAGGTGGGAGCAGCTGCGGCTGTGGGGCTCAAACATGTGCTGGAGGAGCACAGGCAGAAGATACCTGCTGATGTTCAGGTGAGGGACACCTGCACAGGCTCAGGTGACTGCAAAGGGGGAGACCGGGGACTGTTGGTACACCGAGAAAACCTGAAGGGGTGAATCCACTGGGTAACACTTTCAAGCTTGGTACACACACAAGGATCTCCGAAACCTGAAGAGATTTTTGATCTGTTAGAGACCCCACACATGAAGGTAAAAAATCAGGCACTGAACAGTTTGGATCGTACTGTGTGTGGTGTGCTCTGATAATCTCCCCTTAGCAAAAGTAGTTTATTCATAGGGATGGGAATTGATAAGATTTTATCGATACCACGATCCTGCTAATCAATCCAATTCTTTAACGATTCCCTTATTGATTCCTGCAGATTTTCCGTGTGGGCAAATGTTGGCCTGTAGATTTTCAGTGGCAACAATGTCAGACACATGTCACAGCATAGATAACTGCTTCTGCAGGTTGCTGGTGTTTCCACTCACTTAAGGTTGTGCAGTAGGAGCCTTTTGTAAAAAATTAAGCCACAATTCTGACCGCGTCTGAACCCTGTCAGTGGAAGGAATTGATGAGGGAACTGATTAGCAAAAAGACTCATGATATCAATACTTTGATGGAGCTGTTAACGATTCTCAACTGGAACTGGTTTTTGATTCCCATCTCTATTTATTCAAGTGTACTACGAGTATACTTATTTTATACTGAAAACTGAGACAGTTTACTGGAACTTTACTTTTTATATACTTTATTTTAAATACTTAAGAATAGTGAAGTAAACTTGGCTCATACTGAAAAGTATAAAGAAAATTCTAAGACTAAGTACATTAATACAAAGACTTACACTTGTGCTTTTAAACTTGTACTTGTTCTTAGTATACTTTTTACTTCTTTCAGCCACACGAAGTTCTTATACTTAGTGTATCTTGAATGTAGCAGAATAAAAATGTTATTCTCTACACACATTTGCTTTGAGGTATTACCCCTGTTGTAAACGTACATGTCCAAGATCATATAGTGCTGGAGTTCAAAAGTTTACAGTAAATAGTATGTGTGCTCTATTGCATTAGCTTTCTGTACCTTATACACATAAACAGAGAAACATTTGACTTGACTATATTGATCAAGTTCTAGTCCCTTTTATAAGGGTTTGGTGTATACCTTAAGTATACTCCAATAAACTAAAATGTGGACTAGAAGTATATACCTAGTACACTAGTAGTATGACGATACATGTTCTTGTTGTATACTTGAAAGTAGGGCTAAACGATTTCAGAAAAAGATCTAATTGCGATTTCAATTCGATTCACGAGTTTCTTCAAATCAAGCTTCAGTGTATTATATTTACTATGTTATTCACTATATTATATATAATATTCACTATGTTTACAGTATAGACAACAGTAAGGAACTTAATGATCAAAAGCACATAACACATTATTCATCATCTAATACTGATGATAAATAACCTGTTTTCATTATTTAAGGGATATGCCAATTTCTACTCCTAAACAGAGGCTTTGTGTTGTTGACCTGCTTACCAGCACTTTCATGGTGGAGATGTGACGTTCGTGAACGAGTTGACTCTTTTGAACAGCTCTTTTAAGTAAACAATGAAAACCAATTTGCAGTTGTGAGTGAGCCATGCCTGCAAATGTGTAAAATAGTATGTGTAAAATAGCTGACACAACAGATCCTGGGTCAGTCAGGAGCGCTGCAAAAAATTGCAGCTTTGGCGAGCACATGATTGCGTTGTCTGAAATCGCAATTTCGATCTGAAAACGATAAATCGTTCAGCCCTACTTGAAAGTGTACCTTGTTAAACTTGCCCTTAAAAATTAAACTTAAAGTATACTTTATAAACTTAGACATGTTTGAGAAATTTAGTCAGAAGAAGAATTAAATTAGTATACTTTCTAGTACACTACAAGTCCATTGTCCGTAGTATACTTCCTATACTTATATTCAAGCATACTTAATAAAATGAACTTCAAGTATAGTACTTTTTGCTAAGGGTCAACACAACATACCAGAAACACAACAGTTCTGTCCCACCACCGATCTGGAATCTAGTCCTCCACGTCAGATATCTGATCAGACAAAACTGAAGATGAACAAACAGCAACCTGAAAACACAACATGCAGCATGGAAGAGGACATACGAGAAGAGGGAATGATGGTGGTCTTGGGACTATTTTTTAAGGAAAAATCCAGAACTAAATAAAAGAAAAGACTGTGGAAAAAATCCTGGAGACAGCATGAACACGCGAGCTGGTCCTCTGTTTCTGAGGTCCACTGAACTTTACATTTGAGGTCGGCCATGCTTGTTTTTATTTACGCCTGCTTCCTTGTTCCTCTGTCAGCTCACTTCTTGTTTGCCTACATTCACGTCACAATTCACAGAGTCATGACTCGGGAGTCGTCGGCTTTCCCCCCACACATGAAGATTAATGGTCATAAATATTGAACAAGGTTTGGGGTTGAGGTCTGGACTCTGTGCAGGCCAGTCAAGTTCTTCCACAAAAACTGGCTCATCCATGTCTTTATTAGGGCCCTATAAAGTCTGTGTTAGTTTTTCCCATATTCAGTTTTTTGCAGTATTAATTTTTTGAGGATAAGGTGTTTAGTATTTTATGCAAATTTAAGTCAAGTCAGTATAAGGTAGTGAAATATAATCACTCACTCTTTAGGTGGTCCTCACACATGTCTTTACGGGTCCAGTCAACTGTATGTTAACAAACTTTGCAGAACATTTGATCCCCTGACACATAATAATCACTGGGAAGCTGCTCTGCCCTGTGCTCTGGAGTTAGCCGGGAGTTTCATAGCTGCTTTGCCAACTTAGCCAGTGTCTCAGGCTGTCGCTTAAACATGTTTGCATTGTTAATGAGGGGAGAAGGAGGGGGAGGAGAAGTGAAACATGCATTGTCCTCAGCCTTAAGCCCTGTTTCCACCAAGTGGTCCGGTAAGGATCGGCACGGTTTGGCTTAGGCCAGATCGGTAAAGCCTGATCCTGGTTGCGTTTGCCGATAGCATGACGTCATAGCAGCGCGACACAGTGTACCCGGCTGTTAAATACAACGAAGAAGAAAACGCGACACAGTAAACAAAGAGCAACGATTCTCTTCACCAAGAATACTGAGGAAGGTCTGCACCTCCACAGTGGACCATGGGACGCTCAATCTTGATGCCATTTCCAAACAAAAAAGCCTTGAGAGTTAACTTCACGAGGACGAGTGGAGATTTAAACATGGCGGGGCTATGTTGTTCTTTATTACCGCTGTCATACGGGAAGTGATGTCTCCTTCGACCAATCAACGGGCTGGAGTGTTTCCAGCTCCACCTTCTGGGGTCAGATCGGTATGAATAGAGAATAGAATAGAATAGAATAAACCTTTATTCGTCCCACACGGGGAAATTTGCATTGTTACAGCAGCAAGGGGACAGTGTTGATAAAGAATAAGTATAAAAATAGCATAAAAATAGCATAAAAATAGCAGTATGAAGATACATTATTCTACCAACATAAATATAAAAAGGGCTTGAATACAGAAACTAATGCTTGGTACCCCGACAGAAGAGTCCCAAAAAGTAGGACGGTACGGTTTGCTTCTGAGGGGTCCTGTCCCGGTTTTAGGCTATGGAAACGCCACAAAAAGCGAGCCGTACCAAGATGAACCGAACTGAACCCTCTGGTGGAAACGGGGCTTTAGTGACCCCCTCGGAGCTTTTTCAGAGGGATCCTTTATAATCAGAAAAAACAAAACTTTTATGTAAAGTGTTGTCCATTTCCGTGATATTCAGTGTTTATGTTGAATTCCACTTTTAATGTCCAATTCTGTGATTCTGTGACTGCAGATTTAATAGGGCCCTACTTGCTGACTGTGGGATATTTAGTTCTGAGGAAATGTCACGTCTGGACTTGTTGCTCAGTTGGCCTCCTATCACGGTACCACGCTGGAGTTCACTGAGCTCCTGAGAGCGACCCATTCTTTACTAATGTTTGTAGACGCAGTCTGCTGCTGAGGTGATGATTTTATACACCTGTGACCATGGAAGAGACTGAACACCTGAATTCAGTGATTTGATGGGGAGTGAAGACTTTTGGCAGCATAGAGTAAAATACAAAACCGATGGTTATTACTAAGGGAAGAACAGATCGACTAAAACAACATTTCCAAATGTTTTTAGGACTCTTCTAGCTCCTCATGTATTAACACATGCCTAAACAAAGTGGCACTTTGTGTCTCCTTGTAAACTGAGATTGTGTTCAGATGATTATTGTGTTCAAAGGAAATGTTTCTGCCCACAGATTACAGTCCTGGGGACTCCAGCTGAAGAGGATGGTGGGGGTAAAATAGACTTATTAAATGAAGGGGTCTTTGACGACATGGACGTGGTGTTTATGGCTCACCCCCTTCAGGATGACGCTCCGTATCTCCCCCTGGTGGCTAAACATGAGTAGGTTTCTAACAATAATAACTATGTCTTATTTATGACATTTAATAGTCATATTTTTTAAAATATTGGACATTTCTACATGGTGTGTGGGTGTTTTTTTACATGTTATATTAAAAGTGTTAAAGAAAGTCTCAATCATTTTAGTTTGAAACTTTGATTTGATGCAAATTAAAGTTAAACTGTAGCTTTTTGATGCAACGATAATAAAGAACAAGGTTTAGACCCAGTATGTTTCAATTTATTTATTAATCAACCAAAAATGCAGCACAGCCCCTGCACACAAACTAGAAAAGTAGAACTTCAGCCAGTGCTTTGTAAAAATCAGACTGTGCTCGGGGGTTTACTGTGACTGTTTGCAGATTCATTCCTCTTTATCACTCCTGTCTTGTGAATAATAAAAGTCATTTTTAATGCTATTGATAATTAAGATGATTTTTGATCATTTATGAACACACTATCACCATAAACAGACAGCTGTACTCTTCTGATGATAACTTGGTCTTCTGTCTTCACTTTAATCTTCTGAACACTCAATAAAAAACAGATTAAATTATGTTTTTGTCTTTTTTTCCAGTGTAACGATAAAGTATCACGGGAAGGCGTCCCACGCCTCGGCGTACCCCTGGGAGGGCGTGAATGCGTTGGACGCGGCCGTGCTGTGCTACAACAGCCTGTCCGTGCTCCGTCAGCAGATGAAGCCGGACTGGAGAGTTCACGGTGAACACATGAGGAGTGTGTGGGTGTGTGTGTTGGTTTGAAACGTCCGCTCAGCTCTTATTTTGTTGCTCAGGAATCATCAAACACGGAGGAGAGAAGCCAAACATCATCCCTGCCTTCACTCAGCTGGAGTACTACCTGAGGGCGCCGTCCCGAGCGGATCTGCGTCTCCTTAAATCTAAAGCTGAGGGCTGTTTCAGATCGGCCGCTGAGGCCACAGGGTGTCAGGTAAGAAACTAAAATCATGGAGTTTGAACTCAAGCGTGAGCAGGTTCTTAAATGTCTTGCTGCTTTTCTGCACCTCAGGTTGAAGTGGAATATTCCAAAAATGCTTTTGACAGCCTGCTGAGGAACAAAACTCTGGAGGGTTTGTACGAGAGCAATGGAAAGGTCCTGGGGATGGAGTTCACCACGGATGAAGAAGTCCTCAACAACGCCTCTGGTGAGAAGACAACACTTAGTTTTAGGACTGATTTTTGGACTTTCTGTGTCTTTGTTTTCTAACAGAGGCAACAATTCACTTTAATTTACAACTTTTGTCAAGACGGTGTGCTTTCCCTCCTCAATCCAATCATTCAGCTCATTTTTCTTTTCTGGCCTTAAAAACTGAAGTAAAAGTGTCCCAGCTGATGGTTAAAGCTGTTTGATTAAATAACAGACTGAAAAAGTCTTCTGAGTGATTTATTTGGACTTTTGTGATCTGTGATGCTGACGTAGCAACTCGAAAAATCTAAAGCTGACAAAATAGTAGCAGAATTAATGTGAGTTATGACTTCAGGGATGTGTCTCTTGTGAGGAAATGGTGATTATGTCTAGATTTTTGAAAGTGGTCAAAAATGGACGGCCCAGTTCAGTGTTTGTGGAAAACCCAGACGTGGAACAATGTTGGAAATTCTCAGATAGTTTTGTTCCACCAAAATCTGAGCCATGTCGAC
The DNA here is from genome assembly GCA_037902135.1 of Cetoscarus ocellatus. Lineage (NCBI taxonomy): Eukaryota > Metazoa > Chordata > Actinopteri > Labriformes > Labridae > Cetoscarus > Cetoscarus ocellatus. The sequence goes on along the minus strand of JBAMNC010001342.1, from coordinate 174,718 downwards.
CAAAACGTGTGCACCAGGGCCCAGCTCGACTGAAACGTTAACATGTTCTTCATCTCCTCGTGGTTTTTCATCAGGAATAACCCCCTCATGTGTGTGTTTGTCTCTGTTGTCTTCAGGCTCCACAGACTTTGGAAACGTGACCTTTGTGGTTCCTGGTATCCATCCGTACTTCTATATCGGCTCGAAGGCTCTGAACCACACAGAGGAGTACACTGTGGCCTCTGGTAAGACGAACACCTTAACCTTACCTTTGTTTCAGCAGCCGGTTCAGCACGAGGTCAGTCCATTAGCTTCAGTGTGCTCTGAGACTCCAACAGTCAGGACTGAACTGACGTGTATGAGCGGCGGTGACAATTCAACTCAACCACTCCACCATCAGCTGGTCATCAGAGGAAACAACAAACACTAACTTCACTGAAACTGAACTAAAAATGAGAGATTTGGACTTTAGTAAAGACGATGTGCTGTTAGTCGTGGGTACAGAGGACATCTTTATGAACCAGAGTAACAGAGGAAGAACTTTATCAGATGGAGTCACAGGTAGAAAGAGGGATGGAGGACGGAGGAGCAGCACAGATCACAGGTTACCTGGTGGAGCAGATGAATGAGCTGTGAGCCCATGTCCACAAACTCAGAGGTCCACTGCTGTCACCAGTGGGACTTAGTGACACGGCTTCTCCTGGACCTTCATCAGAGTCTTTAACTTCAGTAAGACTTCAAACTGCTGTCGTGTGTCGTAGTCCTGATCGGTAAAATGGACACAAACACAACGCTCTGTCTCTGCAGAGGAGAGTCCTGATGTCCATGTTTAAAACAACAAGACTAATGTAGAGATTTGTATCAGTTTGTGCTCCAGTGACCTCTACCTGACCCCACTGCAGCTCTCTGACCTGATCTGATGAGGGGAGCTGTTAAAGAAGTTAAACACGGTAAAGAATCCTACTGTAGCTTATTGTCAAGCCGGTGTAGTTGTTCTTAGTAGTTTTATCCTGTAAGTGGGTTAATTATGAGGCTTCCAGTGGCACCATGTCCTGATCTGTACAGGCTGTCGTCTGCCCCTGGATGTCTCCCTCAGGGACAAAGCTCAGAAGTTCCTTTACTGACACTTATATTTACCTGAGCAATGGGCCTCTAGCAAGCCCACTTGAAAAAGCCAGTCCTGCTGTCTTTCAGTCTCCTCACTGGTCTGTATTTCTGTCCGTCCCAGGTGATGTCAAAGCTCAGTTTTTCACTCTGAGGGCGGCAAAGGCTCTGTCCATGACGGCTCTGGATGTCCTGCTGCGTCCTGAGCTGCTGCAGAGGGTGAAGGACGAGTTCACTGAGGCCAAGCTGAAGGAGGAGAGGACGCTGAGCGGGGAAAATACACAGCAGACACCGTGAGGAGGAGGAGGATGATGCATTCAATGAGAGGATATAAAGCTCTCATCACAGGGGACGGCTGCTTTGGTTCTCAGGAGGTCCACGTTATCTTCACTCTCACTGCTGGAGGACCAGATCTGTCAGGACTGTTGGATTATTTACAACAGTCTGTTACTGTTTATTTACACAACTGTGATATTTTCATAAATGATTAAATGAAAAAATAATAAAACTGTAGTCTGAATTTGTCCACCTTCATCAGTACAAGCTTAACAGAGTAAAAGCTCATGTGAGCTCATTCATTTAATGGGATAAATGTTCTTATTTGATATTTAGGTACAGAAGAGTATCAAGGTCAGGCAGAGGGAAAAGAATGGGAACTGTATTTTCAGAGTGGACTTAACGTGTAAATTGTGATTTAGAGTTTTAAATTAGAGAAATTTGACTTTAATCTTTGCTACAATCAATTAATAAATCAAGAGGGAACCACAATGTAATTTCATTATGCAACATGTTGTTTAATAACCAATAAACTTCCTTGTATGCTTGTAAATATAGAGAGTAATGTTGAAGTAAAATTCCTATAAAAAGTTAAAATGGCAAGAAAAGTTGAAACGTTGAGAATCATGTTGAAAAACAATCGTGTCAAAAATGAAATGATGAATAGTGTTGAATACAAATATGGTCGACTTATATTTTAACTCAGTTCTTGGCATTTGATCTTTTTTCTTCCATTTCTGAACTTTTTCCTTAAAAGATCTCGATGAGCGATGCTCTTCAGGATATTCACAGAAACTCGACCCTTTGTTGGCTTCTGATTGGTTCACTGACCAACCAGTCATAATTAATAAACCTTATCAAATACCATGTTTCCCCAGTCAGACAGCTTTTGTGTTGGCAGAGTCTGTTTTAATCCATTGTGGTCAACTTGTTCTCTTAATTTTGCTACTACAGCATTGAAAAGCAGAAAAATGACTATTTGGTCTTCTGGGAATATTTAGTTGAACCAATGAAAGCGTTTTGTTGGTGTGGACAGCTGTTATATAAGAGAGGCAGGTGAAGTGATGCACCCATCATGCCTAGTGCCAACTGTCCAAGGCTGTGGGGGCAGAGCTATGATCTGGGACAAATCTTGTGACATTGCAGAAGCTTATTGAAACAATGCCACAGTGAATGCGTGCTGTAATCAAAACTAAAGGCGGTCCAATGAAATATTAGAGTGTGTCCCTTTTTTTGGTGGCAACTTTTTTTTGGACAGGCATAGATAGATAGATAGATATCTTTTGCACCTGTATCATTCCACTCCATTCCCTCTTGCACCTTATTCTTATTACTTACTGTATCATACTTTATTCTATTTTGCACCTTACCTTTATTATTTCATTACATTTTATCTTATTATTTTACTTTATTTTTATTTCTTCACTGTTTTGCACTGACTGAAGGGCTTTTGCAATTTCATTGTACTTGCTGCAATGACAAATAAAGTTCTATTCTATTGATACTTTATTGATTTGGGGTAAATTCAGGTATCCAGTATCAATAGAAGTGGTAATAAACAGTCCAGGTCCTGAGTCACTGCTCTTGATCAGGGATCACAGCAGTGCTTTGATAAGATTAACTTAACATTTGCGTAATTGCCAACTGTTCCCTAAACTTAAATTAAGATTTTTAGGGTGAAGGTAAAGCAGATTTGTGCTCATACTTGGCTTGTGAATGCATAAAGGATTTTTTATTAAGCTTATCTCCAATAATAAGCTCAGAAATATCAGCATATGTGATATCAGTAAAAATCCAACATGGTACATCCCTATAAATATGGTTTGTACTAACTCCCCGTGAGACTGCATCTGAGATAAACCCACTCCAAACCCACCAGGCCTGTGGGGATTATTAGGACAAATTGTGATATTTATCTGTGATTAAATAGTTCAGCTTTTTAATAAAGCAACAGACAACAAAGAAAATTTACACCTTAAATTTAAGAAGGTTAACGGTCAGCTTTAAGGTAATTGTACAAACTTTGTCTCATTAAAAGTCAAATTACTTAAATAAATGATTTAACAATAATTAAAAAAGAAAAAAAAGTCAGAAGCAGCAGACTGTGCTCCTGCTCTGACTCCACGGGGTCGCTCACACCCGCAGGCACTTCCTGTTCACACAGCCAGGTGACTTTGTGCTCATTAGTGGACTCGTCTGACTGCATATCTGAAACATCATCCTCAGAAAGTTTTTGTTTCACTGAATTACTTCACTTAAGCCTGAGGGAACGTCTGCAGGTGTGTATATCCAAGAGCTGCAGTCAGGACAAACAGAATTAGGACAACAGGTACAGAGAGGAGTGTCCACGCCCGAAACCTTCAGGTGTCCTGAGACAGACTGGAGGAGCCTCTCTGTTAAAAGACTGTTTGGGAGAAACATGAGAAATGGCTTTTTCACTGAAGACTTTCATTTCTGCTTAAATACTGAAGTGCTGTGCAGATTGTTGAGTATGTAAAAAATAAACCCTAAATAGTAACCTCGGGTTTAAATATAAAGGCTGATGTTATAAAGAAATGAAAGGTAATAAACATCACTTTGGATATTATATTAATTCATCATATTAGTTTTACTAAGAATAACTGAGTGTTATGTTTTGTGATAAGCAAGACTTTGACTTTCATATTAAGTAATTATAAAATTACAAGCATTATTGTGAGTATAAGATTAAATAATGAGCATTATTGTGAGTATTACATTAAATAATACGCATTCCTGTGATTGTATATTCAGGAATAAACATTATTGTGAGTATTGTATTAAGTAATAAGTGTTCCTGTGTTTATATATTAAGTAATAAGCATTCCTGTGAGGTATGCATTAAGTGAAACACATAACTCTGAGTCTCATTATTATAAAGCAGAATAAAACACCTGAACCTGTTGCTGCCCCTGTGGACATTGATGCTGAGAGTGAGTGAGTTAAGGCTTTAAATGAGGAAAGACCAGATGATCAAACTGTTACCAGAAAAGATTCAACAAACCACTAAACCAGGAGAGGAGAGCAGAGGAAAACCAGGAAAGTGGAGGAGGATAAACAGACTGATCTAATATTACTGTTCAGCAGGGGGCGCTAACACACTGATGTGATGCATTAGTTTAACTTCAGTTTTCATTTCAGGACAAATGCTCCTCTCTTGGTGTCAGATGTGTCTTGAGGTTTTACTTGTAATAAATCCAGCTAATTATTGAACTCTTTTGTCACAAACATATAAAATATATTTAAAAAAAAAACATGCCAAAAACTTCAGAATTTAAGTTTCATAAACAAAAACATGGCATTTGGGTTATTTATAAAAAGATACTCACTGACTTCACTCTAAATTTGGGCACATTTGGTCAGTTACGGTGCAGCACTGGAGTGTGTTTGTGTTTCTTTGTGTGATTAAATAATTATTTATCTATTTCTTTATGAATGTCTTTAGAATAAAACAAACCTGTCGTCACTTGACTTCTTGAACCTCCAGTGTTTCCTCCTGCAGGTTTCTGTCACGTGATTTTACCTCTTGATAAGTGACACATTTCTCTCTGTCAGATTCTTGGCACTTCAGTGTCAGTCAGAACAAACAAACTGTGGGTCATCTATTGTCTGTTCTCACAGATCTGGGTCACTCTCACACAGGAAACTCAGCTCAGCAAGGATCTGAAAACCAAACCCCGGGCGATCTGAGACTTCTGGTCTTACAGCAGTTTTTCTACATCAGTCAGGGACAGTTTCGGTCATTCAGGGAGCCAGACAGAGACCAGCATGAAGTCTTTACCTCTTCATCCTAAAAAGCAAATAAAAAATGAAATCAAGATGTTTTGAGGCTGCTGGAGACCAGAAACAAAATGATCATTCACATCTATGTAGCACTGAACTACAGTGAATATGTCCATAAATCTCTCCAAGCAGCATCATAGAACCATGCTGCTAGTAAGTAAGTACAAGTACAATTCAGTACAGTGAAGTAAATGAAAAGATAACCATAGTGACCAGGAAACATATCAAAACTAATTAATTCATCTAACTTCAGGTAAACCATGATGATACAAATTAAATAAAAATAATAACAATAACACAAGGTGTGAAGTAAAATCAAATTTAAACCAAGAAATTCAGAGTCCGAAGGCAAAAAGAAAAATTCAGCTCATCTTTTAATGTGATGACATTTGGAGTAACATTGATAAAATCGTCATTTTGTTTAAACAATTTCCCCATAATTAGAATGTTAGTACACAAAAATGTCAGTCCATTGTTTTGCATAAAAAAAACCAAACTCAACCTAACTGTATTGAAATTTATGAGCTTTGTAGAAAGCAGCTCATGAATCTGTTCCAAAAATAGTGAGGCAGACAAAAAAGAGGAAACATCTTTAATTAAGACACACTGTCTGTATTTTAGACACAGTTGTCTTTATTTAAGACATGCTGTCTGTGTTTTATATACAATTGCCTTTATTTATGACACAATGTCTTTATTTTGGATACTGTATCTTTTTATGGACACAGTCTTTATATAAGACGCACTGGTTTAATTTCTAGACACAATTATCTCTATATAAGACAGTCTATCTGTATGTAAGACACAATTATCTTTATTTTAAAACACATTGTTTAATTTTAGACACAATTGTTTTTTTTTTAGACACAGCTTCCTTTATTTAAGACAAACTGTCTTGATTTTGGGACACAATTATCTTTTTTTAAGACTTCCTATCTTTATTTTAGACACAATTAACTTTTTTTTTAATACACAACTTTCTTAATTTTTAGACACAATTATCTTTATCTAAGACACTAACTTTTTTTGGACACAATTAAATTTATTTAAGACACAATGTCTTAATTTAGACACAATTGTCTTTGTTTAAGTTACAACTGTACATATTTAAGACACTCTATCTTTATTTTAGACACAGTTAACTTTTTTTAAGACCATTTCTTAAATTTTTTTTAGACATAACTACTTTTATTAAGACATTCATCTGTAATTAAGACACGATCAACTTTTTAAAGACCATTTTTTCAATTTAAGACACAATTAATTTTATTTAAGACACTATCTGTATTTTAGACACAGTTATCTTAAAGACACTCTATCTGTATTTAAGACAAAATTAATTTTATTTAAGACACTATCTGTATTAAGACAAAATTATTTTTGTTTAAGTCACTCTATCTGTATTTAAGACACAATTATCTTTAAGTCACTCTATCTGTATTTAAGACACACTTATCTTTGTTTAAGACACTCTATCTGTATTTAAGACACAATTATCTTTACTTAAGAGGCTCTATCTGTTTTATTTATTTTAGACACTTTGTTTTATAGATATTTTCGGTCGATAGTTTTACTTTGAAAGTTCAGACCGGAAGTTGTTTCCTAAACAAACAGAGTGGCTCTGGCTCGTGCTGCTGATGTTGCTGTAACATCACTCCCGTTACATGGTTACATCCTCGCGCTGACAGTCAGTTTAATGACGTGAACATGTTTTAGGTGGAAAGGTCTCGTGAGGTCGGTGCTCTGAGGTCATTACGTAACGTCTCCGTCGTTTTTTCAGAGGTCGTCATGGTGATATTAGCCTCTGGAGAGCTAATGACATTGAGGCTAACGTGCTAGCTGGAACGTAGTCAGAGAGCTTTCTGGACATGTGTGAGGCGTGACCGCGGTCCCAGACAGCCGGGCTCTGTGATAAATTATTAAAACACAGTTTGTTTATCACTGACATCGACGGTAACTCTGATTACCGCGGTGTTTCTGCGGGCTGCGCAGGGATGAACACGCCGCTCGGGAGGAACGGCTTGATCGGGCTGGCCGTTGGAGCCACAGCCGGACTGGGACTAATCGCCTTCCTCATCTACCGGGAGATCAGCCGGAGGAAATCCCAGAGTATGGCTCTGGAGGCCCGGACCACCCCCCGGCTGTTGGAGGGGGTCGATGGAGCGGCCATTCTGCAGGAGACGCTGTGTGCGCAGGGTGGGTAATGCCCCGGTGTCATGGCGGTTAAAGCGACCGTGTTAACTGATGACTCTGCCGCATGTGGCTTTGTGGTCGTAGTAACAGCAGATGTTGAAGACAGAGGGCGTTTTGATATTCTTTTAACAAAAAACAATCTAACATGAGGTGCTTTGATAGCAAAAACCTCCACCAAGGCATCTTCAACAGTGTAAAGAGAGTAACTGTTAAAAATTTGGAAACCTGCCTGTCTTACTGCTCTTTCACTTTCATTTTTATTACTGAGAAATTATATTTTACATAACTCTCTACACTCCTTACTCATTTTTGTATTTTTCTACACACACATGCGTATGTAAATATAAATGTATTTACATGTGTATATAAAATGAATTAAAAGGAAATAAAAAAAGGAAAAAATAACAGTAACGAGAAAACAAAACAAATAGGCACTTACTGAAATCCCTCTTTAGATCCACCGGTCTCTCAATCCTAATAGCCCCCTTCCTTCCACTCTTGGTTATTTCATGTATTCTTCATATTTAATATGTTTTTATGTCATCACTTGAGTTTTGAGATGCGAGGTACGTTAGTAGAGGCATCCAGGTCTTGTTTAATAGAGTTAGTTTATTAATAATGTGTATCTTATTCTCTGTGTAAGTGGAGTGTGCTGGCAAGATCATCTATCCTCAATTTAGATGTAGGGGCAGCAGCTCTTTTTCAGACCATTAATATGAATCTATCTATTATATTCCAGCAGTAGGAGAGGAAGTGTTGCTGCGGGTTATCAAGCCTGATTGATAATCTAGATATGCTCAGAATGATGAGCTTTGGCTCCAGCCTGATATTTAGGTTTAAAACTTCAGATACTAAGTGAAAAATATCAGTCCAGAAGCTCTGAATCTTTGGACATAGTACAAAGCTATGAAGGAGATTGAGGTGATAAAATTGATAAATAGGATTTAATTTCTCTTTGAGTAATGAAGCCTATGTAAATTTAAAATTGGATAAGGCATTGCCTTGCGTTTTCTATTTCACACTGTGAACAAATACTTGAACAATTCTAGGATCCTCATCCAGATTTGGATCATCACCAAAATCTGATTGCTTCGCCCTTGTGCCATGACCAACAGTCTCTGAAAATATCATCCAAATCTGTTGAGAACTTTTTGAGTTATTTGTGAAAAATTTGAAAATTGTTTGTCTTGTGTCTCAAAATAGTGCCTAATCAAAGCAACGGTGTGGTGGGAAATTAAGTGGATATAGACAAACTGTTTGTGGTGTGTGATGACTCCTCGCTGTTTTTGTGGCTTATTTTCTTAACAAAGGCTTTGTGTTGTTGACCAGCACCTCTGTAAATGCAGATTGTCTGAATTTGTAAAATAGTTTGTGTAAAATAGTTGAAACAGCAGATCCAGGGCCAGTCAGGAGCTCTGCAAAAAATTGCAGTTTTGGTGATCTCATGATTGCGTTGTCTGAAATTGCGATTTCAATCCAAATACGATAAATCTTTCAGCCCTAGTTTAGTAGAGACTCAGGTGAAGTTAAGGATCTTTGCACTGAGAGCTCATCCCTTTATTATCTGACGTAGACCTTGTCATTAATATGCTGTAGTGTGGCTCTCTAGAGGTACAGATGCATCGTTTTCATAAAATCATGTGCTTTATTTTCATACTTTGTGAGCTAGTTCATTCGTAGACCAGCAGCTGTTAGACTGTTATCACCTACATGAGCTGAGGATGATATTACAGCACATACCCTGGTGGACATAGCTTTTGTTATAAATTGATTCAAGCCTGGGATTCACCGTCACATGTCCTGGAAAATACAGAATTTGAACAAGCTGCAATCAGAGTTTCATATTGTCCATCGTCTGGCTGCTCCCCCAAAGGGCCAGACAACCAGTCAACAAGAGGATGATGAAGTCTTGAGGGTAGACGAATGGTCATGGTAAAATAAGAGGGTCCAGAATCAGCTTTAAGGAAAACAAGTCCAGACCCTGTGGTTGATGTGCTGCACTCTTGTGTCCTGGTGCAGAGTCGGAGGCCCAGCAGCAGGCCCTGGCTGCAGTGGAGGCTGTGGTGCAGGGTCTCTCCCCGGAGCAGCAGCTGGAGCTCAGAAACCAGCTGGACCAGGTACTGAACTGCGTGGCCTCGCTGAGGTCAGAGGTTGCGGAGCTGAGAGGTGGACTGCAGGACATTGCTGTGCAGATCATCCAGGATGTCAAGTAAGATGAAACAAACCTTCACACTCTGACTGAACTGCTAGAATGATCATTTATTAGTGATCATATTAAAGTTATTATAAATCTTTTAATTCAATGCTCTGACATCAAGTTTTTTCAATAATATTGCGCTCACTTTCTGAGAATATATCATTTTATGTAGTTTACTAGATAATTAGACTTAGACTTAGAAAACCTTTGATGTCCGTGGGGGGCAGTTTTGTTTGCAGCACATACACAAACACCCAAACGTGTAGATACAATGACACGCATTGATAACATGGGCCTATTAGACATTAAGTTCCCTACCACACAGAGTAAGGAAATAAATACACTTCAGGTTTAATTTTATTTTGTGCTAACAAAGAATCCTTGACTGTCCTGGTTAAAAGTTTGTCTGTTACTTTGTCTCATTCATTTTAGGGGTGTCGCGATCCAATATTTACATCCGATATCGGTCCGATATCAGCAAATAAAATATATCGGCTTATATCGGCCTGCATCTAAAATCTCCGATATAAGCACTCCAATACAAGCAGTCTATTCTAATTTATTTTTTAGTTATTTAATTCACTTGTAGACTATGTTTATGTTTAAGTTAAACACAGTGGTTATTTTGCAATTTAAAAATATATATTTTTGTTTTTATTGGATTTATTGAGGTTTCTTTTCAGGGTCTTCTAATTTACTTTTTTTTTTATTTAATTGTAGTATATTCTTATGTTTAAGGTTAAAATTTATTTAACCCATTGGTCAATAACAAATTGGTCAGCTTTTCTCATACCTACTATTGCTGACTACTGTTCTCTGTTTGAGTAATCTCACTTGATCAAGCCTTTTCTTACAGTCCATACTACAAAATAAGTAATAAAAGTATGTATGATTTCTGCTGATATCGTATTGGATCAACATCGTTATCGGCCAGTACTCAAGGCTGCAATATTGGTATCGTATCGGAGGTAAAAAAGTTGTATCGGGACACCCCTAATTCATTTAGCTGAAAAACACGTCATGTGTAATATAAGCCCAACTCATACTGCCACTTCAAGGTGTAATATTTCCCCCTCTGTGAAGTTTCGCCTCCACTGTGAATGTCGTTGGGGAACGAGTTGATCCCCTCCTGTACCTGTAAGAGACAGTCTGCATTATTTATGACGTCAGATATTATAATAGACATGATAACTGTCATGGTGGCGCAGCAGGTTAGTGACCATGCATCACATCAAGGACATCGCTGGTTCAACTCCCTGTGCTGACCAGGGTCTATTGGTGTGGAGTTTGCATGTTCTCCCAGCGCGTGCATGGGTCTCTCTTGTTATTCCCACAGAGCAACAACATGCTAGTTAGGTTAGTTGTTGACTAGGGATGTGATGGTATGAAAATTTCATGTCACGGTTATTATTATCATGGTATTGTCGCAATGTGCTTAAAATGTTCAAAAAGTACTTATACACACATTGAAATCATTTAACAAAGTTTTTAGTAAAATATAATGTGAATTTAAGAACCGTCTGCAGTGGTTAGACCTGACCTCTTCACCTCTGTGGATCCTCGCTGAGGTCTTTCTCCCCTCTGATGCTGCTGTGGGGGTTTTGTGGTTCTTCCCTGCCTCTGCAGACAAGGTGGCATCTTTGTAAAATCTAAAATACAACCAGACTTCAGACTTTGTCCATTTCGAGGGGGGGAAAAATCTCTGGTACAGTGTCCGTGCGAGCACCCCTGCCATACTTTCCCTTTCAGAGGCCAAACGTTGTAAACTGCGCACGCTCGCCTGGTGACTGATGCTGCTTTAGCTGAGAGCCATTGTCTGGATTCATACCTGAAAGAGTTGCATATTTAAACAGTTTTATTCTAGAAAGAAACAGATTAAGAGATTTTTGTGGTCTATAAGCTAGTACAGTATCTATGTGGCGTGGGATCATGCTAACCTGACACACCAGATGGACCTGCTCAATATATTTCACCAGCCTATCTGGGAAGGGGCTCATAGGAAGTGTTTGGGAATGGGCTGAACCTTTCGAAGCATATCTGGCAGTTGATTGGGCAATCGTTCTTTCAATCACATTTGTTATTGGCCAATCAGACTGTGAGGTAGGTGGGTACTACTGTTGCAAGGTAAAGACCAGAACATGAGCTACCTTGCAGAACAAACTCTCATCAAAACATGTCTGAAGTGGAGTGAAATGTTTTTACTATGGAGAAGTTTGTATTGCTGATATTTGTTTTTCATTTAGCAAAGAAATGCAGTCAAGAGCTGATAAAACTGCTACTGAAGCTGTTAGCATCTATGCTAATCTCTGCACAAGCACTCACTTCCTGCTGGCCTTGCTCGTAGCTCCACCTCTTCCTGCTCTGAAGGACTCTGACTGGGCCGTCCACTCTGCATGCACAATCGTTGTAGATTGGAGCTTGACAGGATGGATCAGCCTGATTACGGACATTGAATCAGACTGATCCATCTGCACTGCAAGGTTAGGATCATGCTGCGGTGACGTGACTGGTACAGGACACACTGACAATCATAGTCTCTGCTGTAGGCTGTATTACCTACATTTGTCCTCATGGTGGTGTGTAACATGGAAGTGAAGCTCTAAAGTTTGACCACCACATGACTGAGAGGTTATCAGACTGACGTGTTTGTGCTCCCACAACAGGAAAGGAGTGGAGGACAGTCAGCGGGTCCGAAGGCGACGCCATTATGTCCACAGGGATCGCACAGAGTCCACCAGCTCCAGCTCCATCTATTTCACCGCCAGCCAGGGCGCCACCAGTAACTATGAGGAGACCAGCGAGGGAGGGTGAGTTGTGACCTGAAGGGTCTGATGAAGGCAGTGGCAAAAAGCTGAATATTTCTGCATGTTCACTCCTGCTCCGTTGTTTTCACTTCATCTGTAGAGTCATGCTGGGATGATGTTTTTTTCTTTGTTGGCTAACACTGAAATTAGCATCACGTTCTCTCGACTAAAAGCCGGTGGATTTATTCACTGTGTTTTCGGATCATTGCAGAAAATAAAGTCTATGTTATGAAATAAAAGTTCATGAGACTCACGTGTTGTGCATCGGGATAATCGTGATGAACAAACATTACTCTTACAAGTTTTCAGATGTAACCATAATCAACACGGCTAAAAAGCTGTTATTAAGCTACTGTAGAACTACAAGTTTGACCTGAAGGCAGTCGCAATATTTCCCATGAATATCACCATCTTGTGACCTCTGGTTTGAGAATTTCCTCTTAATCAAACAACCTGATCCAGTTTGTCATGTGGAAATAGTGTATGACTTATTGTTTATTACAAAATGAGCCGAAATGATTACATTAAGGTCTGTGGCCATTTTTGTAGTCCTAGTTTGCAAATCTTTTGCAGCCGTACCTTTAAACACACAACACGTTAAAATTCTAAAGTGGGGCATATTAGATGCATTTTATCACTTTTAAAGGGATACACCCACATTTTTTTGTTTTCTTGTCTTGATTGATTGATATCCAAAAAGCCTTTTTAAAACCCCACAGATTTTGGCCATGGGAACTGGAATGTGCCAATTGCTAACTAATCTCTGTGTTTTTAGACACATTCCTGCACCATGCTATTGTTCCCTAAAATATGCAACAGCCTTATTTTTTTTCCGCTGACAGCTGCGTTGTTGATTGAGGCAAAATCCAGAGGCAAAAATCCCCCTGAGTGCTTATAGTCTCAGTTAAGAAAACTCAATCAGCATGAAATCATCTGTGTTTTTAATGAGTAATCCTCGATGACTCTTGTTGTGTCTAAGATACTCAACAGCTTATGCTGAATCTGACTACACGGACCGGGACACAGACAGGGAGGAGCAGGAGCAGGAGCCCGAACCCGAGCCCGAACAGGAGTCTGAGGAGGAGGAAGAGGAGGATAAAAGTTGTGCCACCGTCCTCACCCTCCGTCAGGAAGACTCCCAGGAGGAGGAGGTGGAGGAGAGGGGTCTGGAGGAGGAGGAGGATGATGAAGGAGAGGTGGGCAGGCTGCAGCTCATAACGGAGGTTCCCAGCGGAGAACTCGCTCTGCTGCTGGCTCAGAGCGACATCCTCCACACGGGAGACGCTCGACTGAAGGCAGAGGGTTTTCAACTGCTGCTGGACAACCGAGCCGAGGTGAGGTGTTCAGTATATCTCACTAGTCCTTCTGGGAAAGAGCCCACAGAAAGAGTTTGGGGAGGGCAGAGCCTTTCAAAAGCAGATCTGGCAGGTGATTGGACGATTGTTCTGTCAATCATATTCATTACAGGCTAATCAGATGGTGAAACAGGAAGGAGCTACTGCCAACAGAACATGAGCCACTTTGTGAACCAAACTCATGGCAAAACATGTCAGAAGTGGAGTGAAAATGTCCTTACTGTAGATAAGTCTGTAGTGTTAATGTTTGTTTTTCATTTAAGGAAATGTGGTCCAGATCTGATAAAACTGCTACTGAAGCTATTAGCATCTATGCTAATCTCTGTACGAGCAGTAAATTATAAAGTGAACAACATGCAAAAAACTGTTTTTTAACAAGGACTCAGACTCGAGCTTTAAGACCCGCAGTGTGAACGTAGCCCAGGGGTGGACAACTGGCAGCCTGGGGGCCACATGCTTCCCTCCACCTCACCACATGATTCATCACGAGTAACCACAACTACATAATGCCCAAATTAGGATAGGTATATGCTGGTATATGTTTTATGTTTCTGCAAGTCATTAAAGAACTTACTGTGCTATGATTGTGTCATAAATATATTTTAGGCATTAAAATCTAATATATAGTGTTAGTAAAAACTATACTTGAAAACAATGGTAGAGGTAATATATTTGTGCTTTAAAACTGGTAAACACTCGTTCTTTTATGAAAAAGAAGTTTAAATTGGCAGTTATGCCTCATTAAATCAAGAATTTTTAATTTTGTTTGAGTTCAAATATATCATTGTTGGAATAATGATTTTTTTAAGCTTTATATTTGCTTTTTTTGTTTATTTATATATGTTTTTCTTCACTGAGAGTGCCTGACAGACCCTCAGTCACTGAGATTTTTTATGTGGCCCTCTTGGTAATCAAAGTTGCCCAGCCCTGATGTAGCCCAAGGGGGGTTGAGTTCACTGTGAGTGCAGTGGGACGTCCTGTAGTGAGCCGACCTGCTGCACAGGCAGCACCCTGTGACCGACTGTGGCGCTTCAGCACACGGAGAGAGCGACACATCAACAGGTCTGAGTGTCAGTGTAGTGATTCTGTGACTCTGAGGGGCTCCAGGATGTATTAAGTGCACTAAACAGGGTCTGCATGTGAGACGGTGAGCATGATGGCCCACTGGATCTTCCCTCTTCTTCCAGTCTGTCATAATGACGAGGAGCGATAACAAACCGAGCACAGTCAGCAGCACACATGTTGCTCGGTAGCTGTTCTTGTTCCTAGGTGTGCACGCAACCTTTACCTAAAAGAGTACTGCACATTACCATTTTCCTTGAAAACGCTGATTCCTGTTTACACGGAGACAGAAACGTTTTCAAAACTTTTCACTCTGGACCCTGGTTTCAGAAGTGTGCGGATTCAGGCACTCCGGGCACGGGACTCGTGTCAACAGAAGGCACAAACACAACGAAAACTCTCTTTTCATCCGTTTTTGTTGTTGTGTAAACAACAACAAAAACCTTCCCAGGAACAACCTTCCTGGGAAGGTTTCAGAAATTTTCGGGGTGTCCTAGATTGGATTTTTAATGTTTTCTGTGACACAGTGCATGAGGAGAAATGACGATTTTTGCAACCAATGGGTCCTGAAACCCAACAACTGTCTGGTAGGAGCATCATCCTGTTTCAGTCCTGCGGTCTAATTCTGGCATTCATCGTGGTTTCATACTAGGGGCGCACCATATTGGATTTTTGCCAATACCGATATCAGTACGGATATCTAGAACATTTTTTTAGATTACGCCTACGTCATATATAAAATGTATTTTTGACAGTTACAGTAAAACCAAAGTTCATCTGCCCTTTTAAAAGCTAAAACACTGATTTACTGACCTGCTGACAGAAAACCCACCCTATCTTAGGACCTTAGACTCTCAATTTAGGGTTAATTAGCAAAAACCTCCACAATCTTGATGCAAATATTTAACACTAAAATATTGGCAGAAAATATCTGCTGTTTCCGACATTGAGCTTTTGAAGCTATTATCTGCAGATACCGATATCATACTGATAATATTGTACATCCCTATTTCAGACCACACTGGTGTAGCAGAGCAGCTCCCTTTGATATTATTTTTTAGAGTTTTTACATATTGTTGAAATGGACTGGAAAAGTTAGATATTTTGTGCAAAATGATACAATTTTAAATGTGATTGATCACAGTTATCTGTCATATTTCAGCAATCAATCACAAATTTGTCTTTATTGTAAAATATATTTTGTAATAGTATTTTTAACCTGTATAAAGCATTTTAATGTCCTCACTCTCCTCCTCCAGCTCTCTCTGTTCCTCTCTTCTCCTGCTGTGCAATTTTTTATTAGACAATATTATTCATCTCTTGTTTTATCAATCAACTAAAAAAATCGACTTACAAAATGACTGATGTTTGATCCTGTTGTGTCTGCAGTACGGAGACAGCCGGGAGTTTCTGTGGCGACTGGCTCGAGCCTACAGTGACATGTACGAATCCACGGACGACAAAGAAGAGAAGAGGAGCTATGCACAACGAGGTAAACGGCCAACGCAGACTTCAAGATCACCATGACTGAATCAAAGTGTCGGGTGATGGATAGCAGTTATAATGTCAGGAGCTCCGGGTGTGCCTGTGTGCATGTGGGGGTGCGGGCAGTGTCACAGGCATCCAAGCCACGTTGCAGGGTGAACTGACAGATTCTGCAGCCTTATGGAATTAATGTGAATGTCTCTGGTTGTAAATACAGCAGAACCTCATTGGGTGCTTTTGTCTGAAGGCTCTGTGAATAGGGTCAGAAAACTGGGCAAAACAGCGGCTTGTATCTGATTATTTTAATGTGAAATAAATTATATCAATATGTTAGATCGTGTCCTACTCCAGCTCTTTTTCAAGAACGTATTGTTATTTTATGCTATGCTGGAACAAAGTGGTGGTGTTACTGACGGTCGTCAAAACGGTCTTCCTGCAGTATTTACACTTAACTTCTTTCTGATGTCCTCTGCACAGAATCCAAAATGTGCCCAAACAACAGAGACGGCATTTTTCTGGGCTACAAGGTCCTCTGATAAATTGGCGCTTGTCTCCTCCATGTTAGCGATGTGTCCTTCGCTCTTGGTGAAAGTGAACAGACTGTATGGAGGGGGCGCAGTCACGTGACTTACACAGGGAAAATAATCAAAATAATCAACATGAGAAAAATTACTTTGATTAGAGGGTCTAAATGTCTGTTTCAATTATTTTTCAATTAATTTCCCAGCCCTAATTGGTATACCTGATTTATTGCCCAGCATCTGTTTTTTTGCTGCCTATAAATTAATACAGCAAAAAAACAAAAAAGAAAAACAGTGATATCCTTAATGAGAATCTACTTAAACCAGTATGGGCAGGTCAAACAGAATCAGTCAGTGAAGAGCAGGCAGTCCATCTCTGATCTTGAATTTATTTATTTCATTACTTTGTGGGTTTTTTCTGTTGACCTGTGGGTGTTTGTTTCAGGTCGACAGGAGGCAGAGTTAGCTCTGAAGAAGAACGGCCTGAACGCTGAGTGTCACAAATGGTGAGATGATGAACTTAAAAAAATTAACCTAATTATTCTGTGTTTCATGACTTTGTTCAGCGTATCTTACTACTTATAAAACATGTTGATCTGCAGGCTGGCTGTACTGACAGGACTGACCTCCCAGCATGACAGCATGCACAGCAAACTGAAGAGCAGCCACATCTTAAAGGTAACACACCTGAACTTTGGGAGTCTGTGCCTTTTAGATCCAATTCAGAAGTCTACTGACCTTGCCGAGTAGCTCGATCCACCTGATTCAAAGTCTGTAATCGAGCTGATCCATCTTGTAAAGTTTCAGGCTGGAGTGATTGAGCTCAGTCTGCAGAGGCACTGACCAATCAGCAAGCAAGACAGGGCAACTACAAACATTTCTTTGTAAAATGGAGGACAAAGCACACAGCTGAAAACATTTATCCATAAAAGATAATTTTGCTCCTCTCCTGACAGGTTTTACGTGACTTCGATCTTCCAGCTGCCTCTGGTCATGGTTGAACATGAATCTTTCTAAACACTGTGTTTTGGCTGTTGCCCAGATGGACCAGTGAAATATATCCTGAAATCAACACAGTAGTGGAAAAAAGTTTTTTTAAACAATCACAAGTATCATCATGAAATATTGACAGAGAAATCTGTTTCTGTGTTTCAGAAGGTGTGGCTGCATCAGACACACACAAACAAATTATTGTTTTGTTTACTGTTAACAGGAATAAATAAAAGTCAAATCCTCGATATTTTCAACATGACAGTTCTCAGCATTGTTGTATCAAAGTCAACAAATAACAGAGGACGTGTTCAAGACTGAACAAAAATAAATAAACATCACATCTTCACTTTAATGTTTAGTATTCCTGCCGTCAGCAGCAGCAGAGCTCTAATCCTGGCTGAGCCTTTCACTCTGTTGAGGAGGAACCTCGTCCCTTTCCTCTTGAATTACTTCCTTAAATTCTTCCAGATTCTCTGGTTTACTCTGTGAAACAGACTTTTTGATGATCCAGCACAGATTTTCAATGGGGTTCATGTCCGGGGACTGAGCTGGACACTCTAGGACCTGATACTGTGCTCCTGGACTTGTCCTGGATGTGTGGTGAGGTGATCCTGCTGAAACATCCAGTTTGACCTCGATGAACAGAGCACGTGCAGAAGGAGCATGTGGGTTTGAAGAGTGTCTCAGTGCTTGTCAGAGTTCAGCGCTCCATCACAGACAGTAAGATGATCAACACCAGCAGCACTCACAACCCCAAACCATGGTCCTGCTCCACCATGGTCCTGCTCCACCATGATCCTGCTCCACCATGGTCCTGCTCCACCATGATCCAGCTCCACCATGGTCCTGCTCCCCCATGATCCTGCTCAACCATGATCCTGCTCCACCGTGATCCTGCTCCACCATGATCCTGCTCCACCATGATCCTGCTCCACCATGATCCTGCTCCACCATGATCCTGCTCCACCATGGTCCTGCTCCACCATGATCCTGCTCCACCATGGTCCTGCTCCACCATGATCCTGCTCCACCATGGTCCTGCTCCCCATGCCTGACTGTAGCTCCTGGACCTGCTGCATCTGTGGGGCGTCTTCAAATGGAAAGTGGAGGAGTGCAAGGTCTCTAACATCCACCAGCTCCATGATGTGGTCATGGGGGTTGGTAAAGGATTCCAGTGACAACCTGTGAAGCTCTGGTGAACTCCATGCCCAAGAGGGTTAAGGCAGTGCTGAAAGATAATGGTGGCCACACAAAATATTGACACTCTGGGCCCAATTTGGACACTTTCACTTTTGTTTCCAGCAGTTTAGACATTAACGGCTGAGTGTTGAGTTATTTTGAGGGGACAGTAAATTTACACTGTTATACAAGCTGCACACTCACTACTGTACACTGATTCAAAGTGTCAGTTAGTTTGAAACTCTCAGGTTTCTTGACATTTTGTTTCTCTAAAATGGTTGGAATTTTGAAATGGACATGAAAAGTTTGAGTTTGTCTTCTGATCTTTTGAATCAAAATCTGTTTTTTTGATCAGGAGCATCTGGACCGAGCCATCGCCCTCAGAGACGATGATCCCATGTGTTTCTACCTGCTCGGCAGGTGGTGCTATGAGGTGAGACGACAAGAGGCTAGAATTGACTTACTTTAAATACATGTCCTTTAGATTCAGAAATTATCTTCAAATAGAAACATTTCTAATTAAAGTATGCGGGTGAAGCCTTCATTAACGTGTGTGTGTGTGCAGGTAGCCACTCTGGACTGGTTGGAAAAGAAAGCAGCAGCTGCTCTCTATCAGAGCCCCCCAACATCCACTCTGCACGATGCCCTGGAGAACTTCCTGAAGGTACCACACTACCATTGACACAAAGAGAAGTAAACAGTCATTAATCAGATGTGATGTTTGCAGGACGTTGAGCTGGAGCTTCAGCTCTGCTCCACCCTGAAAGTCGTGTTAGACAGAAATGGTCTAACAGTGAAGGAAATAAAATAATACAAAATGTCAACATCTTCATGTTACTTTAAATTAAACTCACAAGAGTTCTTGAATGTTTGATGATTTGTCTGCTAGGACCGTCTTCATCAGATCTCTGTTAGAGGTCTGAAAAGGTTTTGAATTTGACCTGTAATAGTTCATCAGGACAGAAACACGGGACACTAGTAGGTCGATGACATGAAACGATAGCTTTAAGTGTGGCACAGCTTACCCACAATGCAATGAGCAAACATAATCCGTCTGTTCTATTCATTTTCTGTTTGGACATTGGATGTCAAATCATGTGTTGTATAACTGTTTTTGTGTGCACTTGTAGGCCGAGGAGCTCAGTCCAGGTTTCTCCAAGACTGTGAGACTTTACATCGCAAAGGTAAAAAAACCAGATCACACAAAGTCTGTTTCTTTTATCTTTAAAATGATCTGACATTTTTCTTTACATCAAGTCAGTAATGACATGGAGATTGAAATGAAATTCACACAAACATGAGAAATAAATCCACACAAATCCAGAGCACAGCTGCAGCTACAGAAGGCTGTGTTTATAAAAACTCTGGTTAAAGTGGCTGCAGAGTCCGTCTTTAAGAGCCATCGTTGATTTAAGCATTCTGCACAACACTCAATCATATCAAACTGATATTTTCACAAGTGACTTTGTCCATGTGATGAACAGGAGTTTGTCCATCAGAAAAATAAAGAAACAAACATATTTTAGACATCTTAAAAAAACTTGTTTAAACTAAAAATGTTATTGTTATTTAGTTGGCTATTTCTTAGTCCTTTTCACATAGAATAACCAAAATTATGTTTTGTTCGGTTTCCCTTTGGCCTTGATAACAGCTTGCATTCCCGCTGCTTTTTTTTTACTTTTCACTTTTCGACGGTCTCTTCTGTTATTGAGTTCCCAATAGTTTCATCAGGGTTCTAGTGGTTATACCTTTGGAGTAAGTTTAAGTATCCTGGGTCTTGCGTCTCAATTCCAACCTCCTGACACCCACAATGTTAACAAAGTGTTAAAAAAGATCCTGGATCTGCATCCGTATTTACATCACCACCAAAATTGAATCACTTCCTTCCTGTGCGATGACCACCATTCACTGAAAATTTCACCAAAATCTGTCTAATTCTTTTTGAGTTATCTCGCTCACAGACCAACGAACGTCTGCAAAACCATAACCTCCTTGATGTGGGCAGTAATCACAGTGAGTCAGTTGTGATATACACTATACTGCCAAAGTCTTCACTCACCATCCAAATCACTGAATTCAGGTGTTCCAGTCACTTCCATGGTCACAGGTGTATAAAATCAAGCACCTCGTCATGCAGACTGCTTCTACAAACACTTGTGAAAGAATGGGTCGCTCCTATCTCGTGCTACCATGATAGGAGGCCACCTGAGAAATATGTCCAGTCGTGAAATTTCCTTAGAAATAAATATTCCACAGTCAGCTGTTAGTGGTGTTATAACAAAGTGGAAGCAATTAGGAACAACAGCAACTCAGCCACGAAGTGTTAGGCCACGTAAAATCCCAGCGTGGGGTCAGCGGATACTAAGGGTCATAGGTCACAGAGGTCACCAACATTCTGCAGAGTCAATCGCTACAGACCTCCAAACTTCATGTGGCCTTCAGATTAGCTCAAGAACCGTGTAGAGAGCTTCATGAATGGGCTTCCATGGCCGGTACTTGTCTGACTGCTTTGTGCCAAGTTTAAAGTTTGGTGAAGGGGTTATTGTAGTGTGGGGTTGTTTGGCCTCTTAGTTCCAGTGAAAGGAACTCTTAATGCTTCAGCACACCGAGACCTTTTGGACAATTTCATGCTCCAACTTTGTGGGAACAGTTTGGGGACGGCCCCTTCCTGTTCCAACATGACTGCGCACCAGTGCACAAAGCAGCTCCATAGAGACATGGATGAGGGAGTTTGGTGTGGAAGAACTTGACTGGCCTGCACAGAGTCCTGACCTCAACCTGATAGACCACCTTTGGGATGAATTAGAGCAGAGACTGAGAGTTGGGCCTTCCTGTCCAACATCAGTGTCTGACATCAGATTAAACCCTCTGGATTAAGAGTGGGAGCTCACTTGCTTACTTTTGGAAATATAATGTATGTCCTGCACAATGATAACTTAATGTAAAGCCAAATATTTAATCCAGGGAAAATATCACTTTAGGTTTAAATCTGTTTATAATTTATGAATCAGGTGTTCAGGTCTTTTTGTAACACATTGAGGTTATTAATGCTTTTTAATATTCTAAGACATTTAAATCACATAAATCTTTCAGTTTTGTGTATTTTGAGGATTAGACTCAACTTTTCACTCAACATTCATGTTCTTTAACCTGCAGTGTCATCAGGAACTCGGAAACGTCTCTGAGGCCACAAACTGGGCCGAGCTTGCTCTGAAGATGAGCACCAACGATGAAAACGTAAGAACACATTTGGTCCAAACATTTTCTCCTGAGTTCTTAACCTTAGAACTGTGATGTCATTACTTTTGACTAACTGGACAACAACAAAAGGACACGGAGAACAGCAGACGCCATGTTTGTTCACATTCTCATGACGTATGCACATGCTCCATGTCTTCTTCTCTGGTTTTGGTGTATGTCTGCAGCAGCATTACAGCACCACTTACAGACCTGGCTTATGTACTACAGTGTTTTCAGTGTTTTAATGTTGAAGGACACATTTACTGAAAACTGCCGTCTTTACAGAGAACGATTTTGTCTCCGTGTGGACAGGGCCTCAGTCTCACAGATCTAAGCTTCAGGAGAGAGGCTCAGACCCAGATGGTCTTTTTTAGACGTTAAAGTGACGTCAGGCATTCTTGTCAGGCTGGATTTGTCGTGCTTTTAAAAAGATGGTACCTTTCACCCACAGGAAAGGACTGTCCAGGCTCTTGTAATCATCCTTAATACTTAGAAAAACCAAAACACCTGTATTTACAAGGTTGACTGGCAGTTCAACTATCTGCACATTTTCCACTTAACAAGATAAACCACAACGCATTCACCTCGAGTTTAAAGTCTCTCAAATGGTCAAGTACGAGTTCAAACATCACTGAAACAAAATGTAATAATAAATATATGGAGAAAACCAAACAAATGAAAAGAAAGAAAAACAAACATGTTCATTTTTTACCTCTAAATTTTTCTTTGGCTTCATTTCCAGGATGAAGAGACGTCCAAACTGGAGACTCAGCTTCAAGTCCTCACCAACAGAAAAGTCTGAGATCCATCAGACGTCAGTAATCCGCTGTTCAGGCTGCTGCTTGTCCAATCAGACAAACTCAACCGCCGCACGCGTTCTCTTTTATCGTTTTGATTTTGTCGCCTTTAACTGGTGTTTACCTGCCGTTCTGTCACTGTGAAATAATGTAAAGTTTATTGATGTTATTTATTTTTCTGCAAACATTTACTGAATCACTTTAACAGAGTCAAAGATATTGTAATGAAAATAGTTATTTTATTCTTTATTTTTAAAACTCCTTTGCCTTTTAAACTGGTTTACCTGCAGCACTCTCACCTTAATGTTACTAGGCTAGAGGAACTCTAAACCGATATAAATATTTTATTTACAAGAAAAATCTTCGATGGTTTTCACACCCAGATCGTTCAGAAGAGTTGTTCCGACACACGTGAGCGTTCCCTCAGCAGGCGAAACAACTGCACCACGCTCTTTTTAAAGAGGTGGTCTCGGCTTGCTTCCAGTTGACCCCTTGAGCGTACTTTGCAGCGATAATGAAATCGACGCAGCAACTGGCACCAACAAGGTGATGAGTTATCATCGTATAGAAGCAGCAGAAGTAGTAATAACAGCATTACGGCTACCAGGCAGCTTCAATCGAGCAGAATAACACCGTTAGCTAAAATGTTTGGATGCTCTCTGCTCAGCTTGACATCCCATAATAATATCAACAGTAGTACAACACAACAACATTCTGGTGTCCTCTGTGGTCTGCTGTCCACACCGCTGAGCATTTCGTCAAACATCAGTAAATGTGTTCATCTTCAAAAAGCATTAATGAGGCTTGTGACCTCCTTTCTGCTCCAAGTTAATGCTTCACTCTGTTGTTAGCTTAGCTTGCTAATGAACTTCCCATAATGCAAAGTGAGACAGGTAGTCGTGGCAGTGTTTATTTCACTGTGGGGAACCTGCACATTTCATCTATACTTAACAGTTTTGAAGAGTTATTTCTCCCGTGTGCTAATACTAATTGGTCTTGTTTTTAATATCATTGGAAAGCCTGATCAGTCAACCAACATCGAGATTCAACCTGTAAGGATCGTTCGTTCATGGAAAAAGCAACACAGCTAAACAAACAGCACCAAAAATGTGCCAAAATCCCCCTGAAGGAGAGCCCACAGTTCCTCAGTGAAGCAAAGGTGAGGGACTGGTCTTCTTGGGGATTTTGGCACATAGTTGTGTTGTTCATTTCATAAATATATATAATATAATAATGTACGATCCTTTAAAGTTGTACCTCGCTGTAAAGGCGACCAATCTGGCTTTCCAACGATATAAAACACAACACCATGTGGTTTATAAAAGAGGAGAAATGACGTTTCCAAACTTTTTGAGGAGAAGGCCTGGTGGCATGGTCGCGCAGCAGGGTAGTTCACGTGCCTCACAGTAAGAAGGTTCCGGGTTCGTTCCCCGTGTTGGTCAGAGCCTTTCTGTGTGGAGTTTGCATGTTCTCCCCGTGCATGTGTGGGTTCTCTCCGGGCACTCTGGCTTCCTCCCACAGACCGAAAACATGCTCATTAGGCAGTGTTAATTTTGTTGACAAATTATGTTCGTCATAAATTTGTTTCTGTTCATTTATACATTCAGACTTTACTAGCATTCAATAAAGGGTTATTAGATGTTTCATTTTATCCAAGTGTGAAACATGACTTCAGAAATTCAAGGAAACATAAAAAATGCCTTACCCTTTACACTTCATATTTTAGTCGACTAAATTTACAGTAGATTTCATCGACTAAAATGTTGTGAAATTTCGTCAACTAACACTAGACTAAAATTAAAACAATTTAGATGAGTAAATTATGACTGAAAGTAAAAGATATTTTAGGCAAAAGACTTTAACTAAAACGAAATTAAAAAGTGTGAACTCTGTCATTAGGTTGATTGGTGACTCCAAATTACTAATAAGTGCGAGCGTGAATGGATGTCTGTCTCTCTATGTGGCCCTAAGATTGGCTGGTGACTGGTTCAGGGTGTACCCCGCCTCTCGCCCAATGTCAGCTGGGATAGGCTGCAGCCCATGTGACCCTGAAAGGGATAAGTGGATCAGATAATGGATGGATGGATGTTTTTACGTGAATTGGATCAAAACAAACGAGCAGTCGGTGTGAAAACCTTCAGATCTGGACTAGACAGACTTTAGCATATTTTAGGTCATTACTCTTCTGTCATTTTATTATTATGCACTATTTTGGCTGTTTTGGTGCCTCGAGCCGGCGTCTCTACTTAATAGAAAAGGACCAAAATCTTGTAAACATGAGATCAGCATGCTAAGAATATTTAATAGATTAGTTATAAGGAAGCAAAGTCCAAGAATGAGGGAAAATTAAGTGACAAATCTGTTTGACCAGGATCAGGAGAGATCTCCAGATCGATCAGGGACTTTAAAAGCTTTAAAGGAACAAAAACATCTTTAATAAGTCAAATTAACTTAAGTCTTCTTGGATTAAAGTGTGTTTATTCAGCAGGGTCCATCTTTAGTTTAATACTAGTACGTGCTGTGAAGTATTGAGATGGTAGTATTTTAATTTAATATTTCTAATTATTCAACATGCCAAGTTTTAATCAGGTAATGTTTACCACCCAGCAGCTTTGTTTGACCGAGTTCAGCCAACTTGTTTTGAGCTGTTTAAATAACTTTTCTTCGTGATTACTGTGATCATGATCCAGATTTTCATTCTTGTATTTATCTGCCTTTGACATTTTTCAGTGATTTTGACCTTAAGTGAAAGTGAATTTGCACTTTGTTTTTTTATTTGTGATCTGACACTTTATTTTATATATATTTATTTATTTGTTTTGGGGTTATTTTGGTGTCACTTCTTTTGCGTGTAAGATAACACTGTTAAATATCCTTGATGGTTTTAATCCAGCCTGAAAGGTCAGATGTAAATCATGGACTCATGGATAACACTGAATAAAATTGTTTTGTATTGATTTGGAGTTTGTTTGTCTGATTTCTCTGCTCTTGAGATCATAAACACATGCAAAGTCAGAGATGAGGCCCGCTGGTACCCCTTTATAATCTTGCAGTGCAGCTGGATCTTCCTGATTCAGTGTCTGTAATCAGGCAGATCCATTAGCCAAGCTCCAAACTATGACGACTGTGTGCGGCCCAAAGTGGGACGGCCCAATCACAGTCCTTTAGAGCAGGAAGAGGTGGAGCTACAGCAGGAAGAGACTGCTAGTACAGGGATTAGCATAGATGCTAACAGCTTCAGTGCCAGTTTTATCAGATCTGGACTGCATTTCTTTATTAAATTAAAAACAAATATCAGCACTACAAACTTCACTGTACTAAGAATATTTTCACTTCACGTGTTTTAGTGAAAGTTTGTTTTAGGAAGTGGCTCCAATTCAGCGTTTCCCTCCTACATTATCTGATAAACACCTTTAAGTAACCCATAAAATCAACATGACAAACACATGTTTGAGCTATATGATTATATTTATGTAGGAAATGTCTTTAATCAGGCAAATAATTGAAAAAAAAGTAACCAGAGTGCAGGGGAGAGCATGATAGAAACATAAATCAAAGTTTATGTTCAAGACCAACAAGAGCTGCATCATTATCTGCTGGACAAGTGAGTTTCTACTGATGATTAGAAAAGTTCAGAAGAGTTTAAGGAACAAGAAGGAAAAAAACACACTGACATTTTGGTTAACTTTTGCCAATGTAGAGGGAAACGTCCAGCCATGTCGTGTTGTGCGACTGATGTTAGCTTTATGCATGCTTAAACATTTCCAACATTTGACCAAATACACTTACAAGAGCTGACCTCTGACCTTCAGTCACAGCTGCTTCCTCCTCAGGACTGGACTCCTGTTTTAGGACTCTTAGCACCCTTTTGGGGCGGCCTCTATGGCAGTGATTCAGTGTCTCCATTTCATGATTGCTGTAGCTGTTAGATGATAATATTAGAACGATTTACTATTGTATAAAAAAAACATCTAACAAGGTTTCAGCAGACGGCTGTTTAACATCAGTGTGGTTCTGGTTAGGATTTCCTGCCTGCTCAGGAGAAGGATGTTTTGTTGTCACTGTAACTTTTGCTAAATGTGCTAAACTCTTGGTGGGTTCATGGAATTAATGATGACCTACGATTCATTAATGGAATAACATTTAAAAACTTATCTTAAAAAAGCAGACTATGACACAGGCCTGCTCTTTTGTAAAGTCTCTTGGGTAACATGTTATGATTTGGTGCCACACAAATCAAAAGTGACTGTCTCTATTATCAAGTTAAAACCTAAAAAATAATCCCTGCTTCATAATAATGTTTTTAACAAAGAAGAAAAGTCCATTTAATGGTAAAATTAGTTTAATTAAGCTCCTAAATGCTCAAACACAAAGGATAAGAAACAGGAAGTAGACAAACAGCAGTGGGAGGTTGAGAAAAGTGATCTGCTCACAGAAGCCCTTTCACACATGCAACCAGGATATTTCCTGTTAAATATCTGGATAACCAAGCAGGAAATTCTCTGACCTTGTTCATACTTGACCCTCACAGCAGGAAGTTTCTGTGTAGTTTGCATGTCAGGCTCCGCCCACATGGACACAAAAATGTTTTTGTTTTTAAAATGTTATCCGTAAAGACGAGGTGTGTTTTCGGACATCCAAACGCAGCATATGTGAACAATTAAAAAAACTTGTGAGGGTACGCCTGAATTTGTCTCCGTGTGGATGGCTCCTCAGTCTGTGGAGGAGTCCAAATCTTTTACAGTCCATGGTTTAATTTGATCTCCGTACGCAGACACATGGTTTCAACTTCTGAAAGCTCTCCATGTTGCCCTGGTGAGTGTCTGTCCCAGTTCAGACTTTTTAAAGATGGAAAGTGTCACCTAGGAGACACATACAATCAGTATTTTTATTATTATGATTAAATGAATGCTAAAGTCTCCAGTTAGCACAGTCGTTCTTTAAACTGTAACACCACCATGTCTGTGGGCTCGTACATTTTTCTTGAAGGTGTCACACAAACTCTTCACTCCCCACGGCCTGTCCTGGGGTGGTGGTGATCTGACTGACTTTATCGTTAACAGTCGAGTTAACAGAAAAATCAATGGTTTTGGTTTCTAGCAGCCAACACAAATTGCTTTGAGTCCCACGTTACTCCTTCACTGTGACTGATACTCACCAGTCCATCTTTAATTCTTCCCAAAAATGCCTGGACAGTCTTTCTTTTGTTTGTATGAGGTTTATGAATTTTCATCCACAAATGAAACAGTATCACCTCCTAAATCTACCCTCTCATCTTAT
Source organism: Cetoscarus ocellatus (assembly GCA_037902135.1). NCBI lineage: Eukaryota > Metazoa > Chordata > Actinopteri > Labriformes > Labridae > Cetoscarus > Cetoscarus ocellatus. Next base: position 146,452 of record JBAMNC010001342.1, on the reverse strand, counting down.
AAGTTTAATAAAAAGATTAAGCATTATTTTTTTATCATCCATCCAAATGTCTTGAGTCCACGGATGAAAAAGAAACCTTGTCTGGCTAAAGAAAAGATCACCAGATTCCTCCAGCTCTGCTCTGGTGTTTCCACAGTCAGTACTTTACAGACATAAATGTCATAAACATACAGCATGAACACAAACCAAAAACGCACAAACAAAAGAAAACAACAAATGACTTAAAATAATTTACAAATCATTTCTCCACGCTCCTGAAGACCAACAACAAACTGAATTCAACTGAGAAACCAAAGAAGACTTTTTATTCTTATGACGACGATTTTGACTCATTAGTTTTTTTTTTTTAATTAAATAAGAAGTCTGTAAGTGTCAGGAGGAAAAGTGCAGTGTAGGGCTGGGCAATTTATTAAGCTTCAAACACACCCACTGTATATCAGGTATGCTGATGTTGGATTTTTGCAGCGAGGCCGATATTTCTGTACACGTCATCACCGATACCAATATTTTTAGTTAAGAGCACAAAGTCTTCACAAATATGGACTCGTTTCTGTCAGTGAGTCTATTGGTGTGAGGAACTGATGCCACTCAAGAAAAACATTTAACTCTTGGAAAGGAGAAACTTGTTTTTTTAAATGTGTCTTTGCAGTGACGAGGCGAAGCATCGTGGTAAATTTGTTTATTTTGCTGATATTCCAGCCAATAAACACATCGGTTGTAAATATCCACAAAATATTATCTAAAATATATACTGATATCATGCCGATATTATGGTGCATCCCTACAGTATGTGGATATTTGTTTGAACTGTTTAAGAGGTAATAAAATACTGACATGTTGATTAAAGAGAAAAACTCATCCCTCATGTTCAGGACAAAGATTTACATTTACAACCACTAACAGTAATATTAATATTGACCATAAAATCATCTGTTTGAAATGTTCACTTTAAACAGGTCTTACTCTTTAATTTAAGGAGGATTTTTGCTTTAATCAATATCAAGACAACAAAAATAAGAGCATGGACATGAAACATCTCTGTAAATTGAGGCTGTACTTTAGAAGCTCTTTTGTTTCAAAACGATAAATATCTTCTTTGTGTTAATGATCGGTGAAAAAAGTACCAAAACTGAACTGATCTTCATTAATAAACTGAACAGAGAGGAAGCATCTTCTTAATCATACTAAAATGTCAGCAACATTTGGAAAAGTGGGTGTTAGTGACTGAAAAATTTTTTTTTTCTTAATTTTTTTTTATTTTAATTTGTGCTTCAGTAACACTTTAGTTATCTGAAAAATTGACTGATGCCGAGGTCGGACTACACTTTTTCATTTTATTTTTTTACAGTTACGACAGTCGATATGTCAGACTGGGCTACAACAGAGCCATGAAATTGTCCGATGAGCATGACAGACTTCATGACATTAATGACTGACGTGATGACGAAGGAGGGGCAACAACGAAGACAGCAAACTAACAGACTTTATTTAAGGTACTAGACTTTTGTTCGTCTTTACTAACTGTTGTGAGAAGGGATATTTTACCTTAACATGAGAGCAAGCAGTCACTCACCGAGGTGCTGAGTCTGCGGTTTCTCTCTAACAATCCTCTTTTTACAGTCTGAAGCAGCTCCTCTAAAACACGTCATGAAGACCCAGATGTTGATTTCAGAACGTAAAAACGGCCCACGTGTGATTGTCACACATGCAGTGCTCCCAGTGCTCTCATTGGTCAATGTCTCTGACGTGGGGCAGGAATAACATCAAACCTGCTGGACTTTCTGTCCTGTGGCGTCCCAGACTGACCTTTCCTTGTTGGTCACTTCACGACATGAAGACTGACTCAAAACCACACGACTGTGGGGAAGCGCCATAATTGTGTGAGAATTGTGTAGTCTGACCTCAGCATAAACTTCCCTCAGGTGTGAGTGAATGGTTGTCTGCCTCTATATGAAAGCCCTGTATTTGGCTGGCAACCAGTCCAGGGTGTACCCCATCTCTTAAAGGGATACGCCGTCCAAAAGACTCAACTCGTTTGTGAACGTCACATTTCTAACGCAAACCACTGTGGAAGCAGGTCAACAAAACAAAGCCTCTGTTTAGGAGTAGAAGAAGAAAATATGACAGAAGAAGATAACGTCACACAATGCTGTAGAAAAAAGTCACAACAAGCACACAGGAACATTTAGAGTTGCTGAAGAGGTTATCTGATGACTGTAGGCAGAGGCAGGCTAATGCTACCCACTGACTTCCAGTGTTTGAGCTAAGCTAATTAGCAGTGAGTGAGCTCTGTCCGTCTCTTCCTTGTTACTGAACACAGTCTAAAGAATAGAGTCTGTCTGCTTGTCATGGACTCGGAGTGAGACAGACACAAAAAGAAATAAAAGTTTGTGTATCCCTTTTACCAGTGTCAGCTGAGACAGGCTCCAGTCCCCTCAAGGGATAAAGAGGTACAGATAAAAATAGGGATGCACGATGTTGAATTTGATCTGATATCCAACATGCTGTTATTTCTAAACTCATTATCACATGCATTGATTTTTTTGTCGACAGCACAAAGTTTAATTTAACTAAAATAAATCTGTTTTTTTCATGGTCACAGTCGATATGTGTTAGAAAACAGTTTAAGGCAAGAAAAACTACATTTAATTCTTTGATGCCTTCACTTTGGATTTATAAAAAGTAGACATTTGGTGATGATGAGGCAAACCAAAACAGTACATCTGAATATTCTGACAATTTCATCATCATACCGCTTCTCCCTTTGGGGTCACACGGCGGGGCTGGAGCCTATCCCAGCTGACATTAGGCTAGAGGCGGGTACACCCTGAACCGGTCACCACCCAATCACAGGGCAACATAGAAAGACAGACAACTATTCACTCTCATACCTAAGGACAATTTAGAGTCAACAATCAACCTAATGAGCATGTCTTCGGTCTGTAGGAGGAAGCTGAAGTGCTCGGAGAAAACCCACACATGCACAAGGAGAACATGCTACCTCCACACAGAAAGGCCCTGACCAACACGGACCTTCTTACTGTGGGTGCACTACCTGCTGCGCCGCCGTGTCGCCCCTTTTACATCAAATATGTGGGAATATTTGTAAAATTAAATTATCGTCAAAACTGTTTGGATCTGCCCGTAACGCTAACCCCCTCTTTAGACAAATATCTACAGATACCAATGTTGATCCTATAATATTGAGAATCCTGAATAAATAATTGAAATTAAATTTGAGGCACTTTTGCTCCTCACAACTTTCACCAAATGTTGACAATGTTCTTGTGTAACCAGGACACTGCTCTTTCTTCATTCAGCTGGATTATGATTGTGACCAGCTGTCATTGAAATGTGGATTTTTTTTGGTCTGAAACAGGACTTAAATATACAGAATACTCTGAAATCCTTAATACACAGAAATGTGAAAGGAATCTAAGGATTATTGATCATCAAACACAAGTCACTACCTAATACTGGGCGCATCTGACTTTCACTCTTGTTGCTGCCGTTTGACTTTTTACTAGTACTAAATTAAGGTGTATAATAGGGAATAATTAATTTTTTCATAACAGAAAACATAAATCAAAGTGTGATTTTCCGTCCATATCACCCAGCCCTACACCTCTGTGAGTTTTAATTTTGTTAACTGAGCGTTGTTGTGTGAAATCTTTCTGCAGACTAAGACCTATTTAAAAATGTCGATTTTATTTTAAGTCTTTTTGTTGTTTTAACATTTCAGGTTATTTGGATCCCTAAAGATGTGATGTAGTAACTTAAAAGTAATCTATTACTCTGAAACTCTGATAAAAGAAGATAATCCTGTTAGGGTGTTGTACAGGAACACTGAGGGGCTTTCCTTCGTCTTGAATTGAGTGCAGTTTGTCGTCACTTTGCAGAAAAATCAAACTGAGCTCCAAAAATAAGACCAGAGCCTGGACCCCTCCTCTGAATGAGACCCCGTGCTTCATCCCTCCTCAGCTTCAGTGTGATGGGTGTAAACCATAAACTCCTCAGGTGTGAAGTAGACAAACCCCTCAGTCTTTAGCGTCTCCGACTCCATCCGCGTTGATGGCAAACATGGCCTCAGCCTCAGGCAAACAGGGCGAGTCGTAGATCTTACAGATCCTGGTCTCTCCTCGACCTTTCCTCAGATACAGACTGTGGGGATAAACAATGACGTTTACACTCTGGAGACGCCGTTTATCAATACTCTTTAAAAGACTTCATCAGAAGCTTCAGCCATCCTATAACTACAGTCCTGATTAATGGTGGCATAGCTGACTATAGTTTAAACAGAATTTAACACGCTTTGCTGTCCAGCAAAAATAAAAGTATTAATGATTTATTTGTCTGGTTAGTATTTCTGGTTTTGATAAGATTAGAGGGTTGTAAATACGGAGTAGTGCTTCTAAAGTAAATGCCTGAAAGACTTGATTTCATTATAAACGTTGTTGCACCAGTGGACATACAGGCCTATTGGATTAAACCACTTGATTTATGAGTTTAGTTTAGTTATAGAGTTGAAGATTCTTACCCATGAGCTTTACTTTATTGCTTTATTTTGTAGTTCTGATCAAATAAAAGCTGGTAGTATTTGGTATTAATAAGAAATGCTACCCAATGATTTAAATGTGTTTAAGTACCATAAACATTTTATTTGCTCTCTCATATAAACCCTCCAAAGTGCCTAGGAGTGTCCTCTGGTCTGTAGCCATCAATCAAACCTTGGTCTCTCACCGTGTGGTCGAGGCGTGGGCCAGAATGTTCCCTCCGATGGGCTTTTTAGGATCTGCAGAAAACATGGCCGCCCCGTCCACCTGTGCCACCACCTGGTTGGTTATCACCACAGCGACGCCAAACTGTTGTTTTGTTAGAGGAGGGCAAACGGAGAACAGAGTTGTTAGTTAGACGCATGAAGAAACCGGCCCGTCAGAGACATTCAGTTCATTCGTCACCTCGTCGGCCAGTCGGAGAAGCATACGCAGGAATCGTCCCAGGTGTCCTTGCCTGGCCGAGAGCTCGCCTCTCCCTGAGTAATCTGTTCTGTACAGAGCTGTGGCGCTGTCCACGATCAGCAGGGCGTACCTGAAACACACACACGTGGACCGAGACAGTTTATCAGCCTGGGTGTCTAAAACTAAGCAAGCTGCCTGCAGCCCAAATTACTCTGCTGTTTAATGTGGAATATTCACCTCTGTGACCTTTCACCTCCACTGTGAGTGCCCTGGAGACAGACTGGGGGAACGAGTTGATCCCCTCTTTGTTCCGTCTCCAGAGGAAGTAACAGAGGTGTGATATTAAAGAGAAGGAAGCACACAGACTCAGCGGGAGACAGGAGCGCCGCAAGTCTCTGCCTTTATGTGTACGTGGGGGCACAAGACATGTCGCGCACCCAAGACATACTGCAGAACGAACCGACACAGATATTACGACCTCGCCAAATTAATGTGGATGTTTCGAGGTGTTAATATAGTGGAGTGTTGTTGCAGTGCTTTGAGGCTATTCACTCACTGATCATGTTTCTCTGAGTGAGTTCTCCATCAGTGTCAGCTAACATGTCCCGATATTTCTAAACTCATTATCGCTGGTTCAGATATTTTGTGTCAAGAGCACAAAGTCCTTACTTGACTAAAGTGACCTGTTTCTTCCATGGTTGCAGTCCATTTGTGTTAGAAACAGATGTGAAGCAAGAAAAACAACATTTGATTCTTGAATAAATGACAATTTGGATTCACAGAACTGGACGTTGCGTGATGATGAAGGAAACTGTCATGGTATATTGTAGGGATGGGTCAAAATATTGATTCATCAACGCATTGCAATAATTACCCCCCAGTTCAAATCGATCCAGAAATCCTCTGAATCAATTCACTCCTGGCCAGTGGGGGGCGCTGTGGACTTTTTCACTGTTTACACAGAACTGTCATGTTTTTACTTTTGTACTCCATATGAACAAATAAGTTTTTATTGTGCACATTTTTATTTTCAGATGTTTTTTGCTCAAACAAGTGACATGACATACCACATATGTTTACATGGGCATGAAAATAAATATTCAAAAATGTCAACAGGTACACTAATTATTTGTGTATTTCTACTTCTTACTGAATCAACATTGAAGCATTTAAATCAATGTTCAACGAAATCACAACCAAAAGAATCAAATTGTATCAAATCGTGAGGTTCTTAGCAATACTCAGCCCTAGTATATTGAATATTTTGCCAGTTTTACAGCCAATATACGGGATTTGTCAGGCCAATTCATATAGCCAAAATATCAGCTGAAACTGATCATCAGCTGTAGACAAATACTACTGATACTGATATTGATCCGATGATATTGTGCATCCCTATAAGAAATGAGTACAAACTGGGTCTGCGCTCACAAAGAATATTCTCATTATCACTTTGAGACATGAGTATACGCCAGGATAAAACAAATGAATGAATAAATAAGTATTAAGGCTGAAAGATTTATAGTTTTCAGATCGAAATCGCAATTTCAGACAATGTGATCATGTGATTTTGAAGCGCACCTGACTGACTCAGGATCTGTTGTGTCAACAAATTACAAATTTGCAGCAATTTGCATTTAAGAATGGCTCTCATATGAAACCTGTGAATCGGTTCTCATTGGTCACTTACAAGAGCAGTTCAAAAGAGTCGACTCGTTCATGAATGTCACATCTCCACCACAAAAGTGCTGGTAAGCAGTAAAGCACTGTAAAGCACTTTGAATTAGCTTGTGTACGAATTGTGCTCTGCAAATAAACTAGCTTTGCCTTGCAGGTCAACAACACAAAGCCTCTGTTTAGGAGTAGAAGTTGGAGTATCCCTTAAATAATGAAAACAAATTATTTATCATCAGTATTAGATGATAAATAATGTGTTATGTGCTTTTGATCATTGATTTCCTTACTGTTGTCTATACTGTAAACATAGTGAATATTGCACTGAAGCCTGTTTTGAAGAAAATCGTGAATGAAATTGAAATGACAATATCTGCCAGAAAAAAATCACAATAAAATCTTTTCCTAAAACCTTTCAGCCCTAATCAGAATAGGTAAGTATTTTTCACTGATCTTATTTAAATCATATTCTACCCTGGGGGAGATCAGTGATAACATGGGCATCTGGCATTGAGAAAATTAATCTGTGTGTCCTGTATACGTCCATAAACTACAGTTACATCACGAATGCAGCTTCAACCCACTGTCAGTGTTTTATGTCTTTAGTCAACATGTCGAACATGAAGTTCAAACCTTGATTTACAAGTCACAGGGTAAATTTGTCCTTGCCCTCCTTTGACTCACTCACTGCTGGAAACCTCTGATCAGGTTCAGGTGATTCAGCCTCATGATTTTATATTTACACTTTAAGGTGTTTCTGTGGGAGCGTAGAGGGAGGAGGAGGCAGCAGGTTTCCACATTTATCTTTTAAAAGCACATACAGCGTTAGTACTAATTATCTCAGACCCCTGGACTTTGACAAACTGACCTGGACTCGGCCATCATGGCGGAGGCCTGGTACAGCAGCTGAGTCTGATGGTCCGTGTTGAAGGCTCGAGCGTACGCCACGTTATCCAGAACATCACTGCCAACCAGCCCGTACCTGAGAATACAGGGATACACGATGTATGAAGACTTACTGTTGATGTGTTTGAAGAGACAGGACAAGGACTCATTAATGCTCCACCAACCTCTCAGCGACAGCCAGGAGTCTCTCGGGTCTGAACGTTCCCTCTGTATCGATGTACATGGCTTTACCCTCTCCTCCACCCTGATCGATCGGCAGCTACAGACACAGAAGACTTTTTAACAAGATGAACCAAAAGTAAGAGCTTGTCTGTCATCAAGCTTCCTGTTTGTTCAACAAGTCGTTAGAAAAACTCTCAAAGTCCTGAAAACATATTTTAACATTTATACTACAGCTGTATTTTAACTTTTAACATCAATTTATCAGGAGTATGAGAGAAGATTAAATACTCAGAAAGTCAACAATATCCACACTCTAGTTGTCTGTTGGTAAAGTCAGACTGAAGTGTGTTGTTTACATCAGGAGTATTTGTTTCATGCTGGTCTGATGCATCAAACTGTCCTGACAGTTCTCATCTTATTGACTGAACTGCCTGAGTCCTGACAGCCTGTGAGTGGGGTTTCTTTTTTTCTCGACTCATTCAGCAGAGCTTGTGCAGTAGTTTTACAAAGTAAAGATAGTGGAGCATTCATAATATTCATATAATGACTGATGCTTCCTGCTTTAACTCTGATCAACACCCTCAGACTCCAGGATGACAGGCTCACCCTGTCCAAACAAACCATCACACTTGTGTTTCTCCACCTTTGGAATAAAAACTCTGGATATCTGGCATTTTACAGGACGACTTAACTGGTCATAGCATTAAGAGATAAATGATTTTATCATTTGTATTTCAGTTTCTGCTCATACTGACATTTTTGCTGAAATTCAAAGCAGATAAATAAGCAATACATATGTGCCATAGACAGTATATCATATATCGGCTGTAATATCAGCAAAATAAGAAGAGCTTCACCTCATTATCACTGCAGGGGTACATTTCAAAACCAAGACCTTTGAGTTTTCAAGGGGGAAATGTTTTTCTTGTTTTACATCTGTTCCCAACACAAATAAACTCGCATTGAAAGCAACCAGTCATTTTTTAAAAACAAATACTTTGATGAAAATTATTGTTATTGGTATCAATACCAGCAATGAGTTAAAAAATATCCACATATTGGATATCAGCAAAAATCCAATATAGTGCATCCCTAATTGACCTAGATTAACCCTGTAATAAATTAAAATCTTAAATGTTGATGTGACTTTTGAAGACGCAGAAATGTAGTTCTGGGGATGGGAATTGAGTTAACCGATTTATTGATACCCATGGCATGATCAGTTCTGCCAATCAATCAGATTCTTTATCGTTCCCTCACCATTTCCTGTGTGTGGAGACTGGTCAGCCCACAAAGGCTTTACATGGACACTAAGTCAGACACATGGCATTGCCGATATTTAACAAAATGCCTCTGGTGTTTCCACACAGACACTGGATGTTTGCCATCATGGTGTAAAATTAAGTCACATTTTCCTTGAGACAAATGTCGTTCCTCAACAGGAGTTAGTTTTCTGTTTTGCTCTCCCTGACATCACCAAGAGAAACCTTTACCTGGCAGGTGACAGCGAGTGTGTGACACAGCTGAGTCTTCCCCGTCCGAAACTCCCCGAACATCTCTGTGATGGAGCCGGTCTCGATCCCTCCTGCAAGAAAGACAGATGGATTTTTACTCACAGCCTGAGTCACATCAGGATCACGTCCTCTGTTTTTGGCCTTGATTAGGGATGGGAAATCCTGCATGTTTATTGATATCAGTTCTATTTCTGATTCTTCTAATCAATCAAATCTACTGTACAGTTCATTATTGAGTTTTGTGGATTTTCTGTGCAGAAAATGGGGTACAAAGGCTTTGTTTGTCATCTTTTTTCCCAATTTACTTTATTCTTGTCTGCTTTTATTTAAATATTTATGTGTATTTATGCGTCGGCATATGTACACACTGAGTTTTCATGTATATGTGCAGCATATATGTGTGGATATACAGGTGGGAATATGGATGCACATATTTTGCATCATTATCTCTACTGTTTGTTTTTAAATCTGTAAATTCTGTAATTTTAGTTCATTTGAAAGCATTAGATTTATTAATTGTCTTTATATCAGTCCTTTCATTCTCTTTTTACCCCCCTGCTTCATTCTTTGGCTCCAACCTACTTTTATTTGATATTTGATATTACTTTATTACATTTTTTTCTCTTTAGCGACTTATATATAGCTTTTTTCTCTCTGTATTATTGGATCTTCTTATTTTATGTTGCTGGGGTCTTGCATTGCCTGATGTTCTCTGTTGTTTCCCCTGTCATGTTGAGTCTTCCCTGCTGCTCTGGTTTCATCGTTTAGTTTTTCAGGTTGTAGTTTGTTTTTAGCGTCCTTGGTTTGTTTCCTTCATGCTTGAGTTTTGGTGCTTTGCTCCTATGTCTGTTTATATTTGCTGTCAAATCACATTGTAAACCTTTGTTTCTAAAGTGCTCTATAACTAAAGTTATTACTATTATTAACAGCAAACACACAACACTGCTGATGTTTAATGTCAAGCTGCTTGGACAAATGTATCCACATATTGTCCTGTTTGTGTCACTTCGTGTAAAATTCAGGACATTAGACCGCCTCTGTCTCCAGGTCCTCAGCTGGAGCAGATTTTCGACTGTTACCCCTCACCATGATGGAGGCTTCCCTACATGTTTTCTGTTCCCTGTTACACACCCTGCAGCAGTTTGTCAAGCTCCTTGGAGCCCGTGGAGACCTGGATGATCTCAGCTCTCCTTTGGTGAAACTCTGTCGCTGTGGTGAAACCCATGGGCACCAGTTTGGCAGCTTCAGTCTGAGAGGAGAGAAGAGAGTTAAGCAGAGTTAAAACGAAGAGCCCACTGAGGGATTCTGTGATGACAGAAATATCCTCACATTGTGTATACAGGGGGGATATGATGTTAGTAAAAGCTTCTTGATGTCAGAGAGCTATGATGCTCAGGGAGCTCTCTGAATTTTCTGATTCGTAAAAAGACGGCCACAAAGCCTTTAAGTCTATGTGTGAGCAGTAAGATGATCTTAGATCATTAGTGACAACAATTAATCAACAATCTGTCAGAACATAGATTGTAGTAACATCTACATGGCTTTGGGCTTGCAGGTATCAGATTCAAAATGAGTGAATAAAAAAAAAGTGGGAACATTAAATATCTTTGCTTTGGGTATTATTTATTTGCAAATCATTTTATTGTTTCATTACGTTTTACGCAACATCCTAACTTCAGTGGAACTACTAAAGGAATCTTGCTGAAGTATAGACCATGGTACTGCTATTTAAATATCCTGATATCATTTAGATAGAACTTTATTTATTCCTTAAGACTCTCTCAGGGAAATTAAGATTCCAACAGCAGCATTATGTAGCAGATAAAAAGATAATATAAATAGGACAGATACAAATAAAAATAAAAATAAGTCTACTGGCTGGCTACTGCTCCTTCACGTCCTCAGTCTTCCTGTTACTCCCCCTTCCCTGAGAGAGGAGTTGTACAGTCTTATGGCCATTTTCCCTATCTTGCCCACCCCTATTTCAGCTCCAAAAGATCTTCAAAAATATTCTTCTATAACAGTAAACAAGCAAATTCAGCATTTACAGAAATGACTAACAGGTGTAATATTATAATACAGAGATGAAACAATAAAAATCAGCCTCTGCAGACTGAAGTGGAGCTCCCGTGTTCCTCACCAGGATCTTGTCTGCTTTGGCCTCACTGATGCCCTTGATATTCAGCAGCTCCTTCTTCGGCGCGTAGGCCACGGCCTCTATGGTGTGAAAGCCGGCGTCCTCCAGCTTCTTTATGTCGCTGGCACTGATTCCACATTGCTGCATCAGAAAACATCATACAGGACAAGTTCAAGCAAAACAGAGGGGGAGGAAATGAAAGGCTGATTAAAGTTCCACTTAACCTGCGCTGGCATTAGAAACAGTTTCAGGTCTTGAAAACATCCATCAGTTATTGACTGTCTTTCACTGTGAATGTTGAGATGCTGAAGATCAGCTCACGTGCTTTATAAATGCCTCTGATACAAAAAGAAGGCTTTACATGTGCAAAAACAACCATACATCAAATCCTCCTCTCCACATGCTCTGAACTTGGTACCTCAGGATCCGTCCTGTCGTGGCTCCTTCAGATCAGTGGTTCACAACCTTTTTGGTCTAATGTCCCCCCTGAGCCCCTCTGTCATACCATGAGTACACCCACACTCATACGTGTTGATTCTTCAAAAGTAGAACGTAACACAACTGATGATTAAATGAAATTATTTTATTTTATCTCCTTAATTTGAACATTTAATGCTCAGAAATGTTCTTCTTTTTTCACTCTGATGCATGTGGCTTCTTTACGGGGGTACCTCAGGGTTCAGTGCTCAGTCCCCTGTTCTTCTCACTACACACCAGCTCACTCGGTGCAGTTATTCGCTCCCATGGCTTCTCCTACACTCAGCTCTTCTTATATTACCCACCCGATGACATGATTCGCTATGCTGTGTGCCACTTGTAAGCAACTTTTATTATGTCGGATCATTTCTTTTGTACTTCAGCCACAGTCCGACCCTCTGAGGCAGCCTTATTTACAGCATCAGACACGTGCTTCACTCTTTTACCTTTCTGGCTTTAGTGATGCCTGAAATGAGCCCACCTATTAATATCTCCACTTCACATTGAGTAAAATGTATTTTTATATGCTCGTTTTTCCTCTTGGTCCATCTTGAAATTGGCATCACTGAATATTCATCAAGGGCATTCACCTGACCTTTTATAGGCACCTTATGGGCGGGGCAAAGCGTTCCCTCACGTGCGACAGCTTTAGAGTTGATTGTGATTGATAAATGGAAACAGGCGTAGGACATGCATGCACACTCTGTGATAACTCTTAACGTTTTTGTGCGCATGCATTTCCCATGTTTCCAGTGAACAGTTTTATAAATGAGGCCCCTGGTCTTTGTGAGCATTTCAGCTCTGAGTGTGTTGATGTGATGTTGATGTTGACGTGGACATGAGGACTTGATGGTGATGATGGCATTGAGGTTTTCTGTTGATTGCTTGGTATAAAAATAATATAGGCCCTGCCTGGAGCTCTACATGGCAGCTCCTGAGTCCAAACAGACTTGAAGCTGATTGTTGCTCTCTCTAATGTTGTTCAGATTCTTGCTTGTGTTGTCCTTTCTCTCAGATGGACGTCACTTTGGACAAAAGTGTCTGCTAAGTGACTCTGTAAGTGTTCAGGATACACACCTCCAGTCTGCACAGAGGCTGTGGCCCGAAGTTCTCCTCCTCCTCCACCTCTGCCTCCACCCTGGCCTCGCTCCTCATTGCCATGGTGACAAAATCTGTCAAAAGAAGAGGGTCAGTGAGGACAAAACTCCCATAACTAAAGTGAGCAGGAGAACTAAGGCAGAATTTGTGAATAAATGTGGTTTTGTTTTCTCTTTCCCTGCCATGACCAGCAAATGTATTCTTGGAAAATGTGCTGAGAACAAAAAGTTTTGGATTTAATATAAATCACAATTCAAAGAGCTTTAATGACAAGAATGTGGTTCATCTCTTACGCTTTCTAATATTGTTTTGAGGGGCAAGCAGAAAGAAGGGGAGGGATTTGATTATGAACTCTGTAAGCAGAGTGTGAAAGTATTTGTGTGTGTTGATATGCATGTAGGAATTCTTCAGTCTTAATTACCCACCCCTACCAAACACACACTCAAATATTTTAGCAAACACCACATAAACACAAATTATTTCCCTACATGCTAAAAGCACGAAGAAATAACAGGACAAACACATCATGAACAGAAACCTTTGAGCATATGACATGTTTAGAAATACAGTTTTGTTTTATTTTATGTTTTGATGTTTCCTTAAATGTTTAGCTTCAAAAATTATTTGAATATCATGTAATGCTTTTGTGTTGTGCTTTTTGGACTTGAAATAATTATTTTATTGTTTAACAAAACATGTTTGGTGTCATGACTTGTTTTGTGACTGGTAGACTCACTGTTTTTTTGTCGTAAGAAATTGTTTCAAAACTGTGAAACATTTGTGATTCACAAAATGTCTTATGAGATGTTTCAAGACAACATGTTGTGTTCAGTGAGATATTATGGCCTTCAGGGCCACCGTACAGTCATCTGTTAAGATGGTCTCTGATTTAATCATAACACCTGAATCAGGGCACAGACATGATCAGATTTACTTATTCATTTCTTGGACCCACTGCAGTGACAGCAGACCAGTGTGTCACAGTAGATCTGGGTAATGAATCAAGTTTCAATTTCAGTACCATTATAGCCTCCCACAAACATGAAAAGTGTGTTTAAAAGACGACTGTACCACAGGACACATGCTTTTTCTATTTTCCTTTTAGGTAATAATAATTTTACCTCTGCCTGTTTTTGTTAAGAATGGAATTTAAGGAGTTTTTCAGGGTCAGAAATGAGCTGAGGACCAATCAGTTAGATTTTGGGGGTGATCTAAGTCCAGATGTGGATCCAGCAACTCTTCCATGGAGTTTTAAACAGTGTGACATGTTTCCATATTTTGACAATAACTCCCCGAAAATGTTGGAAATGCTTTCTGAGCACTTCTGGTAAGTCATTATTTGAGAGCCATAAAAACAATTTGGATTTTTTATTTTAGCCATAATCCAGCAGCCCTTTAGTCATGGACTGTCTCTCCAGGTGATGCCAAAACACGACAAGTCCTGACATAAACCTGACAAGTCCAACATTTACCACAAGCATGGAGGTCTAAACCATAGACTGTTTGAGTCTAAACCTGTAAAGGTCTAAACTATAGACTGTAGATGTATTCTAAACCATAGACTGCAGAGGTCTAAACCGTAGACTGTAGAGGTCTGTAGAGGGTTAAACCGTAGACTGCAGAGGTCTAAACCATAGACTGTAGAGGTCTAAACCATAGACTGTTTGAGTCTAAACCTGTAGAGGTCTTAACCAAAGACTGTTGGAGTATAAACCTGTAGAGGTCTAAACCATAGACTGTAGAGGTCTAAACCAAAGACTGTTGGAGTATAAACCTGTAGAGGTCTAAACCATAGACTGTAGAGGTCTAAACCGTAGACTGTAGAGGCCTGTAGAGGTCTAAACCATAGACTGTTTGAGTCTAAACCTGTAGAGGTCTAAACCATAGACTGTAGAGGTCTAAACCGTAGACTGTAGAGGCCTGTAGAGGTCTAAACCAAAGACTGTTGGAGTATAAACCTGTAGAGGTCTAAACCATAGACTGTAGAGGTCTAAACCGTAGACTGTAGAGGCCTGTAGAGGTCTAAACCATAGACTGTTTGAGTCTAAACCTGTAGAGGTCTAAACCGTAGTCTTAACTGAAACGTCACTCACTTTTGATCACCACAGAAACGGAAGCTGCTCCTCTCTCTCGGGACTTGACGCCTTAAGTTAACACATTATTTTACGTACACAGTTTCGTCGGTCTCAGATTTGTGACTAGACATCATGGACACAGACACCATGGACTCAGAAATCATGGACTCAGACATCATGGACTCAGAAATCATGGACTCAGAAATCATGGACTCAGAAATCATGGACACAGACACCACGGACTCAGACATCATGGTGACGGAAAAACAACATCGGTTCTCAGCTGTAGCATTAGCGCTGTTTACACGGCAGTTCACGACATTCGAGGCTCGGAGCTCCAGTTTAAAGTCTCTAAATCTCTCATTAGACGGTAACAGGCTTGATATCTCAGAAAGCTGCAAATAAACAGCACTGAAAATGATATAAATGCTTAAAAGATAAGTTCTGTAAATGTTGCACTTACCAACTTCTTCTTCTTTCCCTCAAATTCCGTCTGTTCGATAACCAAGACTCCCGCGCGCTACGCACTGACGTCGTACGTAGTGACGTAGCCTCTTACCTGTTCTCTGATTGGTCACCTTGAGGTTCCTGCTCATCTGTCCTTCAGAGTAAGAGCACACTGTTTATACAATGAAAGTGTTTGACAGGTTTTATTTATTTCTCCTTAAAGCTTTTTGTAGACTTTTACAGATACATAAACGTAATACATGACGATGTTTACAGCGCTTTTGCATTGAACAAAATCATGATATAAGTGGTTTTACACGAAGAACGAAAGAAAACAAATTAAAAAATAAAAGGAAAAAGTAAACAGACACTTGAAATCATTGTTTCAGGGAGAGCAAAGAATCAGTGTCACGTTGTCTGTCATTCACAGATAACGATTTTAAAATATTTGAGAATTTTTAAAAGCTTTCCTTTTGAAGTTATCGTGGAGACGGGTTTAATAACTAATTAAAATTCAATATGTAATCATTTGGAGCACTCTTGCTTTTTGAATATATTATAAGACAAAGAAGCTTAAAGTCGTTGTCTTTGTATAGTGTACCTGTGTCTTTTAAGCCCCTTCATTGCTGTATCTCCTCTTCATGTTTGTAGTTCTTTTTGTTATGAATTTATAACCTTATTTTCTAGCTTTTCTTTCTATTTATTGTTTTCTTGTCTTACTGTTTTTATTGCTTCTTGTCTGATCTCTTTTTGTTCTCCTGTCTTCTGCTTCTACCCCTTTTTATTGACATTTCTCTTTATTTTTGTAGTATTTTTTTTTCTTTAAATTTTGGTCCTCATGGTCTCATTTTTCTGTTACGAGGAGCTTGTATTTTCTGGATTCTTATGACACAAGGACAGGTTCTCATTGTAGGGGGAGAAGGGAGCTGGGGACCCAGGGAGTGGGCATGGTTGGTCCGGGTTAGACTGCTTGGTATGGTTTTGGGAATATGGGGGGCCTTTGATTGCTACTGGGGACTGTGCCAGGATGTCGCCTTGCGCCTTGTTTGGGGTTAAAACACCAGGAGTGACTGTGGGCTGATGTTAGATGTCAGCTGGGAGCCCCTTGTGCTTTTCGGACCATGTTGTGTCCCTGGACCAGGATTGTTGTGCCCGCTTTGGGGGTCTTAGGTTTTTCCTCACATTAATTAAAATTGTTTCCCTCCCATGTAAGGGTTTTTTGATTTAAATTGTGCCTTTTGTTGGATTGCCTTTTTTGTCTAAACTTTTGTGCTTTGCCTTCTGTAAGTTCCTGTCTGCTTGTCAAAGCACTTTGTAAACCTTTGTTTTTAAAAGTGCTATATAAATAAAGCTGTTATAATTAAATTTAAAATTATTATTACAGTGAATAAATTAAACCATGTTTTGATTATTGGTATCAGTTTGTTGAAACATTGATATATTAGTTTGAGAGTGGGCATGATTATAGAATAAATGTGAAATTGGTTCATCCTCTGCTTTACAGAAAGAGTGTATATCTTCAGCTGAGTTTATTTTATTTTATATGGAGGGAGTTACCCTTATCGTGTTCTTGCTATACTTTCTCTGAGCTGATCTGAGTTAAGAACTTTGTTTTAAGGTCAGTTCTTTTCTGATAAAATGATCACAAAGGACACTTGCACCCAGTGTGAGCTATGGAAGCATGCCAGTTAGCGGACCACAAAACAGTGCATTATGAATCAGATGCAACAACTTTAGAGATCCAATTTTTGTATGACAATTGAATTCTGTTTGAGAATCAGTGAAGTCCTTATGCTAAACAAGGTGATTGGTTTGTGTACAGGCTTCCTTTGCTGTTAAGTGTGTCCAAAACAAAGATAATATAACTATCAATTCACTCTTTTATGTACAATAACTTGCTTCTGATCAAACATCATTATTCCATTTATGAAACAATGGGGTGAAAATCATGTTTGTATGCAATAAATTTAATAGTTGCAAGATATTAGAAATAGCCTGTTAGACCACAAATAATACAAATAAAACATACTTTGAGTACAACAAGGTGAAACTTCTGTACTGTGTGGATCAATGATTCTTTTAATTGTACATCATTTAAAAAAACACAGGAGGAATTGATATATTTATATTTAGCACATTTCAACCAATAAGTAGAATTTGAATTATTCTTGATATCTTCAGAGTTTTGTGATTCTTATCAGCTTCCTGTAGATAATAATAATGGCTCCCCTGAAGCGGTATAGATAATGGATACGTCAGTATTTTGATTTGTGATTAAATACATTAACATGAGTGACTTTGTTATAATTTTTTAAAGGTTATTCTGAACTAAGCTGTCTTGGAGGAGGTCTGCACTTTCTTTTGACCTCCATCTCATAATTTTGACTTTTATTTTTACGATTTTGAATAATATGTCAAATATTTTCCTTAAATCTATTATGACTTTTAATTTCATTTTTACATCCTTCCTCTGTAGTCTCGTTTATTCATCATTATAAACTGACCTTAAATATACTAATTTATATCTTTCTTTAAACCTTGAATTAAGTTTTTAACCCATATTTTTAATCTTTTTATTTCATAAACTTCAATTAAGTCTCCTGTTAATCAACAAAACTCCGTGGTTTTGCCTTTAATTCCTGTTTTAATAGAAACCCCGAGCCTTTGTGGAGTTTTATGGCCCGCTTGAGTCCAGGATCCTCCTCCTCCATGTTGTCCCGCCCTCTGAGGTTCATAAAGGAGCCGGACTCCCTCTCTCCGCGGGGTCAGTCCGGATCAGGAGCTGCTGCAGAGACCCAACATGGCGGAGAGAAGAAGCAGCGAGCAGCCGCCGTCCTCCCGCTCCTCCTCCTCAGGCTCACGGCGGTAAAACCCGGTCCATGTTGACTCAGGTCGGGGGAGAACACCTGGTTCTGCTTTGTTTGGACGGCACGAGAGAAAACTTGATGGATGTGTGCGTGATGACGTAAAGATGAGCCGAAACTCAACAGGTAAGACAAGTGCGCCGATCAGCCTGTGACTGTGGGTCAGGCAGTGCTGGGAGGTCTGAGGGCTCTCACCTGCAGGCTCAGGCCAGCAGGTGTTCAGGTTTGTTAATCGGGTTAAATGCTGGGGAAGAGACTTTATTTTCAACCAAATCAATTTTACCAACTGATTTATAGTTTCCTGCATTCTGGTTATTTTTTTTTACAGAGACTGCATTTCTCGAAATATTATTTGTTGAGTTAGTGAGAAGACAACAAATATGTTGGCAACATTTAGAAAAGCTCACAGTTTAACCATCAGAGATGCTATTGTTCATGCAGTTTAGGCAAACTGGAAAATGTATTTTAATCCTGAAAGAGAGAGGTTATTAAAGCGCAGAAATGCCGTTCTGTTTCTCTCGCTGCAGCCCTAGCTCTTTGCAGTTTCCAGCACTTGTCCAAACATTGCTGATAGGGATGTCCCGACTGGCTTTTTTGGTCCCAGTCTCGATACAGAATTTTAACGAAGTATCTGCTGATACTGATGCTGTGTTCCAGTTGTACTGGGAAATCGGGAGGTCCGAGTGGGAAATTTCATCTGGAACGCCCCCTGAGGTCAGAATTTCCTACTGGGAAGTCAGGGATCCTCAGCACCCCTGAGTTGACAATCAAAGATGGCTGCCCCGGGTGTAAACAGTTATTAAGCTCCTGTGATATTCCTTTTATTAGCCCTTCTGACTAGTGTTTGTCACACTAAATCATATAAATACTGCTTTAGTGTTATTCTTCATGTGGTATGTGCGAACTACAACGCAGGGCGTGCTAACAGTGGCTAACAATAGCCTGGTGGATTGGTGAGTATTTTTTCAGACTTTGTAACTGGAACACTGACAGCTCTGATATGACGTCATTCCCACTCCCCTCTTCCCAGTTACGATGTAAACTGAATGCAGCATTACATTAGGGATTCAATATCTGATATTTCTGAACTCATTATAGCAGATACTGATATTTTTGTCAAGAGCACAGAGTCTTTACTGATGAAAGATGGCTTTTTGTTTTCAGTGTGAGAGTCTATTCGTGTGAGGAACACTTGTAAAACAAGAAAAACAACGTTTAACTTTTTAAGAGATGAAACGCTGGATTTTTAAATCTTCCCAGGCAGCGATGATAAGGTGAAGCATCGTGGTAAATTTGTGTATTACGGTGACTGGTGATGAGTGTGAGCATGAATGGTTGTCTGACTCTCTATGCGGTCCTGTGATTGGCTGGCGATCAGTTCAGGGTGTACCCTACCTCTTGCCCAATGTTGGCTAGGATAGGCCCCAGACCCCCCTGATCCTGAAAGAGAGGCACTATAGCTAACGGATGGATGGATTGAACTTTTTAGGCTAATATCTGACAATATCGATGATCTTGTGCATCCCAAAATTTACATTTCCTGAGATAACACAGCTGCACAGTGTTTTTTGTTTGTAACCTAATAAAGTAAACAAAGTGACATGACACCTTTATGTTATTCCATCAAACTGAGTCTCACGAGTATTATTGTGAAAATAACTGAGTGCTCCAAGAGCACAGACGTCTTCCAGGGCATGTCCAGCATTGTTGGGCGAGCTGTTGTCAAACTGCTCTGTCTCACATCCACCTTAAATAATTAAAAAAAATAATTCCTGAATCTACATCCGGGTTTGGATCACCACGAATATCTTTTCCCTCCTCCCTTGTGCCTTGACCAATATTCCCTGAAAATGTCTTAAAAATTCAGTAAAATCTTACAGAGTTATTTTCTAAAATATAGATAACTGCTGTATCTTGTATCATTGATCACAAATCTTTTAAAAAAATTCTGGACAGTATCAGGATTCGGATCACCGCCAGAAACTAATGGATTGGTCCCTGGCCCAACCCTGACCCCCC
Source organism: Cetoscarus ocellatus (assembly GCA_037902135.1). Lineage (NCBI taxonomy): Eukaryota > Metazoa > Chordata > Actinopteri > Labriformes > Labridae > Cetoscarus > Cetoscarus ocellatus. The sequence goes on along the minus strand of JBAMNC010001342.1, from coordinate 126,121 downwards.
ATCCTGTTCACAAACATGAGCATAAACATAACCTGCTCGGTCGAGGTGAAAATTAGTACTACTAGTAGACTAAAAAAAATGTTCACTAGTACTAGGAAGCCAATTGTCTCCTAGTTTACTAGTACTACAAGTAAACTCAGAAAAATCTCGCTAGTTGTACTAGTATTCTGTGTTTAGTGAACTAGTACTACTAGTAAAGCCAAAAGATTCTCTAGTAGTACTAGTAGACCTAATATAAGTGAAGTAGAAGGGATTATAACCAAAATTAGCTCCCTGATTGGTTGTAATATTTTCGAAAGCCAATGGGAAGCCTGAATTTGCTTTTCCCGCCCCCTTATTAGCATATAAGGCTTATTAGTAGTACTTGTAAAGATTTTTAAGTCTGTTAGTAGTACTAGAGACACTTTTTGCTTTACTACTATAGTCTACTCGCGCACTGGTGGATCAAATTTGGTACATGTACTCCAAATTTGAGTACTAGTAGAGCTGAACTACGGTTGATATCACCAATATCAGTTTTTATGCCCAAACAGCTTTCCATAGCTCACAGCAGTTAAGTTAGTTTGACCCTCTCTGTTTTTCTTTTTCTCTACAAAAGCCAAAAACCCCCGCTGGCCCACCCCGCCCCCTGCTCACTGAAGACAGTCCTGTCAGAGACCACAGAGGAGGGGGCTTTATGTAAAATGATGCAGTGGTGTTTGTGGACCTCAAATGAGCAGGTCCATTTTTGCGAAGAATGCCAAAACAGGTGGCAGAAAGCTTGAGTATGATGAATCTAGTCCACATGCTGCATTAGAGCCACAAAGTGCAACCTGACATCCGTGTAAAACAGTGAGTGGCAGCTCCAAACCTCACTGCATCATTAACTTCAAAATGGTTTGTCTGAAGAAGATATTGAAGTATTGGATATCGCCATTCAGCTAAGAAATGTCAAGATATAAATGTTGGTCCATATTGACCATCCCTGGTTAAGGTCCAATCTGTATCCTGCCCAACGAAACAGAGCACAAAATGAACCTTCAAAGCATGACACACACGAGCAGAGCCTACAGGGACAGGGACCCTTCAGCAAATTAAGACAACAGAACAGTAAAGGTAAAAAAAGAATAATGGACTATGACAGTGTTTATTTTGTTGACTAATTATTTTCAGCATAGTTTTTGTCAACAAGCTTTTTCCCCCCTGACGAAAACTAGACAGTAACAAAAAAAAAAAAAAAACAAGTGCACATGGACAAAAACTAAAACTTAACAACTGACATTTTCATCAACAAATAAAAACTGGACTGAAATGTTTGACAGAGACTTAATCCAATCAGACCTAATTTGGTCATGTAGAAAGTAGAGACAAGTTAGGAATATATCCAATCACAGCTACTTTGGTTGTGTGGAAAGGTTGGATGAGTTAAGAGAGACATCCAATCACAGCTGTCTTAGCTTGGTGGTGGTGGGATAAGTTGTGGAGCGATCCAATCAGAGCTCCTCTCTTTATGAATTGATATATTCACGTAGAGCAGGTTCACTGTTTGTTGTCAGTTCTGGTATTGTAACTGAGATGCTCTGCCAGGTAGCCTAAATAAAGGTGACTGCATTTCACACAAAAGTTCAATTTGTTTCTGTTCATTTATACATTCAGACTTTACTAGCGTTCAGTAAAGGGTTATTAGATGTTTCATTTTATCCAAGTGTAAAACATGACTTCAGAAATTCAAGGAAACATCAAAAATGCCTTACCCTTTACACTTCATATTTTAGTCAACTTAATTTGCAGTAGATTTCATCGACCAAAACTAGACTAAAATTAAAACAGTTTAAATGACTAAATTATGACTAAAACTAAAATATTTTAGGCAAAAGACTATAACTCAAGCTAAATTTAAAAAGTGCTGTCAAAGTTAACACTGGACAATAATGAGTTAAAGGGAGGAAAATGTGAAAGAATTAACAGCAAAATTCGGATATCTTGCGTCCCTCGTCCAGATGTTTCCCTCTGGTCCAGATGTTGCTCAACATCATCACATGACTGAAGTTCATTGCGTTCTATTCTTTAAAAGGCCCTCATAGACCCTCATAATATTTTGTTTATATTCTGTGATTGTTTTAGCACAGTGTTTTTTTTTTTTTTGTTTTTTTTTGGCACATCTAAGTGCATGAAGTTTTCTCAGGGCACGTGAGCTGTGTTACGTGGTACAGTGACTTTTCAGTCTGCGCCTGTTAGTTTATATAAAACATTGCCTGATCAAAAAAAAGCAACTGTACAACTCATAAAATATTGAAAGTTTATCACAAAAAACTTTTCATTTAATATTTAAACACATAACAGTGTAAATTTATAAGAATATTTTTTAATTTATGACCTTGAACCAGGTCGAGAAATTAATCCAGTTTTAATTACAATTATGGCTTCCTACAATTATCAAAATAGGATTAGCTGGATAGAAATATTTCTTAAAAATACAGTTAATGTTTCTTAACACACCATTATGACATATTTCTCTCAGTACATAATTATTATAAAGTTCATTCAACTATCAAACTGTTTTAGGTGTAAACTCTTGAAGAGTGTTGAACATCTGTTAATATGTATATGTAAACTAGTGGGTTGTTTTGATTAATAATCAGAATCTCAAGGTCAGTCAGAATAATTGTGGTTATGATTTTTTTTTTTTAATTTATTTGCTATATTTGAGCAACCCTACCTTGAATACTTATAACTGTCTGTCTGCTCATTTAAGTAGAAAATTAGTTTTTTCTTTTAGTTTTAAAACAGCTTCAGAGTTTTGACCATTAGGAGTCAGAGTTATCATATTTTCTTTCAAGCTAACAAAAAATATATGACATTCATGTTTAATATGATTCACAGTGCAAGTCCTCTTGAGCTTAAATGTCCAATGATAGGAACTCATGTTTGTGCAGCAGTGATGTGATAAAAACGTCCCTGCAGGTAATGCCACAGGACCAATCTGACTTAACTGCAGTATTGATAAACCAAAGATTTGTTGATTTTTGGGCTTGAAAATTCCAAACGGCGTCCTTTTCAATCCTGATTCAAACCACTGACTCTGTTGGCTGTAAAATCCTTGATGGCTTTATAGGGATGTGTAAATTTGCAGTTGAATATAGCTCAAGCTTTACCTGCATACAAAGTACTGATGGAGTAAATCCAAAAAATTATTGGTTGCTGTATTGTTGCCATGCTTCTTCAAATTCCCAAGGCACACCTGGACTTGCCTCAAGGCTCAGACTGTTAAAGAACCATTGCTTTAGCTAAATGGCGAGGAGCCCTTTATTTGTCTTTGCCTGGGGCCTCTAAATTACCAAAGCGGCCCCTGGTGCAGTGAGACTTTTTGATTCTTGCATATTAAAATTCTTGTAGGGCAGATGCTGGAGACTCTCCAGGCTGAATCTCTCTGCTTCTTAAGGAGGACTCGTCCGACTGGTTCCTCCTCAGGTCATACAGGAAAGGAGGAAATTCTTGTCGGGCGTGTTTTCCATGAAAATAATCTTTTCCCAAAAACCTTTCAGACGTGCAGGAGTCTGCAGAGGAGTGGGCCCCCTCCCCACTGCTGCCAGCGGATCATGTGTTCAACTCTGGAGCTGTGCTGTTCCCTGGTAGGTACAACAACTACACACCACAGCTACACACCATAACTACACACCATAACTACACACCGCAGCTACACACCATAACTACACACACCATAACTACACACCACAGCTACACACCATAACTACACACCATAACTACACACCATAACTACACACCACAGCTACACACCACAGCTACACACCTTAACTACACACCATAACTACACTCACAGCTACACACCATAACTACACACCATAACTACACACCACAGCTACACACTGCTCTGAATATTTCACATGTAACATCATACATGAATGTAGAAATTGGTTCACTGAAACAGTGCAGAGGTATCACATACAAACAGGTAGGGCTGGGAATCACAGGATGGCCCCCCACTGATGGCTTTAAGAGGACATGACACACTAATGGAGCGCCCCCTGGTGGGCATGAAGCACCTCCTTCTGCTTTACACTGTAACAGTCTTGGGTGCCAACTTTGTGTTTTAACCAGGTTATTTATTTCTAATATTTTTTTATTGGATGCACAAACTGATGATGAGACAAGCCTGTTTTATAAATGCACCAAGCCTCACCTCAATGGGAAAACCTCAAGAGGAGTGAATAGCGGATTAATGCTGAAATAGGCTCCAATGTGTCCTTCCGTAACTTTGCCAAACAAAACAATTGCTAATCAATTCCCTTATCAATTCCTTCCACTGACAGGGTTCAGAAGCGGTCAGAATTGTGGCTTAATTTTTTACAAAAGGCGCCTACTGCACAACCTTAAGTGAGTGGAAACACCAGCAACTTGCAGAAGCAGTTATCTATGCTGTGACATGTGTGTTTGACATTGTTGCCACTGAAAATCTACAGGCCAACATTTGCCCACACGGAAAATCTGCAGGAATCAATAAGGGAATCGTTAAAGAATTGGATCGATTAGCAGGATCGTTAATAGCACTGATATCAATAAAATCTTATCAATTCCCATCCCTTAAAGTGCCCATATATCTGTAGATATTTTTTTCCTGGTGGTGGTGTAAGGGAAAGGATTCTCCAAAATTATTACAAAAGTAGACTTTCTGGACCATAAAGGCAGTAATCTCAGAGTACTCTTTGAGAAGGTTTCAGCTAAGATGAAAAATGAAGCCCATGTGGAAGTAATAAAAACTGTACTCCTTCTGCAACCAGAAGCTGGAGTTGCGTTACGCAGACTGGCAGCATTGTTTGGTTTCAGCTAGGGGTGTAATGATCCATCGATCTGGATCGATACATCGATTGATTAAGCAATGATCCAATCAAATCGATGGAAACTCTAAACATCGATCAACATCGTCATCTTCAGTGCCTGAAATTCTGACTGGATATCCGTTTCACCGCTTCTGCCCAATAGCGCCTTGTTCTGAAGTTTTAACTTTACAGGGCTCTCAAGTTTCACGCATTCAGCGTATGAGACATGCACCTTTTCGCTCTCTCACTCACCACACCCGGTATTTCTCCTGCTTTAAAATGTGCTGTGTAGCGCCCACCGAGTAACACCGCTATATGCTAATGTGTAGCAACACACTGTTAGCGTCACAGAGCTAAACGGGAGCTTGACATGTCAGCCAATCAGAAAATAGCACTGCTGTATCCGGGTAAGATACGGTCGATCTGACCGCAGAGGATGCATACTGCACACACACGACGGGAGTAATCACAGGAGTACAGTAAGTTATCTCATCATTTGATTTTGTAGTGAACTGATAATTGAAATTACTTATTGTATCATTTCAATCGAAATCAAATCGTGGCAGACTTTGTGGTATCGGCAAATACCGTATCGTTGTCCAAAGAATCATATCGTATCGTATTGTCGTGAAACTGGTGATTTACACCCCTAGTGTCAGCCAGATAGGGCTGCTGGTACCATTTCCACACTTTAGACCAAGTTCCATGTAGTGGGCATCCCAGGTAGACGACACCCCTGTGCTGGGCAAAAGCAGCAGTTTGTTGTATAGTGCACATTATCAACACACAGTGGAGCCCAAAGTGCGTCCACATGATGCTCCTCATATGTTTTGGTGTTGTTGTCCGCTCAGAGTGGCTTTGCCAGTCATCCATTTTTTGTCTTCTTCTTCTTCTGTTGGTTCCCTGGCAGTTGAGATGCAGCTGTTGAGGTCAAGCGAGCGTCGTCTGCTCCAGGCGCCCTAATGTCCTGTTGAGCTGTTTATTTTATATTGAAACATTTATTCAAAGTTCGAGTGTGGATTTTATCTCATGCTTGAGTAGATATTCAGATATCAGTTATAAAGTGGCAGCCCTAGTGTACAGTTAAACTTCTTTATAGCTGTACATCTGTAGTTGCGAGAGGAGCGAATGAGTGACACATTGAAAAGGAGCCAGTGGTTGGATTTGAACTCACAGCCTCTGTACGTGGGAAGCGAACATAACCACTTGGCTACCTGCACCCTAACTTATCATCGCCGGGCACTGTTGCTATTGATCGCCCCCTGGTGGAAGACTTTACAAACGGTGTGTTTGAAAGGACCAGGATCACCCTTTAACTCTGTATGAACTGTTTATTTGACGTCTCTGGGGATCTCTCTGCACGCGGGGATCATCTGTGCTGCTTTTCTCTTCAGGTGCTTTTGATCAACATGGCTGCCCTCTGGTCGTGTTCCCGGTCAACACACAAGAAAAACTCTCCTCAGACCTCAGCAAAGCAGAAGTGGTGAACTTCATAAACTACTTCCTGTGTCTGCACAAGTACGTGGACTTTGAGTTTTTTTCATGTTTTATTTTCAAATTTTTCAAGAGTATGCAAAAATGCAAAGAATATACCAAAACAAAGAAAAGGACCCCCCCCCCAAAAAAAACCCCCCAGAAACAAACAAACAAAAAAGACAACAACACACAAAAGAGCTGCCAGATAAAGTCCAGTCCATCTTAAATGAATGCATTATCATTGTTAAGTACATGATCAGGTAAATGCCAGTAAAGTACAAAAACACAGTTATTTGTTCTTCAGACAGTCAGTGAATGGGCCCCATATGTCCAGGAATCTGTTTTTATTTTTTGATATGTGGAAGTGAATCCTCTCCATGTGGATAATTACTATCATTTCATTGAGCCATCTTTGAGAGCAGGGGGGAGAGGGCAGGGGCGTCGCAAGGAAATTGATGGTGGGTGGGTCCGATGGGGGGTGGCCTCATAAGTACCGGTCTGATCACCACTACAGCAACTTTACAAGAACTGAAAGCTCAATGCAACTTCTAAAACTCGAAGGAATACTTTAAGGAATAACCAAACTACATCAAACTATTCTTCAAAGATGTTTTTATCAAGCAGCAACAAAATGAAATCTTAATATGTCACAAGACTTAAAAATGCACAAACTTTTACACAATTAAATTAGAAAGTGCAACTGATTATGCATAATAGGCCTGGATTTAATTTTTTCCTTCTGTAAATGAAAAATGTTTTGGCATGAATGTGTGTGCTACAAGTCCACAACATTACAAACTAAATATCCAGTATAAAAGCATCTGACTTGAAAATTAATGTAAAAAGTGGTGATTTTAATTTGAGGACAATAAGGAGTGGACATTTGAAAGTCAGAATATAATTAGAAACTAGGTGCACATCTAAGTCAAAGTTATCACTACTTTTTTTTTTAATCAATAAATCTAGATTAGAACATCAAACTCAAAGTAATAATAGCATGGATAAATTAATGTATAAATCTGGACAATAATATCTCACTAGAGAAATCTAAAACTGTAATATTTGTGTCATAAATGAGAGGATGAGGGTGAGGAAGTCAGACTCTCTGACTGTCAAAGCCTGTATCATCAGGCAGAGGAGTGGCTGTTTGCAGCAGCAGTGGAAAAACTCTGGACAATTCACAGATTTACTGCAAACCAAGATGAACAGCTGTGCTATATACAGTTTTAGCTTAACATTTAACACTCTGTTAATTAGCTTAAATACCGTGCTGTGTTTATTTAAAACATGCCGGCAGACTTTGGACAAAGGAGATGAAATGTTGCTTTTCATGTTCTGAGTGTGCTGGTTGAACAAGTGGAGTGATAGAGAACTTATTAACTGTTCAGTGTTTTAATACACTCACCTAATCACGAACTTCAGTGCTCTGTGTGTGTGCATGTGTGAGCGGCAGCAGTCACGTTGGGAGAAACAGTTGGACCAAACCACTGCGAAGATCGCGTGGAGGGGGGTTGGGATCTTTCAGTGGTTAAAATTGTCAGTGTGTTTTTAAGTAGCGTGACTTGTATGTACACACAAATTATGTACTGAATTTGACAAGAAAAATGCCAAAAATGGTGGTAAACGTGGGTCAAAAGTGAGTGAGACTTGTCCCACTCACTTATAATGGTTGCGACGCCTATGGGAGTGGGAGATTTCCAAACCAGAAGAATCACCTTCTTTGCAGCAGCAGAGCATTGATGCTTGTTGTATCTCAGGTGAGAATCTGAGGGCGGTCTCTGAACACTTGAAGACTGCCAGCTCTGGATCAGGGGAAACGTCCACGTCATAGGCCTTACTAAACCACATGCAGTTGAGGACACAGACTTTAACATTTGAATGTGTGTTTTTTTTTTTTTTGTTAGAAGTACCAAAGCTGTAAAACTTTGAAATACCTTGTAAGGGCTGCTTCATTATCTTGATAGTTTTGATTGATACTAAGATCAGGATTATGAAGCATGATAACTAATTAATTTAAAACATTACAGCAGACATTTTAGATGGCAGAAAGGATCATGTTGCCTTAGTTATTGTGATCGATTTTTAAAATATATTGGGCGACACGGTATTGCCTCACAGCAAAAAGGGTTGCTGGTTCGATCCCCGTGTCGGTCTGTGTGGAGTTTGCATGTTCCCCCTTGCATGCGTGGGTTCTCTCCAGGCACTCTGCTTTCCTTCTCATTGGGTTGATTGGTGACTCCTAATTGGTCTGAGGTATGACAGTGAGTGTGACTGGTTGTTTTCTCTCTATGTAGCCCTGTGATTGGCTGGCGACTGATTCAGGGTGTAGCCTGGAACGGTTGAAGAGCTCAAATAACAGCTAATAAATAAGGGAGACATTCTTCAGGTTACCGGCTGTTTGCTGTTTAACCTGTTTATGAGGGTTTTAGGACCTCGACCTTTTATTAAACAGAATAAAATAATCAATCAGTTGTTATTTATATAGCACCAAGTCATAACAAATGTTATCTGAAGACACTTTACAAAAGAGTAGGTCAATGCCATACTCTTCTTTTCTTATAAATATGTATTTTAATTCATTTAAGATTATGTTTTGGGTGTTTTTGTGCCTTTATTGACAGGCGAGAGAGGGACAGTGGATGGGTCTGTGAAGGGGGTGAGGGAGTGGGGGGAGGACACTGCAAACAGGCCACAGGCTGGATGTGAACCTGGGCTGGCAGAAGTATATCCATGAGTCGTGCCCCGTTGCTTACCACTCAGCCAAACCAGCACCCCCAGTTAAATGTTTTTCATTGCAAAGCTAACATCAGTCCGCCATGAGTGCAGCACTTTGCTTCAATTAGCGACAGTTACAGTGGTCGGAAGAAAACGGTAAATCTTTGACAGAACCAGACTTGTGTTCAACAGCCAGACCCCAGAAATATGTTTGTGGTTTAAAAAGGATTTTATGTAAAGAAAGTTTAGAGCACTCAACAGCTTCCTTCTGTCACAATAACTTCATAATAACCCTAAAACATTCAGAACAAAAGCTTTGAGTGGAAACGATGCTGGTGTCACAGTTTTAGGGCAATGGTCGGAGGCACTGATGTTTTTTCTGTTCTCTCTGCAGTAAGAAACAAGAGAAGGAGAGTTTGGTGTCAGTCGTTGCTGATCTGCGTCAGGCTTTGCTCCCAACCACCAGGTTCATTGCTGAGACGCTGCTTCTGCTCGAGGTATTGGTCTTTTTGTCTTTATAGATTGTGGGGACATGAACTGAAGTAACATGCTTATGGGATTGTAATAAGATATCTGGGGGAAGTTTGATTTATATTTTGATGAAGGATTGCAGCACAAATATCAATTACTGTGGCAGCAACACCCAGGGGAGAGGCTGCCACAGACCATCATTATGAGTAACCAGAAAGACTCGTGTTTGAAAGAAACAAGTCATGCTTTATTTTCTGTTTCTGTCCTTTGGCTGCTCTTGGCCTTTTTTAGCTGTTTTGCTAAAAAAGGATGTGACATGACAATTTTCAAGTCCAAGGAAGCAAATTTTAGATCATAAAATGTTAAAATTGTTCAAAAACATGTAAATTAATTCTGGGCATCGAGATTGTTGATGGTCTCTACACCTAAATCCCGTAGTTAAAAATGAATAAAAGAAAATAAAATCCCATTATTTAAGCTTGAAAGTACTCGGAGACCTGAAACCTCCGCCAAGGTAGCTCACATATTGCAGTTTCATCTATAAGCAATAGTTTCATGACAAAGTTACCATTATAATATGATTCATGACCCTGAAAACCCACACCTAGCACTCAGAATCATGTTGATATCATTATTAGTTGGACAGTTATTGAGCGAAAAGGACTTTTCACTAATGGTGGTTATCTGGATCACCACCAAAATATAGTCATTTTTAACTTGAGCCATTACCAACATCTCCTGAAAATTTTAGCAAAATCTGTCCAGTAGTTTTTGTGTAATCTTGCAAACAAACAAACAAATGCCGGCAGAACATAACCTCCTTGGCTGAGGTAGTTATTGCTAGTATAAAAGTGAATAGAAACTCTAACAGTCTTAAGGGCTTCTGTTCTGTTTTGGTCCTATGGTATCAAACAGATACCGGTATCATTTCATTTTGACTAATAATGTAAATGCTCTGGGAGCACAAACATCCGTTAAGGTCTGGTACACGCATAAAGATTTTTAAAATCTGAATTAATGTTGAAACAGAGAGAGAGCCACACATGTAGACCGATAATGTCAGATTTATTAGTTTTGTTCAGACACACAGGACACCACAAACCAACTGATTCATGTACCAAGAAGGCAGCACCTCTGCTCTGCAGCTTGTGATCTTGTGTCATCAGGTGACTTCAATGTAAACAAACATGGCGGACAACGTCAGGAGGCTAAATGTGGCTAGCAGTTAGCTTCCTATAACATCCTTGGCTGATTTCCGCTCTTCTCCTCATCAGTTTGTTATTAATAAGTTACAGGTTACTCTGTTTAGACCCATGTTTTTTTTTAGAAGAAGAAAATCCATGAGTTGGACCTCCATTTTGACGTCCGTCTACCTTCATGCTTCACCTTTACTCTCGTTGCAATGGCCATGTTTGCTTCCTGCTTCAGCCAGCTTGCTCCCTGATTGGCTTTGCTCTGGTCAATGTGACAAACACAGAGGACGCACTCGGCTGTCCTCGGTGCGCCACACACACATCAGGACTTCTGGTCGTAAATATCGAACATGTTTAATTTACATGTTCACAAAATCAAGTCGGGGCCCTGATCCTCTTCAGAGAGGATAAAATGACTCTTAACTCACTCACACCACAGGGTGATCGGGTAAGATCACATTTAGGACCTCCAGATAGTCAGGCCTTTGCTGAGTTTGATCATAAGTGGGGATCCAAGCAGAAAGTAGCTTAAGTCGTTTCCAACATTGTTGAGCGAGTTGTTGCCAAAAGTGTGGAAAACTGCCCTGTCCTTCCTGGCCTTCCTTGTGCCATGACTGACATTCCCTGAAAATTTTAGTCAGATCTGTTTTTCAGTTTTTGATTTCATCTGTTCACCAACTAACAAACTCTAGAAAAGACATCATCTCTGTGGTAGAGGTAATAAATAAACTGATGATTCTCCACATTATTTATTAGTGGGTATATTACTGTAGTTCTTATATTTTGTTTTTGTTTAAATGAAGTCACAGAGCAAAGCCTCCTTCATATCACCAGACTGAAGCAGATCCTGAATCAAAAAAGTCTGATTCTGAATCTAATCGTTGCCTCCACTCCCATCCAAAACAAAAACAAACCAAAACAAAGAGCATAGTTTTAACTTTAGCTTTTGGAAAGATTACCCAGAAGATGTAGACCTGAAAATAGTTCCTCACTTTGCTCTGCCGATGTTCTTGGTGACAAAGAAAGTACCGGAAGTCCCACCTCCTTCATTTCAATTGGTCAGTGCAGGAGAAGTGACATTGATGGACAGAGTGCTGCTGCAAAAGTTGAACAGTTTTCAAGGAGCTGCAAATACAGCAGCTGTGCTATGTGACTTTGTATTGATGAATTAGTATGCTGATCTTTGAAAGTGCGTGCTCTTGCGGTTGAGAGTGATGAAGATTAAACACACACACTTACTCACACACACACACACACACACACGCACACACACACACAGTGACGTCCTGAACTTGTGATCAGCCCTCAGTCTCACTGATCTGTTTCCTGCAGGATGAAGTTATGTAACATTTCTTGTATGGATTCAGAGATGATCTTTAAAATGAAACCCGAGTGCGTCACCCGGGGTTATGGTGGAATTCCTCCCTGAGAGCCTGTTTGTGTGTGAGGTGGGGGGGCGGGGGTCACATGCAGAGCTGGTCACATGCCTGGTGATTTAACAGAAAAACCTCAGTGGAGTGACATGAAGGGGTCTCTGCTGTCTGTGGGTGATGCTGCATTTCTGCGTTCAGATGGTTCAGTCTGAATTGCTCGCCTTCATACCATTGTGCTTCTGCGTTTAATTTTGTAATTACAAACTCGCTGAGCTGTGATAAACTCCTAATCCCTGTCAGTCTGAATTTACGGTGTGTGGTGGGAATCATGAACTTGAGGAGAATTAATCGTTTAGATGGTAACAGGCTGCATACTTGGGCTTCCTGCTGACCTCTGAGCAGAGCATTAGCTTAGGATGCTTTTCAACAGCAGGAACTTCCCACAAGAACCAGGGACTTTCTGAAAGAACTGGTTTGAGGGCAGGAACTACAGTTTTATAGTGCCTTCCCTAAAACTCAGAAGTCAAACATAGAATAGAAACAAGTTTTCTGCATTAAGTCTGTAACTGGAATTCCTCTGGATTTGAAGTCAGACTTGAGACATGTCGAGCTTGAGCACGGCACAGATTAACGGCCTCGGTGTGAGTGCGTCTTTAAAGGGAGGAATAGACATGGTTTTGAAGTGAGGAGTGCTTTTCTTTCTCGGTGTCACGGATTAAGTTTCAACAGCAAGTCTGGTAAAAGTATATGGGTGTGATGTTGGTGTATTTCTCTTTTTTACCTCTGCCAAGGAGGTTATGTTTTTGCCAGGTTATGTTTGGTTGTCTGTTTGTTTGTTGGCAAGATTATATCTAATTAATAATGATATCGACATGATTCTGAGTGCTAGGGTTTTCAGGGTCATGAATCATATCATGGTGCTAACTTTATCATGGAACTGTTGCTTATAGATGTAACAGCAATATGTGAACTATCTTGGCGGGGGTTCACGTTTTACGGTTGTGCATTGACTAGAACAGTGGTTATTACTGTTGCCATGTACGAAGCAGAAGCATGAGAGAGCATGTTGCGCGCAGACTGAAACAACAGTTGTTCCAGTGTTGCCAAGTCTGCTTATTATAAGCGACTTTGGACTTGCTTTTCTGTCTGTGTGAATCCCCTGATTATCACCCAGCTCCCCACACGCTCACGTATGTGGCACATGCACAACAGGAGCCATAGTTGCCAGGTCTGTTATTATAAGCGACTTTGGGCTTCTCTTTTTGAAAAGTTGCTTGTAAATATTAGCAGTTGTGGGTTGAGGTTTTTGGGCTTGTTTCAAAAGTGCAGTTACTCATATGGGCTTGTTGTGCCCCCAAACCCAGGAGGGATCTGATGCTCACTCTACTACCAATATAAACTCAATTCAGAAGTGACGCAAATGATTTTCTCCCACTCTAAACACAGATGTAAATTTTACTGTAAAGTAGGCAAAAATGATGTTTCCACCTAAAAGAAATCAATATAGCCAGAATTAAATTTATTTCTAATATAGCTCTTACTGTTTTCACCATAATAAAGCTGTAGAGGATCAACATAAAACTTAGATAAAAGCCTGACTATGTCTGTTTGGTTACAAAAATCAAGGTTAGACAGACTGTTAAGTGATAACAGAGTTATAAATAACAGTAGCCCCTCCCTTCACTTCTGTATAAAGAAAAGGATGTTGAATATGCAAACCAAGAGCCAAATTAGAAAAAATGTCACTGTGAACTTGAAATGCAATGTAGATGAAAATCAAAAGTTTTTGTAGATTTCTTGGTAAAAAAAAAAAGCTGCCTTGTCCCCTCAGCACCCTGAACAGACCTACCAGTGTGACGGGCAAGTAAGCCCACTGCAGAGCATGGACATGAGAATAAATGCAGAGCTGTTGACAACATGGCACCGACCTCAGTGCTGCCCTGTAAACCAGTCAGAGCAGACTGGGCCCATGTAGAGAAAAGGCCTAAAAGGGGATGGGGTGTCTCAGACAGAGAATCCAGCTGAATCAGAGGGACTGTGTGTCATATTTACCTCCCCCAGGGAGGTTATGTTTTTGCCGGCGATTATCTGTCTGTTTGTTTGTTTTTTTGGGTTCAAAATAACTTGAGAAGTTCAGAACAGATTTGAATGAAGTTTTCAGGAATTGTTGGAAATGGGATATGGGAGAACTGATTAAATTTTGGGACTGATCCGGATCACCTTGGCGGAGGTCTGTGCTCTCAGAGTGCTTTTCTAGTTCTGTCTTTGTTTGGAGTCACCTGCCCATTCAGAGACACTCCCCCCAGCTCACTTTAAAATACTGTTGAAATGTTTTGTCTCTGTTTTCCAGCAGCACAAGCGGACGGTCCACAGTGTTTACATCATTCAACCGAGGAAGAAGGATGCCCTGAAGCTGCTGCTGAAACTTTTGTCTCCAACAAAGTCTTACAACACCATATTCAAGGTAAATGAACAAAAACAATGGTTTTGGTTATACCTGCATATCTGTTGGCAAACTCGCACACAGATCCACAAACGTGTAGAACAGTTTCACTGCTGGTATGATGATTAATATGATGGTTAAAGTGGGACCGTTCTGAAGGTTCCTCCTAAAATTGTGTCAGACTGGTTGCTGATTATAATACTGACCCCCAAATTCCACATAACGCGAAAGTGCCGCTCTCCTGAATCGTACTGCGGAGCACTTAGAACCCACTCTAGTCTATCAGGCAAACTCCACTGCCTGCGCCAGTGCTGCGTCGCTGAAGTGCCGGCGCGCGCCACGGCGCTGGAGATTCGCTTCAGGTCTATTTTCTGCGCGGCCGCTTCAAAACCTTGTAAATTCACTGTCGTTGAGAAAGCACCAGACAGGAAATCAATGTGTGGAGTATACGGAACTTCAAAATAAAACACAATGCACGGACTCCCGAACGTAAATTTCCTCAATAGTTTGTCATTACTTCACAAACGGAGGCGTGGGCATCAGGTCAACAGTCGGTCAGGGGGTCCCAGAGGCAACACGACTCCATGGACGAAGAAAAGTGATTAGTAGAGGTACAGAAATATATAACATTGTATATATGACACCAAACATCCTTTCTACAAGGATATTTGGTGTTAGGCAGATAGAAGTGAAATGAATCACGAAGCTGTGTGGTTGGGACCAGCAAAGGGACCTTAGAGGAGTGAGGTGAGGTGTTGTTTACTTCTTTTCTCAGTCTATAACATGTTTTATTGACGTGTGACATCGCTATTCGCATGAGAGCTTGTGACTCTCTGGGGATCAGCCCCCCTCCCTACAGGGCTGCGCGCTGCGGCGGTGCTTGGCACGGCGCTTTCGCGTTATGTGGAATTTGGGGGTTATAATGTTTCACTGCAGACATTTTTATTTGTGTTTGACCATTAAATAGATGAATCTCAGTTTGTTCAACTTCTCCTTAGCAATACCCATCTCTGTCAGAAGAAGGTAGTTACTAGATGCAAGCATGACATTGATGCAAAACAAGAAACACTTTAGCAGTAAGACTCAGGATGCATATTATTGGATCAGTATTGGTATTTTCATATATGAACATATTCATATATCTGCAACTGTATCTTTATGGTTCACCTCAGCATCACTCATTGTCCACTTTTATAGATCAAAAATATCATTTAATAAGAATTAAATGTTGTTTTTATTGCCTCACATTTGTTTCTCACACAAACAGACCATTACCATGTGAGGAAGAGGACAATTTCAGTAAAGTAGAGACCTTGTGATCCTGAAAAAAGATATTGGTATTGATATTGGTATGAGTTTGGGAATATTGGGGTATTGGATATCAGCCAAATCAAATATTGTGCATCCCTAATTAAGACCTGCAAGTCAACTGGCAGTTTAAAAATAGTGCAAAGTTTGCGGAAAGATGCTCAAATTTGTAACCACTGAGCTGCCCTCCATGTTGTTGTTATTATTATTATTATTATTATTATTATTATTATTATTCTTGTTATTATTGTTATTATTATCATTATTAATATTATTATAATTATTGTTGTTGTTGTTGTTGTTGTTGTTGTTGTTGTTATATCAGTGTTTTTACTTTGTTCATCTGTGTTTGTCTGTCTGTGATGAACATCTTTGTGGTGCCTTGTTTTATGTTTTAAAGTCTTTGTTTTGTTTTTTGTTTTTTAATTGTGACCTGCTAAGGGACTGCAGATCTAAATTAGCTTTAAGCTAATTCTAACACATCAAATGGAAATAGTCATGTTTAATATTGTATATGGTCCCTTTCAAAATAAAATAAATCAATAATTATAATAAATTTGGCTTTTGACATTAGTTCATGCTGTATTGTCTTCTGATGGGTTTGTCTGTCAGCAGGGTTGGTATAGCACAATAAAAATGTGAAACTAATCACTGCTGCATTCAGAATCTCAAAGAGATGAAAACAAACACGACATCAGTCAAAACTAACCCTGACTTATTTCATCGGCTGATGGCTGACATGTGACTTTCTCTGTCCCCCTCGTAGTGCAAAATAAATGATGTTAAGTGGAAACTGGTTCATGGACTGCACTAGGACTTTGTTTTGATTTGATTTCTGTCGTTAACGCTCGTATCTAATTTGATTTTGCAGAAAGTCCTCCTGAAGGACGTCTCGGAGCTCTGCAACTACATCGACAGGAGTCAGCTGATCGCTCCTCTGGGGGGATACCTGGTTTACTGTCACCAGAGCTGGGTCGCCTTCAATAAGGTAATAACTTTATTTAAAATAATGTAAAAGTTTGGACAGATAATCAAGAGGTTTAAACATGTCATAGTTTTATTATGTTTCATTTTAGTTTGCTGTAAAGTAGGATACTTCTTATTTATGAAGCACTTAATCCTGTACTATACTATATAAGTCCTATATATTGTTGTTGATTGCTGTAAAGAAATAAATGTTTTCTTCATCAATACTGATCATTTTCTGAATTGTTGTTGAGACAAGTAACAATGGGTCTCTCCAAACACTTTACCATAAGAGTCATGTTAATGAGAAACTACTTCTAAGTGATTCCAGCCCTCTCTTTTGGCATTTGGCAAAAGTGGCTGTTTGCCAGGCAATCATAGGGCCACATAGAGAGAGAGAGAGAGAGAGAGAGAGAGAACCATCCATGCTCACACTCATACCTACAGTCAACTCAATGAGCATGTTTTTGGTCTGTGGGAGGGAGGCTGAGTGCTTGGAGAGAACCCACGCATGCACAGGGAGAACATGCAAACTCCACACTGAAAGGCCCCGACTGACACGGGGATTGAACCAACAACCTTCTTGCTGCAAGGCTGAGCTCTGTTTGTGGACCACTGAGGGACCTTTTGACCGACTGATGTTTGCCTTGTGCGGCCGGTTTCAAGATTTCACCGTGAACCTGTTTTCTGTTGTATCTGAAGAATTTCCTGATTCTATGTGTGCTTTCTTTTCCTATCAATCTACTCAGCGGTGAATGTTGCAGGCTTCTTATTCAACCAGATTGACCAGCGTGCAGGTGATTTGCTGTGTGGTGCACTGCACTCATGGAAGACTGCATGTGGAAATAACAGATAATGCTGAAGTCAGACCACAAGATTTCCGCAGTCATGGAGTTTTGGAAGCCGTCTGCCATGAGAAATTGGTTGTTTCTCGTGTAGTATCATAGTGACCGATGTTTCATGTTTATTTTTGTCCTGTCTCCTACCATCTCCACGTCAGAGACCTTGACCGATGAGAGCACAGAGAGCTCTGCAGGTATATCACCAAAGTTGATGCCTTGAGAGCTACGAGACAGAGAACGTTTGTAAAGCTCTGAAAACAACATCCCTGCCCTCATCATGTGTTGAAGAGGAGGTACTATCAGATGTAAACAGAGAAATGTTGGAAGGAAACAGCAGAGGAACATTAGCACCTTAGTGAGTGACTGCTTACATCTATCATCAAGGTCACAGCTCATTCTAGATTCAATCTGGGAACCATTTCTTACCTTAAAGTTAATTTTAACTTGAAGCATTTTCACTTCCATTCCCTTATGTCCATTCATCCTGTATTCTGTATGGTTCAACTGTATATAAAAACTACAGTGGCTGATGAGGGCAAACGGCCTACGGCTCAATGTAGTTTTATGATAAGAAAACACCTGCAAGAGCAGAAACTCAGCAGAACCAAGAGTGACAGAAGAGCTCCGGGCCTGCAGGGGGCACTGTGGCAGGGAGAGACGGAGAGAGAGACAGCGCTCAAAATCAGCTCCTCCTAAATTTGAAGTGCTCATCTATTTGACCCTTTACAGTAAATGCTCTGTGGCGAGGGAAACGGACAGACAGGCTCTCGACTTCATCATGTTCCTGTTTTCCTTTTACAATCAAAACTGTAAAAATATTGGAGTCTTGTCTTAATGTTGGATCTAAGATGCCTCTTTTCCAGCATTGAACAGATTGTGAAATATTATATCAAACAGGGTCGAGGAATACATGGCGCGGTTTATTTTGAACTCTTTTGTCCAGATATGAAAGGGACACGCCAACATTTTTTGTTGTTCTCATGTCTTGCCTCACTCCTGAGTCCAAGACAAGCAGGGAGACGCCATTCTTTAGACTGTGTGCAGTAACAAGGAAGAGACGGGCAAAGCTCGCTCACTGCTAATTAGCTTAGCTCAAACACTGGGAATAGCGCTAGCCTGCCTCTGCCTACGGTCATCAGATGATCTCTTCAGGAACTCTAAACGGCCCTGTGTGCTTGTTGTGACTCGTTTTATTTACTGCGTTATGGTGTTACCTATTTTTAGACTAATACGTATGAAAGTTAACCGCAGGGCACTTGCACAAACCATCATGGATGTGCTTGTAAGACGGTCAACAAACATTATGACTGTAGGCAGAGGCAGGCTAACGCTACCCATTGACTCCCAGTGTTTGAGCTAAGCTAATTAGCGGTGGGCAAGCTTTACCCGTCTCTTCCTTGTTACTGCACGCACAATCAAAAGAATGGTGTCTATCTACTTGTCATGGACTCCGGAGTGAGGCAAGTTATGAAAACAAAAAAATGTTTGCGTATCCCTTTCAAAAAGGAAAAGATGATTTTCTTCCATTAGAAACTAGTATCAGTGTAAAGAGGACCTCCTGGGCAATACGTGAAAGCAGTATTAAGTACTTTTATGGTGAACTTTTGAGTGATCCTCTTTCATAGTACACAAAAATATAGCGTAGTGTAGCATTAGAGTCTGTCCTGAGTTTTTTCTGAACAGAGACAGAACTGAGCTGTGACACTGTGGCACACGTTCAGGCTCATGTACTTCACACAACCACACTTAAAAAAAACCCTGAACTATCCCTTTAAATTGAAGAGCCTTCATAACTCAAACCGTTAATATTTGTGTTTATGAAACATTTATCGACTGTAAATTCACGTCTAACTCCTGAAGCTGTCTTATGACCAGTCAGAGGACCTGAAACAGGAGGTAACATTGTCCTCACACACACACTCTCCCTCTGTTCCTGTGTTTACATCTGTAGCACCGCACAAATAACCTCTTTTTGTCGTGAAGCAGTGCATCCCTGGTATTTACTCCTCCACGCTCGGCCTCTTTGTGACAAGAGCGAGCCCAGCTCACTCGCTCAGGAGATGTTCATTTGTGAATCCATTCAAGGGATTCATCCGAGCAGCCTCGTCTTTTGTTCGTTACCGTGGTGAAGCTTCAGCGAATGCTTGCCGTAATCAGCCGACCCTATTAGCAAGTGAAAGGAGCCCCTCTTTCCATCACATTATACATTCTGTCATGATGACAGTGTTCATTAAGCACGGCTGCTCTTGCCTATACAGGACCTATTTAGGAAGCTAGTACACAATCTCCTCATGACCTAGTTTATTTAGTTTTTCTAGAAGACTCTTTAAACCCATAACAGTGAAGCCTCTCAGGAAGGCCTGATTCTGTCATCAAAAGTTCACTAACTTGAGCTGGGCTCTGATTTTACATCCATATGATTTGTGGATTTACATTCATATTTCATAATAAATAAGCTGAGACACTGCAGCAAAAACAAGGCCACCGATGGAGGAGACAGATTGTAAATTGGTGCTGTAGTTGTCAGCCCGCAGCAGTCAAATAGGCCAAAAAGACTTCAGGGCAACAACTAACTAGATTAAATCATGTCCACTAAAAATCCTTTATGTCAAGATTAGAATTTTTTAATTGAGCAGGAGAAGCGGTTAAAATGGAAACAATTACCAAACTTTATTGTCAAAAACAGTGATTTATTATGGCACAGTAAATGGTAAATAAGAGAATGTGTGTTAAGTGATGTACAAGTGTTTCAAAGTGTTAAACGCTCTGGTCCAGCATTTTTTTTTGTTGTTGTTTTCATGTCTTGCCTCACTCTTGAGTCCATGACAAGCAGATAGACACCATTCTTTTGATTGTGCGTGCAGTAACAAGGAAGAGACGGGTAACGCTCGCCCACCACTAATTAGCTCAGCTCAAACACTGGGAGTCAATGGGTAGCATTAGCCTGCCTCTGCCTACAGTCATAATGTTTGTTGACCGTCTTACAAGCACATCCATGATGGTTTGTGCAGGTGCCCTGCGGTTAACTTTCGTACGTATTAGTCTAAAAATAGGTAACACCATAACGCAGTAAATAAAATGAGTCACAACAAGCACACAGGGCCGTTTAGAGTTCCTGAAGAGTTCATCTGATGACCGTAGGCAGAGGCAGGCTAGCGCTATTCCCAGTGTTTGAGCTAAGCTAATTAGCAGACTGTACGTGCAGTAACAAGGAAAAGATGGGTAGAGCTTTCTCACTGCTAATTAGCTTAGCTCAAACACTGGGAGTCAATGGGTAGTGTTAGCTTGCCTCTGCCTACAGTCATCACATAAACTCTGAAGCAACTCTAAACAGTCCTGTGTGACTAAGATTAGCACTTTATGTTGTTTTTGAATGAAATGCGTACGAAACTGAACCGCAGGGCGCATGGGCAAACCACCATGGAGTGCATGTAAGTAGGTCAATAAAACAAAGCCTGTCTAAATAGACGTGCTTTCTTTTGTCTGTGTCAAATTGACCATTTGGTGCTGCAGCTAATCTCCCAGCTCCTTACTGTGTTCCAGCCATGTTAAGGAAAAGAAAGCCGTCCCATGACTTCTTAAATCATCTCATTCATCATTTATTCTGGCTTACGTTTGTCCAGATGTTGTTATTTCTAACACAAGTTCCATCCTGCGTTTATGATCAGGTCTTTTCCACACCCTGAGGATCACTGTGGCAGCTGAGACCACCCCATCACTTCATGTTTACACTCACTCTTTTAATGATCTATTCCTATTTTCCTCTTTGTTTCATCTTGCAGGAAATTGATAGGTTTGTGCAGCAGTTCCTCTCGGTGGTGCAGCGTCTGCCCTCATGTATCTCCACCCTGCAGGCCCTGTCCAGACTGCCTCTGCCCTCCACCCTCAGCGAGCTGCAACAGTTCTGCTCCACCAACGGGACAAAGTTCCTGCAGCTCAGGAGGTCAGTGCTCCATGTTTGAATCTGGTCATGATTAGGGATAACCTGGCACACCAGATGGACTGCTCAGTATAATTCACCAGTCCGTGTGGAAAAGAGCCCTTAGGAAGTGTTTGGGGAGGACAGAGCCTTTTAGAGGAATGTCCAGCAGGTGATTGGACGATCGTTCTGTCAGTCACATTTATTATTTATCAGATTGTGTAGTAGGCGGGCGCTGCTGCACTACAGACCGTGAGTCACTCTGGTAAACAAACTCGTCAAAACATGCTGGAAGTGGAGCCAAAATATCTTTACTTTAGAGAAATTTATAGTGTGCTACTGAAGCTGTTAGCATCTATGCTAATCCCTGTGCGAGCAGCCACTTCCTGTTGTTGTCTCACTCGTAGCTCCCTCCTCTTCTTCGTCCCACTTTAGGCTGCGCACAGTCGTTGTAGTTTGGAGCTTGGTAAGATAGATCGGCCTGATCACAGACATTAAATCAGGCTGATCCAGCTGCTGCTCAAGGTTACTTTAGGGGTGAGAATTGAAAACCAATTCCAGTTCAGAATCGATAACGGCTCCCTCAAGGAATTTATATCATTAGTCTTTATCAATTCCTTCACTGACAGGAGACAGAAGTGGTCAAAATTGTGGCTTAATTTTCAACAAAAAGATGCTTCCAGGAAGTGGAAACACCAGCAGCTCTCAGAAGCATTCATCAGTACAGCGCTGCATTGATTCAGGAGTGTCATGTGTTTGTTACCAGTGAAATCCTACAGGCTCACACAGAGAATCAGCAGGAATCAATAAGGGATTTGTTAAAGAATCTGATCAATAAGCAGAATAATTAATGGCATTGTTACCAATAAATTCTTATCAAATCCCATCCTCGTCACGATTTACTTGCTGATCATTTGTTAAAGTTCAGAATTACGAGGGATTGTAGGGACGGTGTGGGGTTTTTGAAGCGGGGTTGTATGAGGTTCATGTCAACAGCATAAACATTAATGACAATGACAGAGATCAGCTCTTTTTCTGTACTGAAGAGCTGGGATGGATGTTAAGGCTAGTATTAGTGCAGATGGGGCAGAAAACAGGCCTGGAGTGATTAAACACTGGATTAAGCACCTTTACAAACACGTACTTTTCCACCAGCAAACCTCTTTGTACTGTTTTAACACTCAGCACAACCTTCGTGTCCTTCCACCGGTGACGCACTGATTGACGTACAGTCAACTCTGGTTTTGCTAAATACTGGGATGTTTAAGGTGGCAAGTGAACATTTTGTCTAAGTTGATGTAAGATGTAAGATAAATGGGCAAACGTATGGATTTGAGCTGGTTTGACAAGAGCCACATTGTGATGGTTAGCAGTAGGGCTGGGAGATATGGCCTAAAAATAAAATCCCCGATTTTTTTTTTTATTTATTTTTTTCTCACAAAACTCGATTTATGATTTAATCAATTTTGTCCTTCTTAAAAAAAACAAAGAAAAATCTCCAAGTGACACAAAAATTACATTAATCAAGTTCTGCAGTTATGCCTTTTTGTTATTAAAATATATTTAAAAAAATTCCCTCTTATTTAAAGTGCATGTCATAAAATGTTGATCATAAAGTTTGAAGATCAGCAGGCTTGTCTACATAAACACTGAAAGCTGAGCTGTTTTTATAGTATATTAAAACGGAGCTGTCTGAGTATTTATCTTCATTTGAAGTGCAGATACAGGCCTTAACATGTCCTCGTGCAAAACCTGACAGGGCCTACCATCATGAAAACAGAACATTCTCAGTATTTTATATTTTCAAACGTACAATTGGAGTAAGTCGGGGTGAAAAAATCTTGCTTTTTAATTTTTAAGTCTTTAGCAAAAACCAATTTGAATTCATCGGTTTAATGGATATATTGCCCAGTCCTAGTAAGATGACTGGGTCAGAGCATCTCCAAAGCTGCAGCTCCTGTGGGGTGTTCCTGGTCTGACTAAACACAGACTAACAAAAGTACAAAATACTTCATGAATGAAGTCTTTAAAAGCTAAATTCATGTCAGGACACATTGCTTCTCTGTGGTTGTACATTATAAGGCTCAATCTTTAGTATTCTAAACGTTTACATACTTAAATAAATAACTGATCAATCAAACTCCAGCTTTGTCCTTTTCACACAGCACAGCCTCAAAACACTCCGTCCTTTAGGTAGAGTTCATAAAAGCTGCTGATATTTACTTGAGTTGATTTTTAAAGTGCCACATTAACTTGTACTTGTATACATTATATTACAGTTCCTGATATTAAATTCAGAGAGATCAACAAATCTAAACACATGGTAGTTCCTGCAGACAGCACACATATTTTAGTGTGACCTAAACAATCATGGATGACCTGCTGCTGTGGACCTGCTGCACTCCATCTGCATCAACCATCAACAGACACAACATCATTTAACATAAATTCATACCATTAGACCAGTTAAACCATTTTAATGACAGTTCAGCTAGACGCTGTTATATCAATCAACATCAGTCCTCTCCAGATTATAATCATTATAGATGTTAATGTTAATATTAGACTGATCTCTCTATCCATGGTTATTATTGATTATACCTCCATAATAAATACCTTTACAACCATATAGTCATGAAAGACCCTCTTGAAAATGAGAAGCCACATCTCAAGGGGCCAACCTCGAATAAATCTATATCCAGCAGAGACAAATATGATAAGGAAAAGATTTATGATCTGGGCGACCATTGGTTTGACTGATCATAAATTCTTATTTTTAGTCCCTTGGTCTCTGCCTGGATGGATACACCTCTGGATATATGTATATACAGTACAAATATATTTATTATATGTATTTGTATAAATGAAGAGTTTGTCTTCAGCCTGCTCTGTTGTAAAGTGCTTTGAGATGACACTTAACTGGGGCTATACAAATAAAGATTGAATGACTGATGAATAAAGTAGAAAATGGTAATAGCAGATGTTGCTCCTATGAAAAGTAATGATCAAGAATGAAGGAATATAGACTTGACAGCATGAGTGCTTGCTTCTGTTTCTTCATCGAGAAGGCGGAAACACAATCCCACGTCTTTGTCTTTGTAACCACATTTCTGTCGGGTTTAGACACTCGGATGTGAATGCAGGAGGAACTGGAATAACCTGTCGAAAAACAAAAACAGTGATTGATTCAGCAGCAGCTGAGCATTACGTTCCAGTGCTTTAACCTCTGCTTTAATCTGAGGAGAGTCACAAAGAGAGCATTCAGCTGCTGGAAATAATGCCAGTAAATCAACTGTATCTGATCAGATGGGTTCAGGTTCTGATAACAGCCGTGTCTATTGAATAAAAACATAAATCTGAGGGTTAAGAAGGAGGCTTTTGTTCTGGTCCACCGTGGCTGCAGGAGAGCAGATGTTTCTCTGCTAGGGTTCAGCATCAGTGCAGGTTACATAACAAAGTAAGAAACACCGACTTGTCCTCAGAAAAATGATCTTGCATGCTCTCTTCAAACACTCTGGCATTAACATTTCCTTGTTTTTCCTGCAGGGACTTGGGTTTGGATGATCTGCTGACTCACTGTGAGAAAATTCTGGAGAAGCTGCGTTACCCTGAGAAGGAGGCGAGCTACCAGGCGATGGCCGGCACCGCGCTCTTCTCTAACACGTTCTTTGACATGCTGCAGAACCACAGCAGGTACAGACGACCGCTGCGGCTCGCTCAGGCCTTTATTTTAATCCTCTGTAATAACGCTGAACGAGCATACCTCAGTGCTGCTGTGTCGAAACGCTCCAAAGTTACACAACAGCAGAACAGACCAACAAACAGTGAGGTGTTTGTTATCACAATGTTTTTATTTAATCTGCACAATCACTGCTGACTTCTTACTGAGGTTTGGTAACTGCAGCTCACTGTTATGTCTTTCTGACCACTGAACGCACTTTTACACCAAAGGTCACACTCACGCCAGAGATGCATGATGCTGGATTATCAATCAATCTTTATTTGTATAGCTCCAGTTCATGACAAGTGTTATCTCAACACACTTTACAATAGAACAGGCTGAAGACTAACTCTTTAATTTATGGATACACATGTATGGATAGAGACAAACAAATACGTAAACATGAAGGAGATGCAGTGCATCAAGCTGGCTCTACAAACACAAGCTCTCACTCAGCTGGACTACAGTCCCGCAGTTTGGTCGGTCAGACATTATTAAGGTATTTATTGACTTACAGAAATGACAGTTAGTGCAGAGTAGAGCTGCAGGGCTGGCACTGAGACAGAGGAGCAAACATCAGTGAAATACATTTAACTTTAGGTGAAAGAATTATGATCCCTCTGCTTTGTTTACTCAGGAACATTTTATTATCTCAGATTCAAAATGTCGATTGAGTCAATTGTTTTACGGTGGTGAAGGTCTCAGGTTGAATACAAGGCATGCTCCCAAAGGTTGTTGTACGCTCTCATGCACAAACAGTGCAAGACAACACACTATTATGTAAAGAGGTATAAAAATATGAAGTAGTCTTATATCAGACATGACAAATTTAACCAGCAAATTGTTTTTTTAAGAAATCTGAGAAATATCTGATGTCAACAAGATTATCTTAAAAGTTTGTTCACTGTTATTTAAAGAGATGCCATGGAATACAGAATCTTGTAATTGTCTTTTAGAAAACAGCAGTTTTGTCAACAGTCCCCTGTATTGTGTGAGATAATTAATTTATATAATCATTTCAGATTTTAATTTATTAACTAATATACATTTATTTATATCCTGGTCTGTGAGACCTTCTGTCTGACTGTCAGTAAGTTTATATTGTTTGTTGTTTAACTTGGGTTGTGTTGAAATCGCTGTTGTTTAGGCGTTTCTTATTTTATTGTGTTTTTCTTAACATTTTGAGTTTTAGTGATGTTCTGTGTAGATTGTGTTTTAATGTGTGGACCCCAGGAAGAGTAGTCTCTACTTTGGTAGAAGCTAAAGGAGATCCAAATGAATAAATCAGTAGTACATGCTTGACAAAAACCTCATTGTGAAGGGAAATAATCAGACTTTCCAGTGATATAAAATGAAATACCAGTTGGTGTTACGAAAGGGGAGAAGTAATTGACCAAAATAGCATCTCTGAGCGATTGTCAGGAGAGTTTAATTTCAGTGTAGGGTTCAGGGAAGACTCAACACGAGGACTTAAGGTTCAATATCTGGTGCAACAGGCCATCAGTGCCCGTAAAGGCTTAATAACTAAAAACAAGGACTTCAGCATAAATTCTGACGTTGATTGGGAGTCACTGTTTGACTTTCCTAAAAACCTCTGATGCAGATCTTCTGGATCATGTATGGATGTTTAGGGAGGACTCTCTGCACATGATGGACCAGCCTGTGGTGGTGAATATAACCTGATGGTGCTCTTTATTAAAATGTTGATGTTCATTTTCCAGGATAACAGCAGCTGTGGAGAAAGTGGAGCTGTTGTGGCACCAAGCTTTTTCTAAAGCTCGTCTGCAGCTGCAGGCGTGTCAGCTGAAAGAGGATTCTCTGCAGGTGAGTCAGACCATGACTGTTCGCTCCAACATACAACCTGTTCATGAACATTTTATCTGGTTTCTATGAAACTTGACCAGAGGGCCCATTAAAGGCTGGGTGCAGTTTGTTTCCATACAAGCTGGTTTAGTTTTGTTTTTTTGCTTTGAGGGTGAAACTGATGGATGAAAGGATTGCAGAACATTTGTGATTGATGGTTTAGTGAAATTCCAGATTATTTGTTTTCTGGTGATTGATTGATGAGGAGGTTTGACATTTTTTTTACATTCATTGAAGGAGACTGTAGAGGGAGTTTTTCTGAGTTTATCTTTTATTTTTATTCTTAACCTGGATTTTTGTGTTTACTGCCTGAGGTCTGATGACTTTTTGTACACTTATGTTCTGGCTGCACACGGCCCAGCATTGAAAAACATTTAAAGTTTAAGAACTAACTAATAAAAAGGATGATAGCAGACAGTGATTTGTATTTATGTGAAAAAAGAATCGACCTGCTAACTGCTCTTTCAGTCTGGGGATGACTCTTCCTACATTTTAAGGACTCCCATCTGACTTTTATTCACTATAAACTCTGTCTTCTTTTGTCTGCAGGTCACAGAGCAGATCATACATCTGTTTGAGGAGAAACTTCAGCCTTATAAAATTGTGGTCTCTCAGGATACAGCAGAAGCAGCGCAGCTGGTGTCTGAATTTGAGACAAACATTTACACTCCTGCCATGGTATGTCCTTACTGAAGTTCTTTTGTCACCTGCAGCCTGCTTTCTCTCAGTGTTAAAACTTAGCACTGAACATTTCTTTCACTGATGACATTTCTTGAGAGTCAAAGGTCTTCCTTTTGCTCTGACATTATTGAATATCCCTGGTATCCCTCCTCTCTGCCGTCACTTGCAGGCTCTTGTTCGCTGTGCTGAAGATGTGACCCACTCGATGTCGGAGCTCCTGCTGTGTGAGGGTCAGCCCGCAGAGCCCTGGGCTCTGGATCTGGAGAGGCTGAAGGAGAAACTTCAGTCTGCTGTCATCTTCATCCTCCAAACACTCCGATCTGTTTCCAGCTTCCATCACTACTACGACAAGGTGAGGCGCATGCCCAGGGTCCAATAGGGCTCCTTCACTATTTATGATCAGCTCGACTGAACTGGGCCTTACTCAGTTTGGTTTTCCGTCTGCACAGTTTAAAGAGTTTTTACTGTCATCATGCCAAGTCGGCTAAAGAAGACTGGAACAGTCTGTCTGTGCAGAGCTGTCCAGAACGGCCTGCAGAGCTCACTTACAAATACATGAACATCATTATTTGGCTCTTTGGCATCGTTTAACACGAGAATCTGACATTATAACAACATTTAGAGGTCAGAAAGAGGAAAAGCATAGAAGTTCTCCTTTAAACGTGACGCAGAGACACAGCTGACCGCTGTTTTAAACGCCACTGAATGACTTCCCAAACTCTCCTCTGACTGAGATAGTATCTTAGGAACAAAACTCATCTCCTTACTGTGGAAAAACACAAACCCCGGGGCTTTCACCTCTACAGCCAAAGATATACTCGCCAGAATTAACGAGCCGCAGACGCGTCTATGGAAAGCTGATTGGGCCTAAAATTGATATCGGTGATATAAACCCTAGCTCAGCTCTACGAGTACTCAGTAGGTCTAGGACTAGTAGTATTAGTACTACTAGTAAATCTTTTGGCTTTACTATTACTACTACTAGACTAAAAACAGTCTACAAGTACCACTAGTGAGGTATTTGAGTGTACTAGTAGTACTAGTAGACTTAAATAATGTTAAAAATTCAAAGCTATGCTAATAGTACTAGTAACACAAAACAGACTACTAGTGGGTGATTTTTCTTTACTAGTAAGGCCTACTTGAGCGCGAGGGCGCCAAAAACCTTAACAAGTAAAAGGGAATTTTAGTTTTCTAGTAAGCTCAAAATCTCACTAGTAGTACTAGTGGACTGGGCTTAGTCTACTAGTAGTACTAGTAAAGCCAAAAGATTCCAGTAGCTGTGTGTATTCTAGTATTTGACTAGTAGCACCAGTAGAGCGAATGTAAATGAAGTAGAAGGGATTATAACCAAATCCAGCACCCTGATTGGTTGTAATATCTTTGAAAGCCAATGGGAAGCCTGAATTTGCTTTTCCCTGCCCCCTGGCTGGTTGGTATCACCGATATCAATTTTTATACCCAAACGGCTTTTCCTTACGCGAGCTGCAGTCACCTGTACCTGTAGGATCAGTGTAGAGGCAGAGGACAGATGACCGTCTGATCACAGCAGCAGAGACAACAAGAACAGAAAGTTTAAAAGACAAACTGATCAGTCAAGAGCTCAATCATCAACATCTGAATGATGTGTGGGCTGCACAGACACAGACGTGACTGATCACCTGGCTGAAGACGGATAGATTCTCCTTAAGACTCCTATGACTTTAACATCTGTCAGCACAGTCGGCTGCAAGTCATCAGTGAACGCGGTCACTCATAACATCCTTATACCGAGGCAATTAAACAGTTCATGGTGGAAAATACTGAATGCAGATGATGCACCGTCCTCTTTATGGTGGTTTAAGTTGAGATAATAAAAACGAGTTGTAACCATTCTTACTCTGATTATTGATGGGTCTTTCATTAGAGGGGTGAGGAAGACTGTAACAAAGCCTAAGACGATGCTCCATAACTCCTGTTCTTGTCCATTTTATCTGACTGGGTGAATATTTTACTCTTATTTACGAAGAGTCTCCTGAAACTGCTGCTCTGCTCTCTCAGGCAAACACCTGGTACCATGTGGTCCTCTGTGAGAACTTCCTGCAGGAGCTTTTGTCTGGGGTTAACGGAGGAGAAGAGTCCTTACAGAGGCAGAGGAGGAGCAGAGGGACGATTCCTGCCTGGAGACACAAACTGTCGACCTTCATGAAGAAAAACCGTCCTCCCGAGCTGGAGGAGTTGGTTCACCTGGCTCACCTTTCCTCAGCCATCCCGGATGAGAAGATGCAGCAGGCAGGAAAACAGATGTCCCAGAGGTGAGAGAGGAGCTTTTGGTTATCTAGAGCTGACTTTGCATGTAAACAGACCAGTGTTAATTTTGTTGACTAATTATTTTCATCATAGTTTTCGTCAACAACCTTTTTTCCCCTGATTTAAACTAGACAGTAACTAATAAAAACAAGTGCACATGGACAAAAACTCAAACTAAATTAACTGACATTTTCATCAACAAATAAAAACTAGACTAAAATGTCTGACAGAGACTTAATCCAATCAGACCTAATTTGGTCATGTAGAAAGTAGAGACAAGTTAGGAATATATCCAATCACAGCTACTTTGGTTGTGTGGAAAGGTTGGATGAGTTAAGAGGGACATCCAATCACAGCTGCCTTAGCTTGGTGGTGGTGGGATAAGTTGTGGAGCGATCCAATCAGAGCTCCTCTCTTTATGAATTGATATATTCATGTAGAGCAGGTTCACTGTTTGTTGTCAGTTCTGGTATTGTAACTGAGATGCTCTGCCAGGTAGCCTAAATAAAGGTGACTGCATTTCACACAAAAGTTCAATTTGTTTCTGTTCATTTATACATTCAGACTTTACTAGCTTTCAATAAAGGGTTATTAGATGTTTCATTTTATCCAAGTGTAAAACATGACTTCAGAAATTCAAGGAAACGTAAAAATGCCTTACACTTTACACTTCATATTTTAGTCGACCAAATTTACAGGAGATTTCATCGACTGAAATGTTGTGAAATTTCATCAACTAAAACTAGACTAAAACTAATACAATTTAGATGATGAAATTATGACTGAAACTAAAATATATTTTAGGCAAAAGATGGTAAAACTAAATTAAAAACACTAGTGCATCACCCTCTGAAATTTTCACACCAAATAGAAAGTCTACCTGCCGTTGGTGCAGGTGTTAGTTTCGGACCCTGCGTGCACACTTTTTTCCTGCAGTGTCCCACATTGGTGTCTAAAGTGATGTTTTTGTTCACCCCTCAGGTGCATGTGTCTCCGGAAGCTCCTCCTCTCCTCCGGCCCGGTGTCGGTGTCTCAGCTGCAGCAGGCCCTTCACTGGCAGTATGAGCTTTTACGGAGCAGCCATAACTCCCCTGCTGATGGAGCTACAAACAGAAGAAACCAGGACGTCCTGGATCAGAATAAAGAGTCGGCTGCTCTCCTCACAGCTCCTCCTGCTGAGGGTAAACCGTCCTCCCTCAGCTCCTTCGACTCGGGCTTTGACGGCGCCGGGAGCAGTCAGCTGGAGATCAGGGACCCTGGAAGACCGTCTGTGATCCATCCTCAGACCCCCCGAGAGAGCGTCTCAAACTGCGACGACCTGAGAGACGTGTTTGACTTCAGCTCTGTGGGGGACTCCTCCAGGGCGAGCGTGCAGATCATCCCCAAAGCCCGCAGCGAGTCTCTGGACTTTGAAATCAAAGTGAAGCGCTTGGCCGCCCGGCCCTCTAATCCCTGGCTCAGCCTTCCCGTGGACGACCTGGAGAACTCGTACACCGTGACCGTTACCCAGAATCCAACGCTGGAGAACAGAGGCCCGAAGTCCCCGACAGAGTCATGCTCCAGCCGCTCTCTGAGGGATCAGCCCACACAGACCGAGCTCATGAATCAGTCCAAGACCAGGGACTGGGTTCTGCACTCGCACAGCGGTTTGGATGATTCTGAGCTGAGTCCCATCAGAAACGTCCTGTCCAGCACCATCACGGAGCAGAGGGACCGCTCCACCTGCACAGATGGCGTCCCCACACTGCTCTGGGACTCCTATGACCTCCATGAGCAGGACCCGGACTCTGTGGACGGGTAAGTCTCTCTGTCAGGATGTGACCTCTGCACAAAGGGCCAAACTTCTGTCTGATACTGTAACTTCTTTGTCTCACCGTGAGGCCTTTTGCTGTTTTTCTTTCTTTTTTTAAAACTGTTTTTACTGACTTTTTTTGAACCAACAGAAACAGAGCAAGTGTATGCTCAGACGAAAAGATAATGAGTGAAGAAGTGAATATAAATAAATAAATTTACATTGATATTAAATAGGTAGATAAAGATACATGAAAAAATATGTAGTAATGTTATCACAATGAATATAAAAGAAAGCGGGGAGAGGGTATACATATACAAAATGTTACGCCAATGCAAGTGTCTGCTTTTACAACTTGTTCTTTGGACCAATACCCAACATAACAACCTTTTTTATTAAGCTGTTGGCTCTTGATTGTCATATAATCGATGTAATTCTGTAACACACACACACACTTACCCATAAATGAGTGTCAGGGGTGGGGGATTTAATTTTTTCTAGTTCCAGTAGTCTCCTTATCCAACCTTAATGATCTGGCAGGTAGTTATTTCCTTCATGAAAAATGTATGTTTTGGAGAAAATTTAGTTTTTGTAGTTCCAAATGTTTCCTTACCTCTCTGATAAGGTTAAAAGTGTTGGTGCAGCCTTTTGTTTCCGACTTAGGCTCAATCTCCAGGCTATCAGGTTAATAAACATGACCATCCTATATTCTGATCTGATTTTAGTTCTGTCAGGGTCTATGATGCCGAGAACTGCTGTTAAAGGGTCTGCTTTAATATATCTATGTGAAATGCTGGATAAAGCCTGGGAAATGTTGTTCCAATATATTCTTATCCATGGACAGCTCCAGAACATATGAGCTATTGTTCTGTTTCTGATCTGAACATTAAACAATCCAAAGAAAATACGCAAATTTGTGAATGTTTACAGTCTAAATTAACCTGGCACACCGGACGGACAGTTTCATATGTCCACCACAGAAATATTTCTCTAGTCCATCTGGAGAAGAGCCCATAGAAAATGTTTTCAGAGGCAGAGCCTTCAAAAACAACTGCAGCTGGTGATTGGACGATCATTCAGCCAATCACACTCATCACAGGCCAATCATATCAAGCCACAGTATGACGTAGCAGCTAGACCCTGTTGTT
This sequence comes from Cetoscarus ocellatus, assembly GCA_037902135.1. Classification (NCBI taxonomy): domain Eukaryota; kingdom Metazoa; phylum Chordata; class Actinopteri; order Labriformes; family Labridae; genus Cetoscarus; species Cetoscarus ocellatus. The sequence continues at coordinate 93,104 of JBAMNC010001342.1, read as the reverse complement.
AGCCGTTAGCTTAAACTACGTTTCAGTCCTTAGACTATCATCTGACATTAAATTATACCACACAGTTACGCACTCTTTTAGGGGGAAGGTACATAACATATTAATGGGGAAAAAGGTTGTGTCACTGCTCGGTCCCCAAAATTAAAAACTAGAACCATATACAAATTTACACAATTGATTAAAGAAACTCAAGGCTAAAGGTGTTTACAAAAACAAACTGAAGAGCAGGTTCTTAAACAAAAATCAGGGCACAAAACATAGCCAGAGCTTACACACAAAATAAGGAATCACCCAAAATTACTTACTAAAATAACCCAAAAACTAACAATCACAAAGTTACTCAGAGTTAATCAAAAGCACAGTTTGCTGCTGTCAGAGAACGCCATCCGTGCCCTCGGCTGAGGATCACTGAGTAACCACGACTACCACAGACTAACCGACATCATCCGAGGAGGATTTTCACATCTCTCCCAGTTTCCCAGCAGTGATCTGGTCGGGAGAAGAGCAAAAACACTGTTTTCCTGTAAGAAATACTTTAAATGACGTTCTTTGCTTCTCCTTTAAAGAAGAAATCGAGTCCATTTCTGATAAAGCTGCAGATATCACCACATCCACAGAGACCGCTTCAGAAGCCGTCATTGTTTTCAGACATGCAGTCACTTCCTGCTGTCGTCACTTCTTCAGTTTCTGCCTCTCTTCTCTGATGGGACCGTCCAGCTTTTGGTCCTGAAGGCATTAGAAATTGGACCTTGGTAAGATGGATCTGTGATTTCAGACGATGAATCCGGGTCCATCTACTCTGCAAGGTTAAGTCTTCAGGAGTCAGACTTTTCTAATCTTAACAAAGAAAATCCATCTCTAAGCTGCTTGTTTTTGCAGCTGACGGGTTCTGTTTCTGTTTGGTTTGAGTCTAAGACAAACTGAAATCCCTCTCCTCCCCAGTCTGACAGATCTGTCCCTGAAGGACTGGGACGTGAAGGAGCAGGAGGGCTTGATGGAGGTGGAGAAGATCTTGGACAGAGCCGATCAAATACTGGAGGTGAGAAACTAATGATTTAGTTGATGATTGAGCTTATGATCTGTATGCTGTCTAAATAACTCAAAGTGTCATTCGTGCCCTGACAATCTTAACCTTGTGTTTTAGAAAGAGGAGGTGGTCCTGGCTCAGGAGGCCATTTTGGACGATTTGCTGAAGGCGGAGGGGAGAAGTGATCTGTGGCGTCTGTGGGACAGCGAGGAGCCGATCAGTGTGGTACGCCTAAGACTTATTTAACCAAACATCAGATCAACATTCATGAAATCTGTCGTTGACATCAGGGAAATCAAGTTTTTAAAGGCAGGGTTGGTAATTTTTGTTATACTGGTTAAAATGATCATTATGTCCCGATGTCAATCAAAGCATGATGTGTTCTTAAAAGAGAGCGAAAATAGCTGCTGTCTACAGCAGGAGTAAAACAGGGAAAACACCAACCAAGCCAGACGGAGTCCTGAGGAGACGCTTCATTCAAATTCATGTTAGTTTTCTGTGATTACCAAGCCTGCCTTTAAAGGATGATTTCAGCATAGATGGCATTTCTTTTCTGAAGAGGAAACTGTCTGCTCGGTGTTTTTGGCAGAGAAAAGATATTTACTTCAAATAAGATGGTTGAAACCTGAACCTCCATCATATAAGGCTTGGATTCAGAAACTTTTAGAGTTACATAAAATGGGAAAATAACATTTTCTTTATGACTTCAGATGCCAAACTTTCTGAAGAGATGGCAGCCAGTAATGCCACTGCTACTGCAATAACAGTGTTAAAGTGCACACTGAAAGCACTTTGAATTTTTTTTGACTTATTATTTATTTAATTTCTTCAGCTATTTATTTTTTTCTCTCCACCTTTCTTCATTTTTCTTCTTTTTTGTGTTTTTTTCATTATTATTATTATTATTACTGTTGTTGTCTGAAGTAATTTCCTGTCAACATTTATAGTTTGTTCATTTATTCTGTTTATTTATTTTTATTTATTTGTTTGTTTTGTTGTTATCCTGGTTATTATTATTTTTGACCTTTTTATTTAACCAGGAAAACCTCATTATGATTAAAAACCTCTTTTTCAAGAGTGTCCTGGCCAAGACAGCAGCACATTCAATAGTTTTGGACAAACACACGCAGTAATGAAATAAAAATAAAAGAGAGTGCACACTAAAAGCAGGACTTAGACTTTTTTTTTTACCCTATTATTTATTTCTTTTATTTAACTTTATTAGATTATTTATCTTTTCTCTCCACCTTTCTTCATTTTTTAAAATGTATTATTAATTTTTATGTATTTATTTTTATTATTATTATTTGTTTTGTCGTTATCCTGGTTATTTTTGTTTTTTTCATTATTATTATTGACCTTTATTTAACCAGGAAAACCTCATTGAGATTAAGAATCTCTTTCTCAAGAGTTTCCTGGCCAAGAACGGTTTTAGACAAACACATGCAGAGATAAAATAAAAATAAGATCACAAACACATAAAACAAGACTTCAATACATAAAGAAAGAAAAGTCACATTTTTAGACAGCAAATTCTGCTAAAATTGCCCATGTGAGACAGATAAAGTGCATCAGACCAGATGTGTCTGCCATGTGTCCAGTGAAACTAGATCTTTAAGTTTCAGGTTTTTTTGTAGTTCATTGTTAGTATGTTTCATATTTATAATACCTGTATAGGCTTACTGATTTGTGCACCTTGTGTGAATACGACAGGTCCATAATTGTTGCAGCCAGAGTGTAAGACGAGAAAGAAATGAACATGTTTAAAAGAAGGACTTTTGGAAGAGAAAAATAAATGACAATGTCTACTTAATATTATGTGTTTTGTGATGTTCAAATAAAAAAGAGGAAACGGTCTGCACACCAGAGGAGGTGTCACATCTGTGGTCAAGTGTTTATTAAGCTGACTTTGGAGCAGCGTCAGGCGTGCCGACCTGTTTCTGTGTCTCAGACTGTTTTCTGTTTAAAACTGTGATCTGCTGCGTTGTTCTCCGTGATGATGCTTTTGTGTTCCTCTGTGAGACATTAGTCATTTTATCGACCTCAAATTTGTTGGGACAGTCCGCTCAGGGAGGCTCACAAAACCAAACAAGTGATTTATTTTGATCCTCAGTGACTCAGGAATAAATGTCTGCCTCCATTTAACTACAGCTTACAGACCGAGTGTAAGCAGCTGTGTTTGTTCTTTATTTTCAAAGATGTCATCAAGTGAACTGGCTGAAGCTGGAGTCCTCGGCCTGGAGGACTACACCGACCCTGCAGAACCAGACAGCCTGACTGAACCTCCGCTGCCTGGAACTGGAGGTCAGACCACAGGTCCTCGGGAAGACCCTGCATCTGGAGATCATACAGACGCATTTAAGAGCAGATCAGACCTTCTGACAGAGCTGAGGGAAGTCCAGGTCCTGGATCACCTCATCATGGAAGAAAACCTGAAGATCCACGAGCTCCGACGCTGCGAGGAGGAGCCCTCAAGTCCAAACCCACCTTTGAGCAAAGAGAGGGCCCTTTTTCGTTTGCAGGTGGAGAAAGAGAAGAGGGAGGTGGAGAAGCTGGAGAAGAGTGTGGACAAAGAGCGAAAGGCAAAGAAGCACAAACACAGAGCGACAAAGGTTATAACATGTTCAGTTATGGAGAAGGCGATCAATGAGAGTAAGGAGGACAGAGCTCTGTGTGAGGAGATCCTGTCACCACGGTCAGATCTCAGTGATGCCCGGACTCCAGACGACTCTGAAAGAAGGACCTGTCAAGCTGACTCAAGTCCTGATCTCACCAAAGATGCCTCACAAAACATGGCTCAGCTTTTAGGTCACCATCATGAGGACGCTTCCCATGAGGCCGAGATGAAGGACTCTGAGGAGCCCGCTTTAGTCCATAGTTCTGATCCAGAGGAACCCCTTGAAGAGCTGGAAACTCCACCTCAGGACTTCATTAACATGGACAATCATGTTGAGGATGTTAATTTATGCAAACCAGAAGCTTCTCTAACCCCTGAGACAAGGCCAGACGATGGTGCCTTTGACCCTGGTGGTAAAGCAAACTGTCCTCCTGTCCCCAAACCAAGGAAGACTTCTCTACCTCAGAACAGCCTCGTACAACCAGAAGCTCCTCTTTGTCCAGAGCTGCTGGGTCCTGCTCCATCCTCTGCAGCTCCAGATGAGCCTGATGTGGTGCAGCTTGATCAACAGGATGAAGACGATGCCCCCTCAGAGGATCCAGCCGTAGAAATCAGTTTAGTCCTTAACCCTAATGTGAAGGAGCACAGCAACAACAACAACAACAACAGTGCACACTCCCTGCAGGAATCAGCTGATTTACCAACTGAGGACGACGAGGACTCGCCTGCATGCTCTCTGCTGGAAGTTGGACCCACCTCAGAGGAAATGGAGGCTCCCTCCCCTGTAGATGATAGCCCACAGCCTCCGCCTGACAGTCCGCCTTCCTCCTTTTACCACAGAAGAAGAGACAAGCAGGATGAGGATATGAGTGATAGAGTTCAGAGGCCAGAGGTCATGAGGATCACTGAACCTTTGACCCCAGGGATTCAGGCTCAGCTGGACATCAGCGTAAGAGAGGTAAGATGTCTTAGTCTGCTTGTGTCAAGTCCAGCTCTCCTTCATTAAACTGCAAAAACTCATATCTAGGTGAGAGTATTTGTCCAATTTCAAGTCCAAAAAATCTCACCAGACTAATGTTATGCCCCAGTTTTCAAACATGTCTGGATTAACTTCTTATTTGAGGAGATCAAAACAAAAAATAAAGCCTGAGTTGCTTATAAAAAGTAAAATAAACTGCCATTGTGAGACAAGCCAAAATATCTGGAAGGGAGTCTTAAAATGAAATGTTCTATCCAGAGTGGAGATTAAACCTCAGTTCAAGACCCTCAGTCGAACTTTGCTTGTTTCATTGGCTGACATTTTCTTATCATTACGAGTAATTCAGTGCCTTATTTTTGCCTTTTATTCCTTAAAGTAGGATATTTATCTGGACTTGTTGAGTGAATGTGGTTTAGAATAAGTGTTTTAGATATTTCTGACTTGAAAATAGACAAACACACTTCACTACATCTGAGTTTTTTGCAGCGAACTGTTGTGATGTTAGAGGGTGAATTCACACCTTCATCATTTGGGAGAAGGAGGTGGTCTCAGCAGGCTACCAATAGACACGAGGAGCAGTTTGGTTTTAGTGTGAAGTCCATTGATCGATCAGCCAGCACAAACAGGGTGACATCCCACTGCTGTAGTAGTATAAGCAGCAACAGAGGTAATTATAGTAGTAATAATAATAATAATAACAAAAACTAGAAAGCACTCAAAGAGCACAAACCTCCGCCCAGGTAGCTCACATATTGCTGTTACATCTATAAGCAATAGTTCATGATAAAGTTTCCTTCATAATATAATTCATGACCCTGAAAACCCACACCTAGCACTCAGAATCATGTTGATATCATTATTAGTTAGACAGTTATTAGGCAAAAATGAACGTTTGCTAATGGTGGTTATCTTGATCACCACCAAAATCTAATCATTTTTAAGTTGGGCCGTTACCAACATCTCCTGAAAATTTCAGCAAAGTCTGTCCAATAGTTTTTCTGTAATCAAACAAACAACTGACAGACATGCTGGAAAAAACATAACCTCCTTGGTGGAGGTAACTAGCGATCCATTAGTGTTACTCACAGTATTAAATATAAACTGCAAAAGTTGAACATTACTCATGGACTCATCGTCAGATCATCACGACTCAGTTTGAAGTGCTTAGAAAGCACAAACCTCCGCCAAGGCTAAAGACAAGAGGAAACGAGTGCTACCTGGACTCAGAAAGTTTGATTGAGCTGCTCTTTGAATGGGATCCACAGTTATCTATGACCATATTTCATGACCGTGGGTAGTTGTCCACATCGTGATTTTGCCAGTTACTGCAGTAAGAATGTAAAATGAAGGTAAACATGCATTTTATTTACTAATACTTAATGAATCAGAACAAAGCAAACTGGCTGTTAGTGTATAAACCACTAGAATCTTTTGTGATAGAGCTCAAGAAGCTAACTCCTAAAAAAGCCTTTAAATCAGCCAGAGTCTTCAGAAGTACATCAGTAAACTAATAAACAGAGGAATGGAAGACTAAAACACTGAAAAACATAAACGATTCACAAAATAAATGGATTGAGATCAATTATAAAAGATTGTTTGGTAAGAATGATAAAACAAACTGTTTGATTCAGTAAATAAATATCAGTATTATTAGCTGCTTCCATTTTATTTTAAATATTTCTTATTTTCATAAATATGGATGTATATTATTTTATTTTAATATAATCCTTTGACAATAAGGCCCAACAGTCTTTGAGTTGTGAAATAGTTCTGTGTGGGTGTAAGTGCTTTTCCTGCCTCACATTGTGATGCCACAACATCCCGTCTTTCCGTGTTTGTTAGCTTTAGGATAAAGCTTTTATCCCAAGAGTGTGCCATGACCATAGTAACACTACCTAAACTGTCATTCATCATAAATATATATATATATATATATGTGTGTATGAATTTATTTCTGTGAATGTGTTCTCAGATGTCTGCCTTTAAGACTCCTATCGTTCTGGACACGGGCTCCGGTTTGATGAAAGCAGGATTTGCAGATCAGGACCTCCCAAAAATAATTTTCCCAACAATCATAGGGCGGCCAAAGTATGAGGTAAGACCTTCTCTGTGTCTCGTGATCATGTTTCTTTGCTTCTTCTCGGCCTTTGTGCTCACTTCAGGTCCTGTTTTCTGTGTTCAGGAAATAATGAACGGTAACCTTGAAAGAGAGATGTACATCGGACATGAGGCCCAGCACATGAGGGGGGTCCTCGCGCTGAAGCATCCCATAAAGAGCGGGATCGTCCGTGACTGGGATGATATGGAGAAGGTGAGCAGCAGAGAAACCCCCTGGATCATCGCTGCTCTGCTGTTTCTTACCCAAAGCATGATCAGGTGGATTTATGTCGACGGGCACAAGAGCCTGAAGTCGAACAGAATCAGACTCACTCCCTCTTTCAGAGCAACACAGGGAGAAATCGATAGGACACGTAGGCTGTGCTGTGTCTCTAAATAGTGCCTAACCAAAGCAGTGGTGGAAAATTAAGTGGATGTTAACAAACTGTAACATGAGCCTCATTTTTTTACAGGGTTAAAGAAACACAACGCACATAAAAACATATTTGAAACAGCATGTGTGTGAGGGTGGTAGAAGCCTGCAATGGCTTATGTAAACCACACGCAAGAGACGATGACGGGTCAAATACTGAAGTACAGAAAATAAATATCAGACATCAGGTATTAAATGCAAAAATTTCATAAAAAGAAACAAAGAGAAAAAAGTAACATAAAAGAACAGGGGGAGTGCTCAGGAACCATAAATACATTATTTTAGTAGGGAAGTGGATACTGCTCCACTTCATGTTAAGGTCATCAAAAAAGTCCTCAGTCTGTTTTTGTATATGAACAATGACTCAGAGGAAGCATTGAAATGAATGATTTTTTTTTTTCCAAAAGGTAGCTTCCCAATATTTAATTGAAAATTGAGAAAGATGTTTTTTATGTAAGGGAACATTAAGGTTGTTAGCTTGCCTAATTGAATAATTCTATTATTAATAATTTCACAATCAAACCAGTGAATCTGATCTTTTTAGAAAAAGAGGTGCACTTGGTGCTTTAGATTTGGAGAAGGTGGCTAATCTATCTAATTGTTTCTGTAGCTGAAGTATTTTTGGAGATATGTGGGGAATGTGCTGGCCCAGACAATGTTACAATATGACAAATATGGATAAATAAAACTATAATATAATGTTAGGAAGCAGGAGTTATTAACAAGTCCCCTTATTTTTCTTAAGATGCCAAGAGTTTAGTGACCTTAACCTTTTAAATTATGCGACATGTTTGTTACCATGTACATCAATGTGTATAGCATTAGCGTAGATTTCTGAACAGAGAGCAAACTGAGCTGTGATACTGTGGCACACGTTCAGGCTCATGTACCTCACACAACAACACTTCAAAATACCTGAACTATTCCTTTATCAGAGGTTTTTTTCCTGCCACTAAATCTGTTTCTGATTGTGGTAAAGTGCTTTACTGTTGAGTTTGAAATAAAGAAAATTATTAATAAATGAATAAAAGAAAAAAGTGAGTAAAATATAGATTTATATAACTAATATGTCATTGACCTAGGCTTTGGTGCTGCACAGATAAAGATTGATTTATTGATTCATTGATTTCTGCCCATGGACGTGGACTTCAGAGTTGAAAAACACGGAAAAATGACTCGTTCAGCTCAAAACAAAGAAGGTTCACAGATCATAAATGTTATAGACCAAACTGAACAGATAAGCTTGTACACAAAAGGCATGGAGACGTACATGGTTAAAAAAACGTATTAATTTAATTTATCCATCCATCCATCCATCCATCCATCCATCCATCTTCTTCTGCTTATCTGTCGTCGGGTCGCAGGGGCAGCAGCCTAAGCAGAGAAGCCCAGACTTCCCTCTCCCCGGCCACTTCGTCCAGCTCTTCATCCAGCTCTCTGTCCAGCTCTTTGTCTAAGCTCTTCGTCCAGCTCTTCGTCCAGCTCTTCGTCCAGCTCTTCGTCTAAGCTCTTCGTCCAGCTCTTCGTCCAGCTCTTCGTCCAGCTCTTCGTCCAGCTCTTCGTCCAGCTCTTTGTCCAGCTCTTCGTCCAGCTCTTCGTCCAGCTCTTCGTCCAGCTCTTTGTCCAGCTCTCTGTCCAGCTCTTTGTCTAAGCTCTTCGTCCAGCTCTTTGTCCAGCTCTCTGTCCAGCTCTTCGTCCAGCTCTTCGTCCAGCTCTTTGTCCAGCTCTTCGTCTAAGCTCTTCGTCCAGCTCTTCGTCTAAGCTCTTTGTCCAGCTCTCTGTCCAGCTCTCTGTCCAGCTCTTCGTCCAGCTCTTCGTCCAGCTCTTCGTCTAAGCTCTTCGTCCAGCTCTTCGTCCAGCTCTTTGTCCAGCTCTCTGTCCAGCTCTCTGTCCAGCTCTTTGTCTAAGCTCTTCGTCTAAGCTCTTCGTCCAGCTCTTCGTCTAAGCTCTTTGTCCAGCTCTTCGTCCAGCTCTTCGTCCAGCTCTTCGTCCAGCTCTTCGTCTAAGCTCTTCGTCCAGCTCTTCGTCCAGCTCTTCGTCTAAGCTCTTCGTCCAGCTCTTCGTCCAGCTCTTCGTCCAGCATTTCGTCCAGCTCTTCGTCTAAGCTCTTCGTCCAGCTCTTCGTCCAGCTCTTCGTCCAGCTCTTCGTCCAGCTCTTCGTCCAGCTCTTCGTCCAGCTCTTCGTCTAAGCTCTTCGTCCAGCTCTTCGTCCAGCTCTTCGTCTAAGCTCTTCGTCCAGCTCTTCGTCCAGCTCTTCGTCCAGCTCTTCGTCTAAGCTCTTCGTCCAGCTCTTCGTCCAGCTCTTCGTCCAGCTCTTCGTCCAGCTCTTCGTCCAGCTCTTCATCCAGCTCTTCGTCTAAGCTCTTAGATGCTCGAGCCACCTCATCTGGCTCCTCTCAACAGGAGGAGCAGCAGCTCTACTCCGAGCCCCTCCTGGGTGACTGAGCTTCTTACCCTGTGTCTAAGGGAGAGCCCAGACACCCTGCAGAGGAAACTCACTGCTTGAACCCGTGATCTTGTTCTTTCGGTCACTGCTCACAGCTCGTGACCGCAGGTGAGGGAAGAACGAAGATCAAGCTTTAAATCGAGAGCTTTGCCTGTCGTTCTCCCGCTCCATCATTCCCTCACTCGTGAACAAGACCCCAAGATACTTGACCTCCTCCACTCGGAGGATCAGGATCTCATCCCTGAGACTATTTAGTTGTTTTTTATGATATTTTAATTTAAATTAAAAAATGCAAACAAGGTAGATAACTGTTCCTCAATACATGTACAATAGTTCTAAAAACGATCCTGAAAGTCTACGTAGTTATGACAATATGAAAATACGCAACAAAGTGATTAAAAACGAAGCGACAATGCACAAAACAATCATAATACAAAATCCTGTTCGAGTGATGGTATAGATGGTGGAGGCACAGCAGATTTGAACCTGAGGACAACAGCCTGTGTGAGGTATGCAAATGCAACCACGAGGCTTCCTGCTTCCCTCAAAGTAGTATTTCATTATTTTTTATGATCCTTTATTAAAAAGAACTGCATATACGCTCAACATGTCATCATCTCAGGACATAGTTAAATAAACGGTGGATTAGAGCCTGCGAGACCCTTCACAGTGCAGGCTGAGGTACATATACTGGTAAGCTGTTCAGTGTGAACAAAGCCTGAATAAACCTGAGTTGTGTTCTGTGTGTCAGATCTGGCACCACGCCTTCCAGCAGCTGTGTGTGGATCCAGAAGACCATCCCGTTCTGCTCACCGAGTCGGCCATGAACCCGTTACAGAACCGCCAGCGGATGGTGGAGGTCATGTTCGAGTGTTTCGGGGTTCCCTTCACGTACGTGGCCATGCAGGCGGTGCTGGCTCTCTATGCAGCGGGCAGATCCACAGGTAACACTATCTATTTGTGTGTTTATTTGGTTTTCTTTGTTACATTTCTGATCCAGCTGTAAAATACATCTCTCCCCTGTCAGCTTTATTATAATCGTATGTCCCTTCATGGTTTTCTGAACGACTCCTGACCTGCTCTCTGTTCTTAAAGGCGTTGTGTTCGACTCTGGAGATGGAGTGAGCCACAGTGTTCCAGTGTTCGAGGGTTATTGTCTACCTCATGCTGTGCAGCGCTTCCCTTTAGCTGGTGCTGATGTCTCAATGCATCTGAAAAAGGTACGAGTAAACACTTTTATATTTATCATTTTGACCTGTTGCCTCCACTCAGTGGCTGAATTGTAGCTCAGTGAGGGCTTGGGGTGGAGGATGGCCGGTTCACGTCCTGATCAAACCATATTTGGAAGTTGGTTTAGTAGCTGAGGAGATGCTAGCTGACTTCCTGGGGCACTGCAGCTGGTTATGGCAGTTTGTGACACAACTGCAAGGGCTTGGCGTCCCTCACCTCTGGAGCCTCAGGGCAAAAAGTCTGCACCCCTGTGCCCTTTAACCTCATCGTAAACCTCTGAATGAAGTAGATTAACTTTGATGCTGATGCTGTTGGTATTTGCTCCCAAATCTGACCTCCAGTCTGAACTCACCGCTGACATGCATTCATCAGAGAGTATTAATCACCGTTGTGCACTATAAGCAGTTTGCTGTTACTGTAAGCCCCCCACAGACCCCCACAGCTTCCTGTAGTTTGGTTGGCCCAGTGCTGCGCTCATGATGGATTCATGTTGGGTTTTAGAAGTATATGTGTGCATGTGTTTATGTGTATTTTATATATGTATATACAGAGCTGGCTTGCCTGTTAGGCACTATGGGCAAATGCTAAGGCGACTGTGGCTCCATGAGGCACCACAAAATCTGGAAAAAAATAACCTTCAGTGTAGTCGTATTAAAACTAGTTATTACTTTTAACTCTTAAACTGTAAAGCAATGCCCAATTAATATTAACACAGATGACTATACCAAATAAGGTATTTATTCACTTATTCTTATTTTGAGGTAAAGGTATTTATATTATGTATCATTTTTTTTGTATTTATTTGTAATTTGCCAAGCAAGTAATTTGTGACATGTTATTTTAAGAGAATTTAAAGACAATGGTAAAAACAATGCTTTTCAATTTCTTTTGAAAGCGTGTGTAATTCACTGATGGAGGGGGATGCCATATAAAATCTCGCCAAGGGTGCCAAATTGGGTAGGGCTGGTCCTGTCTATAGATGTGTATCTATGAAATGAAGAGTTTGTCTTCAGCCTGCTCTGTTGTCAAGTTTTGAGATAAAACTTGTTGTGAAGTGGCGCTACCATCCTGTGTGATACATTTGTATATTTTTATATTCATATTTATCCTTTTTTCTCATCTTATATCTGTATATAGAGTCTATAACACTGGCCTGTAGGATTTTGTCTTGTATATTTTTTGTACTTATACTTTAGTTATAACTATTTGTTGGCACTGAAAAAGGAGAAGCTCTGAAGACTGATCATATCTGTGTAAACTGCTGCTGTGTGGGGATCAGAATGCTTTAATCAGTCCTGCCTGTTTAATAATCACTGTTTAATAATCACTGTTTAATAATCACTGTCCTGTCTTTGCTGGTACAGCTCCTGCAGGAACAGGGCGTGTGCATGCGGACCACAGCAGAGATGGAGATCGTCCGGGAGATGAAGGAGAAATGCTGCTACGTCGCTCTGAACTATGAATCTGAGCTGAGTCGGGGGAGGTCGTCCTGCAGAGAGATTCTTTACACCATGCCAGACGGACAGATGGTCACGGTCGGCACAGAGAGGTTCAGGTAACCAAACGAACATCACGTTTAGGTTTAGAGGGACATTTAATCCGATCTGAGGGGCGCTGCAGGACAACAGAGCCCTTTAAAGTTAAGGGACTATAATGACAATCATTTAGCAGGATGTATGATGGACCACCTTAAACATAAATGTTTTATTTTAGAGCATCTTAAATAAAACAGATGCATATATTTATGTGAGCAGTGAGCCTCCCTGAATGGAATATTGAGACAGAATTAGTTACATGTCAGGAGTTTTCCAAAGCTGTTCTCTGCCTCTCTTTCCATCTCCTTATTTTGCCCTTTTTTTACTCCAAGATTGAAACATTTGGAAATAAAATGCAAGGCTTTCAATCAACCAAAAATTAACTTAACTCCTCCAAAAATAAAGTTTGAAAACGTTATTCCACTCGATTATTTTTCCCCTTTATCAACACCAATTGGTTTGTGTTTTTATATCGTCGGAAAGCCTGATTAGTCACCTTTACAGCGAGGTATGACTTGTAAGGATTGTGCATTTATAGAATGAACAACACAGCTAAAAGTGTCGGTTGAGCCCCCAAAGTGATCCAAAAGCATCTGCAACATTCACTCTTGTTTTGAGCTTAAAGTAGTTCCAGGTGTGCCAGTCACAGGTGTGTTAGGAACTGGTCTTTGCCCACTTTGCGATCCGTTTTTGACCTCACCTGCCTCAAGGAACTTTTGGACCATGATCCTTACAAGCTCACCTCATTGTAAAGGAAACTAATCAGGCTCCCCAATGATAGAAATTCCAATAACAACTGTCAATCTAAAAATAATTAAGGAACATCGTTGATCAGTACCTGGCTGTCAACCTCTCTGTTTTTCTCTGTAATTAGAGCCTCATATGGACCTGTGCTAATGGCAGGTAGATTTTCAGTTTAGGATCAAACTTCAGTGGATTATTGTCCACATTATTGGTGAATCTTTGTACACAATCAGTTATATAACTCCATGCTTGAGCTCTGCAGGTGTAACTGCAGCTTCTGTCCTGCTCCTCTGCTGTGCCTGTGAGCAGTGACAGGAACCACCACACGCCGCTGTCTGCTTATATTTCAGAATAACAAAGCTATGCAGAGATCGCAGCCTAAGTCCATGTGAGCATCCGAGTGTAAAGCATAACCAAGCCCTTATAAGACCAGTAATGCACGTGATCAGGTTGACTCTCTGGGGTTCATTCTTCGTGTGCGTGGACTCATTGTTAACAACCAGTAACTTTTCGGGCTGTGAGCGTGTCCTGCAGCCTGCCGTGGTCTGGAACCTTCCTCATACAGACTGTCTTGAACATGGTGGAGTTATAGCCAAACACTGGAGATACAGGAGTGGAAAAGTTTTAGGACACTCCATGCATTTATGATATTCTGCATTAAGAATCACTCTTTAAGTCTTTAAGTGTAGTTTCTTTTAGTACAGTCACAGCAAAAACACTAAATAAATCATAAAAAGTTATTAAAACCTAAACTGATTGGTTCCATAGAAATACAAAAGACTTTTGTGTCATTTTTGTACCACTGATCAACGAGTGACTAAGAACATGCTTTTTATTGAGACACTATTGTTGTTGCCATGCTTTGTGTTGAATTAAAGCTGCACATGTCAAAGTTCTTCAGAGACAAAAACGTCTAAAACTAGGAGTCTAACTCAGGAAACACGCCTGAAGATCCAGATTCTCAGACAGGAAGGTGCAGCTGCTGCCAGACAGCCAGAAAGAGCAGATGCAGTCAGAAATACAGACAAACCAGCAGCTATGAAGAAAAACCAAGATCTCGATTATTACGGGCCATAAACTCATTTAGATATCGATGTGTCGTTAACATGAAGTCAATTTTAGAAAAACATCTGAAATGAAAATATGAACAATTAAAATATTTCAATAAAAAAGCCTTATTTATTTTTAGTTTGTTTGGTTCTTTATTAGAAATTAGATGTAAAATCCTAGTTTTTCCTTCCTGTTTATCAAAAGATATCAGAATGTTAACCTGTAAGAATGTTAAGTGAATAAAAAGCATGATCAATGAATGTTGTTTAATTGGTCAAATTAAGCATTCATATTTTGGTTCAGATAAATTTATAGCATAGTAATGTTTGATGGTTATTTTTGTTTCTTTGGTTAATCAAGGTTTTAATAAATGTCAGGAGTTTTGTGAATATGTACCGATGTTGATGAATGTAGTTTAGACGTTAACTCTGTAAATGACCCTTTAGAGGAGAAATGGAAGTTTCTGAACAAGTTTCTGCTCTGAAATATCTGATCAGTGCGTAAAATACCAAACAAATGTTTTTCATACAGAGAAAAGTTGTTATTTTTGCCAGCAAAAATCTGCTTGGCTGTTTTTTTTGTTGTTTTTATCCAGCAGCCAGCTTCACCCCTGAGTCAGAGAGTGAATTTCGGGCTCTGCTCTGGTGGATGAAGGACATTCCTTGGACGTGCCCTCTGGACTCTTGCAGCAGATTCTTCTTTATTATTGTTTTGTTTCTTTTCCCTCTGTTCCTGCAGGGCTCCAGAGATCCTCTTCAAACCTGAGCTGATTGGTCGGGATCATTATGGGATGCACGAGAGCATCTTTAAGTCGATCCTGGGCTCAGATATCGACCTGCGGCGCTGCTTCCTGGGGAACATTGTGCTGTCAGGTAACAGCTGATCTTTGTTAAGGTCTTACCTGGAGGTCTGAGGCTCTGAAGGTCTCCAGCTGTGATCAGATTCATGTCTCCACTTTGGATTTATTTGGTCAAGCATACTTATCTTATACTAAAACCGAGGCAGTATACTTAAAGTTTATTTTTTATATACTATATTTTGTATACTTAAGAACAGTATAGTGAAGTATTCTTGGCTTATACTGAAAAGTATAAAGAAAAGTCTAAGACTAAGTACATTAATACTAAGACTTACACTTATACTTTAATACTAAAACCTGTACTTTAGTATACTTTTTACTTCTTTCTGCCTCTAAGTACTAATACTTAGTATATCTTGATCCAGGTACAGAACAAAGTCAGGTCATTGTGCTTACATTTAATTGATCAGAATAAAAATGTTTTTCTCTACACACATTTGCTTTGAGGTATTACCCCTGTTATAAACTTACATGTTCAAGATCATGTAGTGCTGGAGTTTAAAAGTTTACAGTAAATAGTTTGTGTGATCTATTGCATTATCTTTATGTACCTTAAAAACATAAACAGAGAAACATTTGACTTGACTTTATTGATCAAGTTCTAGTCCCTTCATAAGGTTTGGTAATGGTTTTATGTACAACAGTGTCATCTTTTTCAACAAGAACACATTTTGTTTTAATCATATCAGGCCAGACAGCATTAACAGTTTGTTTTTTTACCTCATATATAAAAGTACTTTGTACACTGATCTGTGAATCTTTACATACAGGCCTGCCTGATATAGTACCTCAACTAAAACACAAAATAGTTTGGCACATGGACAAAAAGCAAAAATTTGATGTGACCATGTTTGTTTAAAATTAACCAAGTCATTGATTTAACAAAATGTACCATCTTTCAGGCAAACAGCACTGATATATCTCTAGTCTGTCGTAGTTTTGACTGTGATACAGAACTTTTTTTGTTTAATCCATGCATGAAGGGGAATTACAAGAAAGTAGAAATTACAAGTATACTTAAAGTATAACAACAAGTAAACTAATAAAATAGAAAAAAAATAATATTTTTTAGTTCATAAAAATATACCTAAAGTATTCTTCAATAAACTAAAATGTGGACTAGAAGTATATAACTAGTACAATGGCCGTATCTAGAAGAGCGTACTTGTGGTATACTTTCAGTATACTTCAATAAACTAAAATGTGGACTATAAGTATATAATTAGTGCACTAGTAGTATATATTTAAGTGTAGTTGTATGCCTGAAAGTGTACTTTTATAAACTGAAAAATGTTCCAATTTAGTCCAAAGAAGTTTTCAATTAGTATACTCTCTAATACACTACAAGTACATGGTCTGTCGTATACTTGCTATACTTATACTCAGGCATACTTAATAAAACTTCAAGTGGACTACTTTTTGCTAAGGGCAGTGCTGAAAGTGGAAAAATAAGAGCCAGATTCTCCCCTCTGTCGGTTCATTTTGATTTGAAGCAAAGTCTTTGTACCCATGAAAGTAAAATGTGAGGTCTGTTGGGGTGAAACGGTGATGGCTGTTCTCTCACTTCCTTCTTTAATCTCCTGAAGGAGGGAACACGCTGCTGGATGGCCTGCCGGAGCGCCTACAGGCTGAAATGAAAGGACTGGTCCCCCCTGAGATGGCAGAGAGCGTTCGGGTCACCAGCCCCAAAGACAGAGACTTCTCGGTGTGGATGGGGGGGGCAGTGCTGGCCAACTTGCCCACCTTCAGCGCCGCGTGGATCAGTCAGGACGAGTACGAGGAGTACGGGCCGCAGATCGTCCTCAGGAAGTGTTTCTAAGAACTAAAGAAACTGTTTTCAAGTGCAATATCCCTCCAGCTCTGAAACCGTGCCATGGACCAGTCTGTCCATCGTTTGTTTGTATTTATGGTTTTTATCTCCCTTTTGAAATGGGTGCTTGTTCAAGGCCTCTGCTCCAGGCTCTTTACTCAAGGCTTAGTGCTCTTTGCTTTCTGGTCTTGGCTCTTGATTCTTTCTCTGGTCTTTTGCTCTAAGCTTTCGGAGGTCACCTTAAGCTTTGGGCTCTTTTCTCAAGCCTTTCTGAAGATTTTCTCTCTCTGCTTTTTGCACTGCAGTCTTGCTCCAGGCTCTTTGCTCTAAGCTTCTGGCACATCAATCCAAATGTATTCCCCCAGGCTTTCTTCTTAGTTTTGGGCTCTCTCCCATTGACCCTTTGCTCTAAGCCTTTTGCTCTAGGCTTTGAGCTCTTTGCTTTTGGCTGTTTACACTGAAGTCTAGCTCTAAGATGTTTGCTCTAAGCTTTGGGTTCTTCACTCTAGGCTGTTTGCTTTACAGTCTAGCTCTAAAAGCTTTATGTTCTAAGCTTTGGGCTCTTTGCACTGCAGTCTGGATCTTAGGCTCTGTGCTCTAAGCTCAGGGTTTTTTGTTCTAAGCTTTGGGCTCTTTGCTTTGCAGTCCAGCTCTAAGGCTCTTTGCTCTAAGCTTTGGGATTTTGCTCTAAGTTTTGGGCTCTATTGTTCTAGGCTCTTTAATTTGCAGTCCAGCTCTAAGGCTCTTTGCTCTAAGCCTTTTGCTCTAGGCCCTGGACTCTTTTCTTTTGTGTCTTTTCCTCATGCTCTTTGCCATTTGTCTTCATGCTTTGCTCTAATCTCTAAGCTCTTGTTGTCCCTCTTTATTTTAGGCTCTTTCTCTGCAACCCACAAATACAGCAAGAATGAAATTTGTTTTTATGAGCTTCAGTTTCTGTTTATCATCATTTCTGTCCCTCAAACACTTTTGTGTCCTAACTGTCCCAATATGAGAGGCATTTTTATGTCATAATTAAATATGAATCAAGAATTTAAATCATAATTATGTACATATTTATGGTTATGGGACAAAAAATTGAAGCTGGCCTTTAATGATGTCTGCCAACAAAATGATCATTTGAGGGTTTGACTTAATTATCAGATATTAAATAAGAAGATATATCTACACAAACATTTTAAGCATAATTGGTGCAAGAGTTTAATAATATTTTATGTTGTTTCCGTGGTGAAGGATGCTTAATTCTTTAAGACTTGGATCAGTGTGACTGTGAAAAGTTCATGACTAAAATATTAGAGCAGCACTAAATGATCTTTATGATGGATTTATGGACCACTGTTTGGAAGGAAAAGAAACAGCTGGTACTTTGACTTTTTTTAAGATTTTTAATGCTTTTTCCAACCTTTATGTGATCTATAATGAAGAAATATATTTTTCCTCTCACATTGATCATGACTCAACTTTCAGAGAGGAAACAGTTTTTAAAGTAAATTTTTCCTCGAAGTCAAAGTCAAGTGGTCCCTACAAACATAAAGGATCATAGTTTGAGTGTTCGCTGCTATAATCTGAGCTGAGAGGAGGGCAGTGTGGAATCATGGGAAATGAAGTCTGTCTCTGTAAACATGCAGCTGAGTTGTTGCTCATCCGAGGAGCCTTTTCATCAGCTCACGGTGTAAGATGTCTTTGCAGTAACGGGGTGTTAACACCGTCATCGTCTGGAGAATAATCAGATGATTTTGATACTACTGCTGCAGGTTCAGTGTTTTCAGTCGTAGTTCTTTGTGATTGATTGACTTTTGTTTGTTAATATTTTTCCCGCTCTGTTGTGCATGTTTTCTGAAACTCTTGCACAGTAGTGTTCATTGATTTATGAAGGTTTTGCCAAATTGCTGCTTTGCTCTTTACTGTGAATCCTGAGGAAAGCCCGACCCTGTATATAAACCTTTTCACTGTTTTTGTTTTGATTCCTTGTAACTTGATTTTTTTGCATGTACTCCATTATCTGCATGCTTCTTTCTTTGTAATCTGCTTTTTTAAAGGCAGAGTGTTTTGCTGTGACTTAAAGTGCACTCTTTACCGAAATCACTGCTGAATGTGATTTTAGTTCTTTCAGTCGAAGGCTCATAGAAATGCTGAAGTGATCTGCTCGGTCTTCTCTGTTTACAACACTCTTCATTCTCCTCTGAAAGCACTGGATCAGTCTGGACAGAGTCTGGCAACGTTTGACTCAAACAATGCTTTTGTATGTCATGTCTGTTTTATAATAAATATTTTAATCATCATTCTCTGTCCCCTCTTATCCTGCCAAATGAAACTAGACTCTTCTTAACCACACTCATCGCATACAACAGTTTGAATTTCAGTTTTAATTATTTTTGCCTGGTAAATCCTGATGTAACATTCGTGTTTTTAGTATTGTAATCAAAGTGTAGGGATGTGATTTTGAATGGAGAAAAAAAATCTATTTAATAGTCTTTATAAAAAGATGTCTCTAAAAATAAAATTGCAACAGATGTCCAAAGAATGGGATGTTGGAAAGGATGAGTAGCTTCAAATATGAAGTAAGAATAACTGGAAGTAAAAATGTTTTTTAAGGCAAGGCTGTAATTTTAAAGCAAAGAAGCATTTAAGAACTGGTATTTAAGCCTCTGACATACCCTATAGATTCTTAGTTTTTAATATTTTATGGAAAATGAGTGCCGTCCTCACCTGCTTTATATACTTGACTTTTAAAAAGTCTATTGGCTACAAAAAAAAGTTCAGTCCATCAGTGAAAGCATATGACTCAATAACAGGACTGCAGATAACAACAAAAAGGACAAACAAATGATCTATGCAGCTTAAAACTTCCCACTTCCCCTGACAGGTCTGTGACAGGTCCTGCCCACCCTGACAGTCATAGATTGTGAGCTCCACATCATACAAGGGCTGATTGATAAGCTGTGAGCCTTGTATTGAAAAATATAAGTAGCTCTACTATTCCCTGACTATTTAAGGTTGTGTACCTGAAGACTGGTGTCATTTGGTCAGTTTATGTTGAAGAGGTAGCACTCTAAAGTAAACAAGGCAAGTGACTTCAGCAAAATGGACAAAATGCTCCTGTTCACAAGTCTGTCATTGCCATGGCTGCCATAAAGATTGTGGCTTTGAATTGATTGAGCATCTGCCTTATTCGCCTGATCTCGCTCCATCAGACTTTCATCCATTTCCAAAATTGAAAAAGGCCATTTCAGGTACCCACTTTGGTCAGATGATGGCGTCATACATGCAGTGGAGGACTTTCTGAACGGTCAAGAAAAGGACTTCTTTAAAAGTGGCACTGAGGCCCTTAAACATCGCTGGCAAAAGAGTATAGAGTATTTGTGGAGTCAAGTTTGCTCTCAGTTGATTTGGCAGCTGATTTACTAACAAAGGCAAAGCTTGAGGCTATGTCATCGCATGAGAGACACCCTGCAAAATTATGACTGGTTTTCAGTGGATTTTAGGCACAACCTCAGAGAAGTGGAGGGGCTTCCGGTGGCTGGACATTGTCTGGTAATCAGCAGGGAGGGGAAAATTGGAGCAGCTGGATCTGTATCATACTGACGGCAAAGACAACAGAATATTCAAATAACAACCAAAAGAAAAAACAACGAAAAAAATTAATTTAACAAAAGCAGTCTTGACAAAAACACAACTACATCAATAAAAACGTCAACATTTTTGAGTCTGTTTTCCCAAACTTTTGTGCACCTGTTCAAGTTGTACCCCTTTGTTTACTGTTCTTCACTGACAGGAGCGCCTGCTGCTGTAGTCCATCTGCCTCAAGATTCCTCATGTTGTTCAGAAAAGGTCCTGTGCATACACCTGTTTTAATAGAAAAACAGATACCAGGGTGTTGTTCAGTCTGTCTGTGGGAACAAAGGATCTCCTGAACCTCTCAGTCCTGCAGTGAGTTGAGTCTTCCACTGCTGCTGCTTCTCTGTCCCTCCAGGATGTTGTTCAGGGGGTGGTTACCGTTGTCCAGGACGGCCTTCACTGTGCGAGTACGTCCCTCCACCACAGGCCTTAGTGAGTCCAAACTCCTGCCAAACACAGCCAGCCTTCTCCACCAGCCTGTCCAGTCTTCTGGTGTTCAATCAATCAATCAAACTTTATTTATATAGCAATTTTCACACAAGAAGATGTTGCACAAAGTGCTTTACAAACAGACAGATACATTAAAAGAAGGTAACAGAAAGTATTACCCCCTAACCCACTCACCCTGCAATCCACACACAACATTGGTAAAATGCATCATAAATAATAGACATTAGAAGAACAGGAGTGTTTTTGTACCCAGTACGCACAGAGGAAACACCATCTTAAAGGTTCAACATCAGTAAACACTGGGGTTAGGTTAAAGTGTGAAATTTAAAATATCAATGTATAAAAAATAAATTGAAATGAAGTAAATAATAAAAGCATGCTGCTATGAGGATAAAAACACTGAAAGGTAATGTTCAAACAGGAGAATAAAACACTTTAAAAGAACTTGGCGAAAAATGATTAAACGAGGATGAAGTACTAAAAGATAATTCTGAAGCTGAAACAGAATAAGATAAAACCTAAGTTACTGAAACAGATTAAGATGGGTCATTAAATTCAGGTAAAAGCCAGATTAAAGAGGTAGGTCCTGAGTTTCCTTTTAAATCATTAAAAACATGGTGTTCCTGTCAGTCCTGCTGCCCCCCAGCAGACCAGAACCCTGTAGACCACAGACTGACAGAACATCTGCAGAACTTTACTGCACACACCCTGAGGAAGAGGAGCTGGCTCTGCCCTTCATCTGAGCCCATAGACCAGTCCAGCTTGTTGTTGAGGTGCACACCAAGTACTTCCAGGTTTGTAGCCCTTCACTGACCTCCTCTCTGACTGACTGGTGATTATTTGAGTTCCTGTTTCCTCTCTATCATCTCCAACCTCAGTGGCCATTCTCCTCTGACATCGACAGGGCCTTTTTACTCAGAGAACTGTCCTCACTGGATATTTTCTCTTTTTTGGAACTCTCTGTAGACCCTTTAGGTGGCTGTGAGTGAAAATCCCCCAAAAACAACCTGTCTGGTACAACATGCTTTGTTCAGAGTCTCTTAAATCAACTTTCTCCTGTTCTGATGCTCAGAATTGAACTCCGCGGGTCGTCTTAACAATGTCTGCATGTCTATAGGCTTTTAGCTGCTGCCATGTGATTGGCTGATGGTCTACCTGCAGTAACGGGCAGTTGAAGTGTACCTAATGAAGTGGCCTGTTGGAGCACGCGCTATCATGAATAAGCCTGACTGCAGCGCCCTCCAGTGACCAGTCATGCGCAATGCTGCTCTGTCACCATGGTAACAGTCATCAACAGGCTCCGTCGGTCCAGCAGATCACTTCAGTCTCTCGTTAATCGGTTATTGATCGGTAAAATGTCTCGAGCTCACGCAGAAAACGTCATCAAACACATCATCCGGGACATCGTGCAGGAGTGCACGCGGAGGGGACTCACGGTGTCCGAGACTCTGGCGGCTTTCATGGTCAGTCACTAACTAACCCACGATAACCTGGTAACTGTTAACCAGCTAAAGTTAGCGAGTAATCAGCCTTTGACCCGCAGAGGTTAAAGTTCACACCTGTAGATATTGTCCTTCAGTCTGACAGAGACACATCTGAGCACTCTGACGTCCAGGGAAGACTCTGTCCTCCATTTTGAAATAATGCCTTGATATTTATATTTATATTTATATTTATATTTATTTATCATTTTCTGTCTCTTGTTCTTACGTGTCAAAGGTCAAAGCTGTGGTTCTGGACCCCAGAAACGGTTTTAATGTGGACCGGACTCTCACCAAACAAGATGTGGAGAAACTAGAAGAGGTGAGTCAAATAAATTATTATTATCTTATAGTTTCTCTGGTCATCCTTTAGTTTAATTATCGAAATAAATCAAAGTTTCCCCTTAAGTGTTGAATTCATGTTGTTCTCAGAAGACAAAAGAGAATTTCAGATGAATCTAAAACAACTAAACGCAAAAAAGCAAATTTACAGCAGAACTGTAAAAAGCCTAATGTGCACTGTGAAAACATGATTTTCCAAATTATTAGTTTTTCTTAGATGTATATGTTAAATATACAAAACATCAGAAATGGTATTTAATACTCAGTATAACGTTCAAAAAGCAGAAATGTTGCACATGTTCTCAGATTTCCACAGCTGTGTGCAGTTAGCGCAGTGTTATCTTATTCTCATTCATATACAGTATGTATCTACATTTTCTTTCTTTCTTTCTTTCTTTCTTTACTTGTCTCAAACTTAAAAACAAAAAAAAAACAAAGTCAAAGCAACAGTACATGTATTCACCAAACAACTGTCCATCCAATATATTTACACATGTGAGAACACACGTATGTCAACACAACAAACAGTTTAAGGAAGGACAAAATGAGGCTAATCTAGTCCTGTCTCTTCCTTACAATTTATATCCAACACTGAATTAAAATTATAGTTCATTACCAGCTGTCATGGTTCATGGAAACGATATAACTTCCGGCTAATTGCCCCATTTTACAAACTACAGTCAATCTACATGGAAAAATAAGTCTGTTCAAGCACAACCCCATTCTTCATATAAACCTCCAAGAGAACAAACAAAACACACTAATAATAAGTAAGCACTTCAGAAAATATAATGTGTATATTATATTTATATAGTATGAATATACAATATTTACAAAAACATACTTACTTAAATGTACACTTCTGTATTCATAAACATCCATCTCATAACTGAGTAAACCCAAACAAGCTTCTCCACATTATATCTGTTCTAAACTACATTTTATGTTATTTTACATAATTATATGTTAATAATAGTGTTACAATACACAGAATTAATATTACTTATATGCCGTCAAATTGTTTTGGTGATAAGCCATAATTTAGTTCAATTACTTGTATGAATCTTTTGATACTAGTTTATAGTGTAATGTAAATATTTGTATGACATCCAGGCTGTTCCAGAGTTTGACACACAAACAGAAATGACTGAGAACAGTTGTGTGGACAATCGGACAAATGAAGTTATGTTTACCCCTTAGATTATAGCCCCCGTCGCTGGTCTTGAACATTTTTGTGAATATTTCAGAATCAGAAATATTATATTAATCTCAAAGTGGAAATTTGGTTGTTTGCTCTGACTCACAGTGTAGCAGAAGAAATATCAGATAAAGACTTTAAAATATATAAAAGTATCAAATAAATTAAATAGGCTAAAATTACAATGTGCAACATCTTTAAGACATAAAAATGTCCTTACTGAAGAAAAAAAAAGTAAAACTGATACCAAAAGCAAAGCCAAGGAATTTACACTAATAACGTTAACAATATATACAATATGAACATAAATATGACAACACAGTGCTGCTAAAGCAGACATCTTTTTATATATTTATCTCCTCCTTTGTGTACTGATGAATCAAAAGTGCCCGTCTTACCTTTCAGTACTCATTTGTCAGTATTAATCAAATTAGACACACTGAGACGGGAAAGTCTAACATTTAGGATCTGAAGAGTCGTCCTGCTAAAACGTCCTTGGATGACCTCTCTGAGGAGAAGAAGTTCAGGATGGTTTTAGCTTTGGTTTTATGCATGCCTCCTTATTTTTACACTTTCACTGAAGCTGACGAGGAGACAAATGAACAAAAGGCGTGGTGCCCCTGTGTGCTATAGAAATGAATGTTCTGATTCATGTTAATTTCTCATGTCTGTCTGATGTCTTGCAGCTGTGTTTGGATAAACTGATGCAGCAGTGCAGTCCATCCCTGGACACCATCAAGATGCAGGTTTACTTTGATCTAAACTACACCTCCAGACGTGAGTTTCACTAAGAAAATGACAAAACCAGTTAACTTTGGGCATGAAATGAGGAGCATACAGAACTGTTAAAGAATATCGATGAAGTCCAGATGTTTGCTAACAACATTCAGGTAGTGTGTTGATCAATAGTTATGACTTTGTAGGTCCTCAGTGATCCAGGTCAAGGTTATCAAATGCTGATTGATCTGGACACTGGACTGGTTCAGATCCTAAAAACTAACAATCTGAGCAAGTCCAGTTGTCACTTTGAACAGCGTTAGACCTGAATTTTGTTTTTATCAACCTTTACTTTGTTATTGTGATGTTCTTTCAGCTGTTTATTTTATAATACATCTGAAAATGATCTATCACAGACTCGTAGCTTTAAAAAGGATCTATCACAGGTATTAAATGATCTATCACAAGCTCTTGGACTTTTAAAATGATATATTACAGACTTTTAGCTAAACTCTTGGCTTTTCTAAATGATTAATCATAGATTTAAAATAGCTCTTTCACAGATTCTTAGCTTTTAAAAATAAACTATAGACTAAACTTCTCAAACTCTGACTCAAGCCTAACTATCTACAGCATTAACCATAGCAGATCTTCTCCGTGTGAAGTTTCAAACAAGAGATTAGAGTAAATATGGATTACACTGAGTTTATTCACCTCTGTTTATATCGTTATAGGAAGATTTCAAACAGTAACCCGACTAATATTTTGTTTGCACGCATCACATTTGGTCAAATTTGTGCTGAATTATTTGTTAATTACCACCACCAAGGATGTTATGCTCATGCTGGCGTTTGTTTATTTGCTTGTTATTTTGTTAGATTATGAACAGAATAACTCAAAAGACAGGAAAGAATTTGGATGACACTTTCACAGAGTGTAGGTCATGGCATCCAAATGTGGATGCAGGAGTATTAAAAGGATTTGTTAACAGTGGCAGATACAGTTGGGCAGTTTTTCACATTTTAGACAGTGACTCACCGACAGTGTTGGAGATGCCTCGGTCGAGGTTCGTGCTCTTCCAGTTTGTAAAGGCTCAGTTTCTGCTATAATTGAATATTGACCAAACCTGTGTTCAATACATTTTCTCAAATATTCTTTTTGAAACCAGAGAAAGCTTAAATTTTAATAGTAGTTGTAGTTTATCTTGAGACATGTTAAAAAAATAAATGGGAAAATAATCATACAGTAGTGGACAAACGTAACAATACAAAACTGACAAAACATGAAAATGAAAACTAGAATTTACATATCCAAAAAGCGCTGGGAAGAAGTATCACTTATTTAACCCCACTCCTTATCCATACAATATTATTTGGCTTTCTTATCAATATAAATTGCTTTACATACATTATTACAGACATTTACACAGACATACATATATTCCTACTCATAAATTAACTGAAAATAACTCCCCGAATAAAAAAGGAAAAAAAGAGGATGACACAACCACAACCAACCAGTAAACACCCTGTGATCGTCCAGCACCTTCATTCCTAAATCTACTGAAAATCATCTCTTAATATTTCTTTTTTAAGTGGTTTATGTTCAGACATTCCTTCAACTCCACATTCAGACTGCTCCATAGTTTCACTCCACAAATATGAATGAAAAAGCTTTTTCCAGTTTTACGTATACCCTGGATTTTGAAATGGAAAGATTCCCTTTAAGTGAGAAATATTTGAATATTTCCAGGTAATATTATTTTTTTTGCTTTAAATAGTATTTTTGCTGTGTGTAATTCAACAATATCTTTAAGTTTTACTAATTTTGATTGGAAGAATAATGAATTTGTGTGATCTCTATATCCTACCCCTTGAATGATCCGTGTAGCTTTCTTTTGCAAGTGATTAGTGGTTGTATTGTAGTGGTGTTATTATTGCCCCAAACCTTTGCACAGTGAGTTAGGTATAGAAAACTATTATATTATATTATACATAGCAGGAGAGAATGTGGAGTGATTTTCAATCCAGAACTTTCTTTGCTTTATTATCTCTGCCAAGGACGTTATGTTTTTAGACCCGTTTGTTTGTGTGTTAGCAAGATTACGTAAAAACTACAGGACAGATATTATTAAAATTTTCAGGAGGTGTTGATTATGGCCCAACCTAAAAATGATTAGATTTTGGTGGTGATCCAGATAACCACCATTAGTGAACAATTGTTTTTTTTTTTAACTGTTGAACAAATAATGATATCAACATGATTCTGAGTGCTAGGTGTGTGTTTTCAGGATCATGAATCATTATGATGGTCACTTTGTCATGAACTATTGTTTATAGATGTAACAGTATTATGTGAGCTACCTTGGTGGAGGTTTGAGTGCTTTCTAGTTTAATACTGCGATGCTTCTTGACACTTTCAACACGTTTTAATTTAATTTTAATGTAGTAGTTGTAGCGGTTAATGACAGAAACAGTTTGTTTATTGTTACCATGGAGACAGTGGACTTTAGGTCAGAGACACTGCAACACAAGGAAGTGAACTGCTGCTTTGATTGTGCCTCTCGTTAATGATTAATGGATCACGATATTCTCTGACACCAGAGCATGTTCTGTTGCCAAAATCTCCCTGTAATGAACAACTTTACCACCTCGCCTTCAAAAAATGAAACAGTGAGACCAAACATTTCTGAGCTGAGCTAAGACGGGCTGTCAGCTCAGTCAACTTCCACCATAAATGTGTTATTAATGAAGGACTCTCTACTCCGAAAAAATACTCTCCAGGGCTTTGTGGAGGAAAAGTTAAACACTGTAAAGAATCTGACTTCAGTGTATTGTGAAGCCAACAGTTTTTTTTTTTTGTAGTTTTGACCTATAAGTGGGTTAATTATGAAGCTTTCTGTGGCACCATGTACTGCTCCCCCAGGGACAAAGCTCACTAGGTCCTGTCTTATTTACTGGAGCCATGAGCCTCAAGCAAGAACAAGTGAAAAACCCTGTACTCATGAAGCAATAGTATGGTTTTCTGTTTAGCACTGACTTTTTTATTGAATAGAGTCTCCAGTAATAAAAAAAAAACACAAGACAACGTTTCCACAACCAACAATCAGGATGAAAAAGGCTGCTTCTCAAATCAGATTTTTCTTGTGTCCTTCTAAAGCACAGCATGATTTTTATGGGCTAAGTTGCAGTATTAATTTTGTTGACTAATTATTTCTGTCATCCCCTGATGAAAACTAGACAGTAACTAATAAAAACAAGTGCACATGGACAAAAACTAAATGAACTGACATTTGCATCAACAAATAAAAACTAGACTAAAATGTTTGACAGAGACTTAATCCAATCAGACCTCATTTGGTCATGTAGAAAGTAGGGACAAGTTAGGAATATATCCAATCACAGCTACTTTGGTTGTGTGGAAAGGTTGGATGAGTTAAGAGGGACATCCAATCACAGCTGCCTTAGCTTGGTGGTGGTGGGATAAGTTGTGGAGCGATCCAATCAGAGCTCCTCTCTTTATGAATTGATATATTCATGTAGAGCAGGTTCACTGTTTGTTGTCAGTTCTGGTATTGTAACTGAGATGCTCTGCCAGGTAGCCTAAATAAAGGTGACTGCATTTCACACAAAAGTTCAATTTGTTTCTGTTCATTTATACATTCAGACTTTACTAGCATTTAATAAAGGGTTATTAGATGTTTCATTTTATCCAAGTGTAAAACATGACTTCAGAAATTCAAGGAAAGATAAAAAATGCCTTACCCTTTACACTTCATATTTTAGTTGACTAAATTTACAGTAGATTTCATCGACTAAAATGTTGTGAAATGTCATCAACTAAAACTAGACTAAAATTGAAACAATTCAGATGACTACATTATGACTAAAACTAAAATATATTTTAGGCAGAAGACCATAACTACATTAAAAAGTGCTGTCAAAATTAACACCGCTAAATTGGACATTGTGACAGAGCTGTTTGTTTTGTGTGTTTTTTTTTCAGGAGAGTTTCTGGATGAAGTCCATCGTGTGCTGGAGTCAAAGCTGAGCTCACTGAGCAGAGAGATCACAGACAGCAGAGCGAGAACAAGAGAGGAGTTGGATGCTCTGTATCGTAAAATCGTCTCGTACATCCTGCTGCGCTCTGGGATGGGCTCGCCTGCAGACGTCAACACTGTCCGCGAGACCACAGGTTCACAGTGACTTCAGCTTTTAGATCAGACCTCAGCACAATGATGGGACTTAGCAGTGCCACTGAGGAGAGGGTAGTGTGGAAATATTATTAAAGTGGATCCGCTGACAGGGGCTCTGCCAAGAACTGTGGGCCCCCATGAACGTATCTGACATTGGGCCCCACCACCGTAGTCCACACCAGTCCTGCACAGTCACTTTCTGAACATGGGGGTGAGGACTGAAGACATAAAAGGGGGGTCCTAAGATTCTTTCAAAAACAATGAATTTTTAAACAATTAAAAATATACGTTAGCCTTTTTTTAAGGCCACATGCATAAAATGAGTTTGATTTTAAATACAAGCACATGCTTGGGTGTGTTTTAAGCTGATATGAGAGTCAAATGTAAAAAAAAGATAATTGAAATATGTCATGAATGTAGACATATAAAACCAGGTTCAGATAGGAGCAGTCAGCGAGGCAACAGTGTCTAAAGACGAGCGGCAAAAACCAGGAACGAAGTGCAGGCAGGAGTCGGTACACAAAAGAGAATCAGATCAGGCAGCAAAATCCAGGAAACGTGAGGCAAGGTTAGAAAAACAGGCAAGGTAATACACGGCTAGACAAACTGAGAATGCTGGGGCGAAGACTGTGAGGTACGAAGAACTGGCACCGAACAAAGAGAGACGTGAGATTTAATACAAGAGGAAATGAGTGGTGATGGGAAACAGGGCAGACAGGAACAAATCTGTAACAGAGACAAAGGTTAGTGACTTCAAAATAAAACAGGAAGGACATGAGACAAGAAAGAAGAGACAAAAAATAAAGGAAACTTAACAGACATGACAGAATATAAGTTTGGCCTTGACACTGATGATGGAGGTCTCTGCTGCCCTTTAAAGACATCGGGGTCCTGAGCCATGTTATCTTTATTTTGGGGGTTGAGGGCTGGAAAGATTGGCAACCCTGGGCTTAAACCTTTCAACATCAGAAATAGCTGCACCAGGGGACCCTTGAGCAAAAAACCCCTCATATTACTCCTCCCAAGAATAAAGCTGAATATTCCAGAAATTACTGTCATTTCAACGTAAAAGTTTCTCCAAATAAAAATGTTTTTATATCAAATTAAGTAATTTTAAGCATTTATTTTTTTTAAAGCATGTCCCAACCTCTCCTCTGTGCCTCATGGCTCCCTAAGGGGTCTTGGCCCCTACTTTAAACACCACTGCCTGAAATCACACCTCCTTTATGAACAGTGATGATTGTCTAAATTTTAAGATTCGATAACTATATACTTGACACACTCTTAATCTGCTTCTCAAAGTTACTGAACAGCCAGATGTTGCTCCTGTTAGAAAATTATTTAAGCGCATTTTTCTTTTCAAAGATGAAAAATTAGCTTAAAAAGTAAAAATGATTTGACTCTGTTGCCATTAAAAAAAAAGAACAGACCAAAAATACAACCATCTTTCTACCCTTTTGGGTCATTTGACTGACATTAAAATGGTTCAACTGGTCTAAAAGTATGAATTTATGTTAATTGATGTCATTTCTGTTGATGGCTGATGCAGGATTAAGCACGTGGAGTTGAGCAGGTCCACAGCAGCAGGTCAACCATACCGATGATGCCTGAATTTTATTTTTTTCTTGCCTAAAAACAAAAACAAATGTCTGAAAAGAGTCAACTTATACAAAAAAGAGAAATAGTTTGATAAAGAACAAATGCTAAAGTTAAGAGTTTTGGACCCTGTCAGTCTCAGACCCTTAGAGACATCCTGATGTTTCTCCCTCACAGCCTCACCGTCTGCTGATCAGGATTATCGATTATCTATTTTATGACTCTTAATTCTTCGTCTCCTCCTCAGCGGCTCTGCAGAGTGTTTTCCCCCACGCTCAGCTGGGAACATTCATGGTTCTCCTGAAGAAGGACAAAGAGCAGCAGCTGAAGGAGCTCACCATGACGGTGACGGGGATCAGACTCTTCAACAAGGCCATGAGGATGGAGCAGACGGAGCAGATGGAGCAGACGGAGCTCACAGACTTAAGTACAGCCGCCACTCTGACACAACAGCAACATGTCTGTTTTTATCAGGCTACGCTCTTATCACAGTGTCTGCTAATGTGGAAAACAGTCTACAGATTAAAGCAGATTTAAATTTAACACTTTACATTTACAGATGTCAATATTGGTTCATAAAATTTAATGACTGGCTGTATATCTGTTTATTATAATTTAAGTAATACAGTATTACTTACTAAGAATGTCCCATATATTTTTTTGTGGAGCTCCCTTATTAGTATTCAATGTTAACAGAAAATAAATTGCCTTGTATTTGAGTTTCTTCAATTGTTGATCATAGAAATTGTTTGAATTTATTGTCAAAATGAAGCGAAGTTTACAGCGTGGACTTTGCTTTTCTTGCATTAAATGAATCTGTTTGGCTGTACTTAAAACACAATGGCAAGTATTACTAGTTTATAAAGAAATACATCCAGGTATAAAACTGTTTTATCACTTCGCTTAGAGCATCTAATGACCACTTATAGTGACTTATAGTCAAATTATAATGGATTAAAATAGTGTATAAATGCACTTTTAACTTATTACATGAATTACAAAAATGAAAGTCTTAATAAACTTTTTTTTTTTTAATTCAGTCATTGACCTGCATATCTGTTGAATTAACACCAAACTCATTTATCTTATGGGATATGCTTAACTGTGTGTCAGGTCTATTTTTATAAAGCAATATGAATATTTATGTCTTTTGGCTAAAAACACAATATAACAAAATATAACACTCTTTGTGTATGTTTAGAACTCATTACAAATGCTGTTTTATTGACTTATGATTCCTGTTGAAAAGCATCATACATTATCACAAGTTCCTATAACTGTGATCCTTCAGCAGAAAAAGCACAGTAAAACACATTTTAATGCATTATAATGTATTTTAAAACACATTATAATGCATTATTATGTATTTTATAACACATCTTAATGCATTACAATGTATTTAATAACACAATGATGCATTTAAATGCATTATAATGTATTTTACAATGCATTAAAAAACTGCTTATCATGTGTCTATCGTGCATTGTAAAGAGGAGCTTCACAGAGAGTGTTACAGAACATTTAAATATCTGAAAAGTTCATTTTCAGTCAAAGACAATATTTAATAACAGGCTGCAGATCATGACAGACGTATATTTATGTGACCAGTAACATCATCCTCCTCTGAAAACATCTTGTCCCCTGTGTGCAGTGCCTGCAGCTCTGAGCGAAGCTCTCCCAGCCGTCGGTGCGTCTTTAGAAAATGAGCTGAAACTGTCGCAGAGTTTGTCTTGGAAATACACGGCAGCGCTGGAGAGGCTGCTGGATCCTGACCGTCCGTCTGCAGAGTGTGACGCTCCCATGGCGTCACTGAAACAGGCTCTGTACAACGTCAGGCAGCATGAGGGCTTCATCAGGATGTTACTGGTGAGGACAAGAGGTCGATGGAAGTATTTATGGCTTTTTGGATCAAGAATTGAATCACGGCGAAACGATCTGACTGCTGACATACATACATATGTGTCAATATGTTAAATGTTAAATGTAGTTTTCATGCCACATGGGTTTGACCTCAGGGGTCACGGTTGGATTGACTGTCTGTATGAAGCATCAGACTGGAAGATCTGATATTTAGAGCCATAAAAACTCTTTCAAAGTCTTATTTCCTCCACCGAGGAGGTTATTTTTTCATCAGTGTTTGTTAGTTGTTGGTTTGTGAACTCCAAAAGTCAGGAACAGATTATGATGCATTTTCAGGGAATGTTAATCATGACATAAAGCAGTAATCTGATTTCGGTGGGGATTCAACCCAGTAGCCTTACGCAGCAGCTGGATCAGCCTGATTCAATGTCTGTAATAAGGCAGATCCATCATGCCAAGCCCCAATCTACAACGACTGTGAGCGGCCCGAAGCGGGACGGCCCAATCAGAGTCCTGTGGAGGAAGTGAAGTGACTGCGCACACAGACATTAGCATGGATGCTAACGGCTTCAGTAATAGGTTTATCAGCTCTGAATGGAATTTATTTATTAATTGAAAAACAAATAAAAACACGCACAGTCCTAGCCTGAGCCCCACCAGCTCCACAGCCCATGGATTCAGATTTCTGGTACCATGATTTTTATCCTGAAGTTAAAGATATTTGTGAGGTTGTGTCGTCATAATGTTCTGCTTCATTGTCCCTGTTGGCTGAGTTTAGAGCCTCAAACCTTTTTACTTTTTTTCTGTATGTAATTTAAATAATGCCTCAAGGTGTCAAAAGACTCCTTTTGTTTCTTGTGAAGTAAATACCTGCTTTAATTCCTCTAGGCTGATGCTTCTTTATGCACCAAACACGTAGAGATCCTGCAGATGGAGCTGTCCTCTCACATGAGGCAGCTGAGAGAAACGGTGAAGTCCAAGTCGGCTGTGCCCACTGCAACAGTGTTTGTAAGTGTCTCTGTCTAAACTTTGGATGTTTAGATATTATATTTGAGAAGAACATCAACATTTTGGACATACGTGCTTCTTAAAGAACGTCATTACAACCCTCAGTTCCAATGAAGTTGGGACATTGGACAAAATGTAAATAAAAACAGAACGCAATGATTTTCAATGCCTTCTCAATACTTAGGAGTCTGTTGGAAACAGTATTTTCTTTGATTAATTTCATAAATATAACTAAAAATTGAGTAGTTGATTAGACTAAAAGTCAAGCAAAGTCCTTGAAGGTTCATGGTGAGAAACAAAGGGAGCTGGAAAACCCCTTCTTTACTACTCAGTGCTTGATGTTGAAAATGTTGCTGATACTGTTGTGCAGGTGCATATTTTTATTATTTACTCCTTTTTGGTGGTTTCATTTATTTTTCCATCTTTTTAGTTTATTGACATGTACAAAATTAAGGCATCAGTCCAGTCAGTCAATCCATTATTACAAATATTACAATCACATCTGACCCTTTGTTGGCTCTCCAATGGTTTCACTGACCAACCAATCAGACTCACAGAGCCCCTCCAGTTACAGCAGCTGTTGCCAAGTCACCTGGTTAGGCAGCTTTTGTAGGCAGAGTCTGTTTAATGCATCTGGTGAAATTGTCATGCTAATTTTGTTACTTTAAGATTTGAAATAATGGAAAAACCTTACAACACTCAAAGGTAAGACAATATTTTAACACTTACAGTATTTGTGTTGACAGAATATTAGGAGGAAATTGTAAAAGTATTATGTTGATGTGAACCAACGATTTCAGGTGACATCACTGAGGTCAGTCTCCAGTTATGTTTTTAATAACTTTAACATCTTTTTTTTTTCACTGAAAACAAATGTTGCAAAGATGCAAATTAATTAACCCTTTGACTTCCAAATTAAGAAATACATTTGCAACAAATAATTTGTTGGTAAAATTTTCTTATCTTCCTCTTTGTTTAGCAACATTTCAGGTTTTATTGTTCAAATGACCCAATTGGGAAGCAGATATGTTGGTCAACCAGCTGGTTGGCTTGCCTGTTAAAGGTTATCCTGGGCATGAATAGATTTCTTTCATTTCTACAACAAAACTTTTGTTTTTTATTTGAAAACATCACAGAGAGCAAAATCTAGATATTTAGCAGTTGACCCAGTTTTCTGAGGAATCGATACACTTTTTATCATCAAATTGATTTCCTTCAACTAAATTATAGTTGTTAGAGGATCTGGAAATATGTGAAAAGATTTTTTCTTACGTCGATGTGTGCTCTTACTGTTCGATTAATGAGGAGTAATGACTCACTTCTGATGTTTTCCTCGTTTTCAAACAATTATAGTCATGTACAGCAGCGGCACCCTTTGGATACAAATTGGTGTTACAAACATGATTATGAGTGATAAATAAGGAAAAACAGACAAAGACAGGCTTTAAAAATTATAAATACAGTGATAATGCAGCACAGTAACCGCTGAAACTCGATTATTTGTTCCCACATCATAGAAACTGAACTTAGAAGCTGATTGATGGCTCACTGACAGTCTGTGTAAGGGTTTGATAAACAAGACACATCATTTTATTTACTGTTATATTATTTACTGTTTTTTTGTATTTTTGG
The DNA here is from genome assembly GCA_037902135.1 of Cetoscarus ocellatus. Lineage (NCBI taxonomy): Eukaryota > Metazoa > Chordata > Actinopteri > Labriformes > Labridae > Cetoscarus > Cetoscarus ocellatus. The sequence goes on along the minus strand of JBAMNC010001342.1, from coordinate 58,183 downwards.
ACAAACCCTCAGGTTAAATGTGAAAGGCTAAAAGGACATACTGTCTATATTTGTGTGCATGTTGAGCCTTTCTTGGTTATCTGAGAAGTTCTTGATAAAGGATAGTGAAGGATTTCTTAGAAGAGAGGCACATCTTTCATCCACCATCATTGTTCTGCCCCAGAAAGACATCAACTCAGTTTATTTCTGATATATTACACGAGCACCGCTCCTGTTCTACGCTCTTCTAGATCATCAACTACATTTTGAGAATTACTGATCTATTTTTTAACTGTTTTTACGTCCTAAACTACTTTTAAGCCTACATTTAAAATAAGCTCTCATGTAATAACAACAAAAGCTTTCTATTCACACTCATTAAAGTTAACACTTACCTTTTTGCCATTTTAAATGAATGAGTTTGTTTCCCCCTCAGTGCCATAAGATCTTAAGCTAAAACAAGACACGTTCTGGGTGTTGTTTTGTCTGACCCCTGTCGGTTTTCAGCCCTTGTTCAAGGCTCTTTCTAAGGTCTGGTCTGGACTCCAGGACGAGGCAGAGCTGCTGAACATCTTTGGAAACATCAGACTGAACCTTCAGCCCTTTATCGTCTCTCAGGCCAAAATCTTCTCTGAGGATTATTTAGATAAACTTGTGGAGGATTCAGAAGTGAAAACAGATGAGCAGAGAATGGCCGAGTCCTCAGGTATGACGACTTCGATACTAACCACAGAATAAAGTCCATGCTTCTTAAAGTCTGAAGTCCAGTTCAGACCAAAGGTCAGACAGTTTTAGGGTGTTGGGGTTGCAGCTGCAGATGTGTGAACTGAGCAGTTGCAGTTGACTGGTTTTTGAGTGTTATGGCTGATTAATACTCCTGCTTCAATGCTGCTCAGAGCGTCTGCTCAGAGCCTGACTGGCACATCCCATCAAATGTACCTGCACACTGAAACGGTGCAGACCACAAGCTCTCTGATTGGTCCACAGCACAGAGACAGGTTACCTCCAGTCTCTGAATACATCTAAGCCATGATTTGTGAACTGTTCTAGGCCCTGTCCACACAGAGACAAAAACATATTTTTATTGAAAACGTTCTCTGTAAAGACAGCATCATTTAGTAAATCAATCAATCTTTATTTGTATAGCGCCAATTCATAACAAGTGTTATCTCAAGACACTTTACAATCGAGCAGGCTGAAGACAAACTCTTCATTTAATGGATACACATATATACATGTAAAAATACACATATACATATCTATACAAATGCATACATTCAACACCCAACATGAATCCATATAGCCAATCATGAATCCCTCCATCATGGCAGCAAGAAAAAACCTTCTGTTAAGCAGCAGGAAATCTTGAATGTGGACCCCAGTCTCATGATGAACAGCAAATCCACACGATGCTGTGTTGGGTGTGTGGGTGAAGGAAGGGAGGTAAGTGGAGACAAGTGGACTAAAGTAAGAACTAAAGCTAGTAACAGATCCATGGACCAATCATAGACCTGTCGTCGTCATATTTGTCTCCGCTGAATATAAATTTATTAGAGGTTAGCCCCTTGAGATGCAGCATCTCGTTTTCAGGAGGGTCCTCATGTCTGTATGACTGTGGTGATAATTTTTATAGAAGTTTAATCAATAATAATCATGAAAAGTGTAATAATCTAATATCGTATAATACAACAGCATAAATGTGTCCGTTCACATGAAAACACTGAAAACACTGTAGTACATACACCAGGCCTGTAAATGGTGCTGTAACGCTGCTGCAGACAGACACCAAAACCAGAGAAGAAGACATGAAGCATGCTCATACATCATGACAGGTGTAAAAAAACACTGGTGTAAGTTCTCTGTGTCCTCTTGTAGCTCACGGTGGTCGTAGAGGAGCAGAAGATTTTTCTGCTAAAGCCAAAACAAGCTCAGGAGCTCCTGCAGCACGAACTCGATGCTGTGTTCTGACACTGTTTCTGCTGTCAGGGTTAGCACATGAGGTTTAAGTGAGAAGTGGAGCTTTACGTCATTGTTTCTGAAAATATCCATACTTTGTCCACATGGAGACGTAAGGACAGCATTTTCAGACTTATCCACTCTGGGACCTGTTGTCACCTATACTGTTTAAAACTTGTGTGGATACACCTGAACTTGTCTCCTAAATCTGTGAACCATCACATCAAAAGTGCATTTCCTCTTTCATGTCTCATCCTGTGGTCAAACAAATACATAAAAATCTCCGTCCTCTGCCTCAGCTGATTGGACAGACGTATATTGCACCTCCGGCTCGTCCTGCAGAGCCACATGAACACCCCAGTGCACAAATATAAATGCTCAGGTGTCAGATACAGGGGAGAGAGATGAGGAGTGACATGCAGGGAAGAGGCCACAGGCTGGAACTGAGCTCCTGAGGACATCAGCCTCTTGGCATTACCGTAGTTGAAAGTCTCAACCCGTCTCATTGCACCTTTGGTCTGAACTGGCCTCAGTGAAGTTTCACTGCCTCTGATTCTGATGCTGATGTTTTTGTAGGTGAGCGTATTGACCCGGCAGCAGCAGAGTCACAGGACTGGCTCTTTCCTGAAACTACAGTCAGATTCAGTGAGCTGCCGCTGCAGTACGATGGAGTTTGTGGTTACACACTGGTGACCAGAGATGGGCTTCTTCTTCCAGGTAATATCCTCGACATACACCAATAAACCGTTCAACGTGTTCTGCCAAAGGTTGTGAGAAGTCCTACAAACATTTGACTAACGCACTCTGAGGCCCTTGGATTGGCAGTGTTAGTGTCAGTGTTGTTTTATATCAGTGTTTCAGTTAAATAACATTTAAAACACGACATCTTGGATTCTCTCTAATAATGATAATAATATTAATAATAAATAATTGATTTTTCTCTGTTTTGCTCTAGCATCAGAGTTTGTACCTCTGTTTAGGTGTTTTCCTGTCATGATACTTCTACTTCTGTTTTATTTTCTATGCTGTTCCTTGTATTTCTTGTTAGGCCTCTTGTTCCTCTTGTCTTGTGTTTCCTGTTTTATTTTGAAATCCCTCTGTTCCATGTGGTGTTTCCTGCCCTCCCCTCCTGTGCCTCTGATTATGATTCCCTCCACCTGTGTGATTGTCTCACCTGTGTTGATTAGTCCTCACTGTATTTAGTCTTTGTGGGTTCATTCCTCTTCATGTCACAGCCTTTGCATAAGTCTCAGGTGTTTCTTGTGTTCCCTGGTGTTTTTACTTCGTCTGGTTTTTCTTCAACTTTTCAGTAACTTTGTTTTGTACTTTGTGAGTTTTGCTCCTGGTGTTTTCTTTCTTTGTTTGCCATGGCTTGATTTGTTACTTTGTTAGAGAGTTTTGTGTTGAGCTTTGATACTTTGAAAGAGATTTTTCTGTTGTACTTTGAGTTTTTGTCATGGATTAGTTTTTGTGTTTTTTTGATCCCTTTTCAGTTAATAATTTAGCCTTCTCTCCTGCTGTTGTTTTTCTTAGTTTACTGTCATTCTAGTCTTGACATTTTCCTGAGTTAGCTCATTAGAATTGGGGCTTGTATTCAGTGTTTTCTTTTCTGTACTATTGCTACAATTACACTGTCTTTTTTATGTTTCTGTGCAAAAACAAGGTGTGGGTATTTGGAGATAAATTCTGATTTGCACATTAAAAAACATCAACTTGATCTTTCCGTTGTTTGTTTGTGTCTCTTGTTTCTCAGGTAATCCTCACATCGGAGTCCTCAAACACCGGGAGAAGCTCTATGTTTTCAGCTCCAAAGAAGCAGCGATGAAATTTTCCTCCAGTCCGGACAAGTTCATTAAGGAGGTGGCAGAGAAAGCCAGACTTTTCCCAGAGATGATTCAGCTCCTCAAACTGCACCAGCAGTTCTCCTGTGTCAGCCCATACCCTGAGGTGTGCAGCTCCGATCACAAAGTTTGTTATGGTGACAGTAGCAGTGACAACAGCTTTGTGGGGCGGCACGGTGGCACAGCGGGTTATGCATGTGCCTTGCAGCAAGAAGGATGCTGGTTTGATCCCCGTGTAGGTCAGGGCCTTTCTGTGTGAGGTTTGCCTCTGGATGGATGTATTAGTACATATATATATATATATACACACATATATGTACTAATACATCCATCCAGAGATGTATCCGTCCAGGTCGAGAGAAAGAGACTAAAAATAAGAATTTATGACAACAGACTCTTGGAAGCCCAGACCATAAATCTGTCCTCATCACATTTGTCTCTGCTGAATATTTATTTGAGGTTATCCCTTTGAGATGTGCCGTCTTGTTTTCAAGAGGATCCTCATGTCTTTGTGGTTGTAAAGATGTTTATTATGGAGGGATAATCAATAACAACCATGGATAGAGAGATCAATCTAATAGTAACAATAACATCTATAATGATTATAATCTGGAGAAGAATGATGTTGATTAATATAACAGCTTCTAGCAGATCTAGCTAGAACTGCCATTAAAATGGTTTAAGTGGTCTAAAGTATGCATTAATGTTGAATGATGTCCTTTCTGTTGATGGTTGATGCAGGATAGAGCTCATGGAGTGGAGCAGGTCCACAGCAGCAGGTCATCCATCTCTCTGAGGTTAATATCAGAAACTGTAACGATGAGGGAATGGAGCTAAAGGAAAGGCCAAACATTTTTGATTGTAGTTATTGGAGCTTTGTAGGTCCACAGCAGCAGGCTGGCTACACCAACAATCCTGAGCAGCCTACAAGACAAGAACCAGAGACGAGTACGACACCAGACAAAAAGGGGCAAAGAGAGAGAGAGAGGGTGGAGCTCAGTGTGCCAAATCCCCCAGCAGTCTTAAGCCACATTCACACCGACCTCAGCCACCACTCTCCAGCAGAGTCAATGTACAGCCGCGACCAGGCGCAACCAGATCTCATGCGATGAGACGGACGCAATCTGGGCGACTTGGTCGCGTCTTGGGAGACGAGTGGCGGCGCCCCTGTCCCTGCAGACGGGTACTCATGGGGTCGCTTTGGATGTGTGACCAGGTCGCGTCGCTCGGTTGAAAGTTGAAAAATGTGAACTTTTCAGGTGATGTCACATGTGGCTGTGCCGCGACAGCCAATCAGAGTTGTGTGGGTGTGTGACAACACCCATGACAGACTGTTTTTATTCCAGTTCACAGAGTGACAATCCATGTCCCTGTGGAAACATTAGTTAGTGAGGACGTTAGTTCAGACAGACAGACCACAGAGAACTGACAGACGATGCTGCTGCAGGGCAATGCTGCAGTGTTTTGTGGTTGGTAGGTGAGTGAAAAGGATGCAGTTGGAATAATGTCAGCTAATACATCCTATTATATGATATGATCGTGGTGAAACTCAAACAGACGTGACGTCACTGAGCGACGGCGTAGAACACAGGTGTCAAACTGGTCCAGTAAAGGGCCACTGTGGCTGCAGGTTTTCATTCCAACCAAGCAAGAACACAGCTGATGCAAATTATTCAATCAACTGGATTGTCTTTACACAGTTGATTTGTTGGATCAGGTGTGTTCTTGCTTGGTTGGAATGAAAACCTGCAGCCACAGTGGCCCTTTACTGGATCAGTTTGACACCCCTGGCGTAGAAAGTATACAAATTTAATACTTCTGACCAAATTGGAACATTTTTAAGTTTATAAAAGTATAAGTTTACTTTACAAGGTCATTTTAACTTTACAAAAGTACACTTTCAAGTATACAAGTACACTCATCTACATACTATTAATGTATTAGATATATACTTCTAGTCAACATTTTAGTTTATATATATATACTTTTATAACTAAAAAATCTGTTTTTGCTATTTTACTAGTTTACTTCTTATACTTGAAGTATACATGTAAGTTTGCTTAGCATACTATCTATATACTTGACATATACTTAAAGTTAACTCATACTGTATGTATACTATGTGCAATGTATTTACAAAAATCACAAGACAGAATGTTGAGAACAAATGTGATATATTTAACAGTTTAAAACATACCATACAGTGTAATTACAAATACCTGCTTAAATCATTAAAGATCTGCATTTAAAAAACAAAGAGCCTCTATAAAATCAAGCCCTTCTTTGTTAAAAAAATGAAAGAAAAAAAGTGCACATTTGCATGTAAAAATGTAAACATAATAGTTTAAAGATCAAGTCCTTCTTTGTCAAAAATGGTGAAGGAATAAGTGTGCATTTGCTTGTAAAAATGTGAACAAAATAGTATCTCTAACTGAGAACTGAGTGAAATTGAGCACTCATACTTTTCAACTCCAGCACTGTATGATCTTGAACATGTAAGTTTATAACAGGAGTAATACCTCAAAGCAAATGTGTGCAGTGAAAAACATTTTTATTCTGCTAAATTCAATGTAAGCACAATGACTTGACCTTCTTCTGTACCTGGATCAAGATATACACAGTGTTAGTACTTTGTGGCAGAAAGAAGTAAAAAGTATACTAAAGTACAAGTATAAGTTTTAGTATTAAAGTATAAGTGTAAGTCTTAGTATTAAGTAGTTCTTGGTCTCAGACTTTTCTTTATACTCTTCAGTATGAGCCAAGTATACTTCCCTGTACTCTTCTTAAGTATATATAATATAGTTATATAAAGTAAACTTCCAGTAAACTGCCTCAGTTTCAGTACAAAATAAGTATACTCGTCGTACACTTGAATAAACTACTTTTTGCTAAGGGGACGACTGGAGTGAAGAGCTGGTTATAACTGCAGGGCCCTGATGAGCGGATCAGTCTCAGGTGTGCAGCAGGGGAGGGGGAAACAGGTGAAGCACGAGGGATGAACAGCCGACATCACGACAGGCGTTAAAGGTCACTTCCCTTTAGAAAAGATTCTAGTTTACCTCCTGACTTCCCTCTTTCAGAGTTTAATTTTTGCCTGGTGGATTTTCAGATGCAGCCAGGTGAGAGTTTACTGGTGAAGCCGATAACTTCATGTGAGAGCGGCACGCAGACCGATGTTCACCCTGTGGAGACAAACAGAGACAGGACGTATGAGTGGAACGAGTGGGAGCTGAGAAGAAAAGCAATCAAACTGGTGAGCCACACATTGAATTATTCACTTAAATATATGACCACAACCTCAAATGAATTTCAGGATTATTGAAGTGATGACAAAGAATCTGATCTTTTTTTTAATTACTGACAATAATTTTCTCACAGATAGTCCATTGTATTATTAAATAGTGCTCAGGCACACATGAAGATCTCTAACATCAATACTGAAACAGAGAGAGAGCCACACATGAGGACAGAGAGAAAGACACAGCACACTAAAACTGAAACTGTAGTAGTAACTGCTGGTTGTTTCCTGAACGTCTGTGTTTTATTTTTGATTAAGAGATGTTAATAAAATTTGACATTTAATCTTGATTATTGATTGAAAACAGGCTGATCAATGATTTAATAAAACGGTCTTTAGTTTCACCTCTAGCATTGACACAACCATAATTAAAGTTTTCATGGGAAAAAAACGTCCAATTCTATAAAAAAATTCAGTTTCTAATTAAACATCTTTTTTGTGTGAATCATCATTTTAGGCTGATCTGTTGACCAAAGTGACCTGCTCAACGCAGACCAATCTGAGCCACTTTAGAAGGGACAACGTTACCCAAACATGGCTGCCAAAGGGCACCGCCTGTCAGAGTCAAAGAGACGCAGGCAGCTGTATGCCCAAACCTCAGATCTACGTGGCAGGACTGAGAGGACAGAGAGACGGACACGTGGTCAAAACAAACCTGACCAGGCCACTGGATGAATGATAGGGGTGTCCAGAACATTTGTTTGATTGAATTAAAGTCAGAATAAGCATTAAACTGTTTTAATGTGTTATTTTTTATGTGTCTTAGGGATGACCTGGAGGAAAACCCAGAGAAAGACAAAAGGGCTGAATAATGTTCAGAAAGATCAGGCGTGTTACAGAAACAAGCAAAGTTACTGTGGACTCATGTCTTTATACATCCGGTGGTCTATCCTCAAGAAAAACTATAGAAATACAGTAGAAATATACCCCTAACTCTTGCACAGCCATCCTGGTCGACTGTAAGGTGATAAAAAAACTTTGATGGCCATGAAAAGAAACGTATTCTGCTGTCTGTGACTGCAGCAAAATCTGAGACCCTTCCTCCAACCAGACAGCGGTGGACAGAGTTGTATGCAAGAGAAAGTCTTGTTTTATGTAGAGGGACATCAAATCTCTCTTTCTCTTTTATTTTTATTTTATTCTATTATTTTTGTTGTTATCATCATATTTTTTTCTTTGAAATCTACCTGAATGAAATGGATTTCAGTTATTGCTATGCAAAGATCTAATGTCTGAGCTTAATGAACTGAAATAAATAGTTAATACAATAAACAAATACATTAATACAAATGACCGACTTCCTGTCAGTTAACATGGATCCACAGGCATTTTTTTACATGATAAGCTATATGTGCCCACCAGTTTTCATGATCCTTGGTTTAACATGCTGCAGGCTGAATTTTTGAAACTATTATAGAGTCACTATTTTGGTCAATTGGCCTCAAACACTCATGAAAATAAAACTGAATGTCAGACTCTAGCACAGGATCATGTGGGTCAAGTTTAGAGTGTCTTGGAGAAAGTTTAGATCCTCAAACAACATTTAAGAATGACTTATTGTTTTTGTTTTTTATGTTTTAAAAAGTTATAAAAAGAAGTGCCTTGAGACTATCTGAATTTCCTGATGTTTGCTTTAATTGGACTCTCTTGATTTTAATTGTATTTTACTTCATAATTTATTGAAGTTGTGTTAATTTTATGTATCGGTCTTGCTGATATATACCCTAAATTATATGGATTACTCTATCTTTATGTTTGTTTGTTTTTTTTTTTGGTTGTCTTTTCTTTACTTCACTGGACATGATTTTTCTTGTTCAGTCGTGCTGCTTGGACAGATTAAGTTATTCAGCTGTCAATTGTCTGTAAAATTGGGTTCTTAAAACATCATTTCCTGTTTCTCTGATAATGAAGCGCTGCCATGGCAACAACATTAAATAAAGAGCTTTGAGTTTTATTATATAGTTTGGCCAAGGTCTCACAGTTTACATTTGTTATAAACACCTGTACTTTTGATCATGAAAATTGAACCCCAGCTTTGTGCCCGGACTGCAGCCCTGCTGACAGACTAAAACTCCATCTTATTGCAGATTCTTGGCCCCAACCTGACAACAATGATCTTTGCAAATCTGGAGTCAATTATTGAAACAATCCTGTGGCAATGCTCAAAAACCTGAAGCCTCTTTTGAAAAAAAAAAAAATGTGATCGTTAGGTGTTGCTGTGAGACAAAGACAAAGTCATGGCATCAGTGGATTCTTGGCAGGAGTTACATAACTGTGACAACTGGTGAAGACAGATTTAACAGAGTTTATAAGCATCTCAAGAATTTCCTTCAACTTTGGACCCCTTACAGACCCATTTTTTGACAAAAACTGGACTTTTGCTTGACGTTTGATCTTCAGCTTGTCTAGAATCACCTTAAAATTTTGGAGTTAATCAGACAAAAACCCTCAGAGAAGTTTGTTAAAACATGGGACATGTGGAACGGGCTGAATGGACAAAATTTGTCCTTTAACCCTTCGTAGCTCACTTCCTGTTAATTTCAGAAGATGGCTCCAAGAGTCTTTGGTCATGATTTATACGTGTCCTGAGTTTTTATGCATGTAGCTCTTACCCTTTAACATTAGAACTGATTATTGTTGACAGGACAAAAGGAGCATTTATGCCAGATTGAATCTCCACCTCCCTGTTGTCCAGATCTATATGGATGCCTCAATGGACACACGGGGGGACTACCGGTTGTCCAGGCAGTCCATTGAAGCCCTGGTGGCCCTCCTCAGGAGAGAGAAGAACCATGGCTGGAGCCAGTTTGTGGAGGTCCTCCTGGTCTTGTACTGGCTGGCACAGGGCTTGTCCTTCACTGTTGTGTCCAAGATGATCCACTCCCCTTCCCTGGCAGAGTGTCCTGGAGTGGGCTAAGGGTTTCAGGTCCTGGCAAACTGTCCAGCCTTGTTGGAGCCATAGATGGGTGCCATGTGAGGATAAAGGCTCCACATGGACCACATGGTCTGGACTACCTGAACAGGAAGCTGTTCCACTCAGTCCAGCTCCAGGCCATCTGTGACAGCACTGGAGAATTTCTGGACATATTTGTAGGTTACCCTGGTTCAGTCCATGATACCAGGGTACTGAGAAATAGTCCAGTATTTGTCAGTGCCTGTTATCCACCAGCTGGGCACTTCATCATTGGGGATGGAGACTACCCATGCCTCAAAACACCGGTGACCCTCATCACACTGTACTGGGAGGCCCACCTCAGTGCCCATCATGCCAGGGCTCGCTCAGTCATTGAGTGAGCCTTTGGCATGATGAAGACAAGGTGGAGAGGATCATTCTTGGGTTGTGCAGTGCTCCATAACATCTGTCTGACTGCTGGAGATGCCCTGGAGCTGCCAGAGGATGAGGATCCTGCTCCACCTCCACCTGTGCAAGGAGATGTAAGCAGTGGTCGGCAACTGAGGGACAGACTCTCTGCTCAAGTGTCTTGTCCACACCAGTTTCCCCTCCTCTACGGGATCATGATTATGTTATGTTGTAAATTATCCATTGCATTTAAACTTTTTTTTCAGTATTTAAAGAAGTCTTCTTCCATTCTGTCTTCCATAATAAATGATAAACTTGCCTTTTGGGAAATAAAGCCTCTTTATATTCTTGGGTCTTAATGTAACCATGCTATAAATTTGAAGTCCATATTGCAGACAAAGTGCATTTTATGATAGCATGTATGAAACTGTAGGTGTTTGATCCCTTTGCATTAGCTTTGTGACCTTTAGAATATCAACTCACTTTCACTGTTCAACAGTATTCACATATTTCAGCTTGAAAGTTGATCTTAAAGAGTTTGAAACATCACACTGAAGACTTCTGTTTGTGTAGACTTTAATTACTTCAATATGGCACCTTAAGGGGATGCGATGTGCAAAGTAATGAGTTCAGTTGAGTCTTACATCAGCTGCTGTTGATCTGATAAAAGCAGTCACTTCTTTATATTTTTGCATTTCAGTGAGCTTAATTGTATTTCCTTCTTTACCAGCCTGTGGCTCAAATCCTATTTCTAAATGAAATGTTTTGCATTGAAACTCAAGAATACAACAGGAATGGTCATGTTTTATTTTATTTCTTTTTAGTTCCTCTAACAAGGCCAGGCAGCGTTCATTTTGCTGCAGGATTGCCTCATCCTTTTTGGCCTGCCCTTTAAGGAAAGACCTTGACCCCTTTGGCCTTTTTTCTGGGAGGCTGGTTGCTGGTGGAGGGCATGGCGTCGTCCTCACCCAGTGCTGCCTTGGAGGGCCTTGGGAGGGTCTCAGTGGGCTCCCCACATGCAGAGGTGGAGGCTTCAGCAGCTACTGGAGCCTTCACCACCTTTCTATAATGCAGAGAAAAGGTCAGAATTAGCTTGAGTTATCATTGTACTGTAATGCTTTCAAAAATTGCAGAATATACGTCTACTCACTGCCAGCCTTCTTTGGCTTCATTTCTCTTCCCGCTGAAGAGGTCATTGAGTTTCAGCATCTGTGACTGAATTAGAAAAAAATCAAAGACATTTATGAAAGCAGACTTTTTTTTACAGACAAAAGGATATAACTTATGCAAACCAAGCAGAAATGTGTCTCTTTCACTAGTAACTCATTTTTAAAGTCTAGAATTATAAGAAAAATTATAAAACTAAAGGAGACAATAAAGGAAGCAACGATCCCCCTTTCCTTCACTTCTGCAGAATTCGAACAGCTCTTGTCGTGGTCGACTGCTGAAATGCTTCTGGGTCACTTCTCCAGTGAGGAAGCTTCCTAACCAGAAAGGACTATTTGAACACACCCATCATCTCTGAGGTCTAAATTCACTCAGAGCCTTCAAGCTAATTCTTTGTCTGAGTCTCCTGATAATGTCTCATTATGGGACATGAGATGTTTATTGTTTATGAAATAAGACGTAATGATGTTTGTTTGTATGTTTGTTTGTGTTTGTCTGTCTGTCTGTCCAAACTCAAATTTATAAAAGTGTTACCTCTTACCAAAGATCCTCAACCATAATGCACACGTTAATGTGAAAAATTTATCCCAGAATGTAACATAAAAACACTCTCAGAGTTCACGATCAGTGTAGACTCAACCTGAAATCATGGTGAAATGAGTAAACTCAAGATGCACAAGAAATATAATTTTTTCAATTATTTATTAATTTTTTTTAGATTTTTTTTTTTTTTTTGAGCACTGGAGCATGCCGGAGAAAATCCACCCTGACAGAAGGGGACAAGAAAGAAAGAAAGGAAAAGGGTTTAGGTTAAAGGAGGAAGAGGGGAGGAGATGTCAAGGGCTGGAGTTTACTCCCTGAGCTGGTCATCAGCTGAAGAGGGAGCTCGAGTCTTTTTTCTGAAGACCCTCCGGACCCACTTCATGAAGCGGTTCTGTTTCTTTTTACGAGCTTCTGCCGGCTGAGCCTCAACATTGCTGAGCCCCTCCATGAGTCTGTCTGAAGACTCAGTGCTCTGTTCCTCCATCTCCTCCAGAGTCTGCCTGGAGGTGTTAATGGCCTCAGGGAGGACGGTCCTCTCCTGCTGCTGTTTCTCCAGCTCCTGCTGGTCTGTCCTGTTCTGGATCAGGATGGCCTCCTCTTTGGGTTTGGCCTGCAGGCTGGTTTTGTCCTCCAGCTGCTTTTTGAGGTTCCTGATCATGTTGTTAGCCTCATCTAGGGCGGTCTTGTGTTTGAACCTTTCGTCCATTTGGGAGAAAAGGAGCTGAAGCCTGTCCTTCTCCCACTCACGCTCCTTCTGGAGGAGGTCATCTTTGGTCTTCTTCAGCTCCTCTTCTATCTCCCTGGTCTCCTGTCTCTCCATCTGGAGGTCGGCTTTGGCCTGGCTGAGATCTGCCCTGAGGGTCATGTTCTCTGTTACCAGGTCTGCCAGGAAACAGGCCTTCTTGTCATCCCACTGGCTGTCGTTGCTCAGCAGGGCATCTCCACAGGATGGCGCTGTGGTGTTATACCAGGCAGAGGCCTGCCAGCTGGGTCTCTCCTCCAGCTGGTTCTTCAGGCTCTCCTGGCCCTCCTTTGCCTCATGGATCTCCAGAAGCTTCTTCATCTCCATAAGATGAAGGGCCTCTGGCTTTGGGGCCTCTGGTTGAGGGGCCTCTGGTTGAGGGGCCTCTGGCTTTGGGGCCTCTGGTTGAGGGGCCTCTGGTTGAGGGGCCTCTGTCTTTGGGGCCTCTGGCTTTGGGGCCTCTGGTTGAAGGGCCTCTGGTTGAGGGGCCTCTGTCTTTGGGGCCTCTGTCTTTGGGGCCTCTGGTTGAGGGGCCTCTGGTTGAGGGGCCTCTGGTTGAGGGGCCTCTGTCTTTGGGACCTCTGGCTTTGGGGCCTCTGGTTGAGGGGCCTCTGGTTGAGGGGCCTCTGGTTGAGGGGCCTCTGTCTTTGGGGCCTCAGGCTGAGGGGCCTCTGGTTGAGGAGCCTCTGGTTGAGGGGCCTCTGTCTTTGGGGCCTCTGTCTTTGGGGCCTCTGGTTGAGGGGCCTCTGGTTGAGGGGCCTCTGGTTGAGGGGCCTCTGGTTGAGGGTCCTCTGTCCTTGGGGCCTCTGGCTTCTGGGCCTCTGGTTGAGGGGCCTCTGGTTGAGGGGCCTCTGTCTTTGGGGCCTCTGGTTGAGGGGCCTCTGGTTGAGGGGCCTCTGTCTTTGGGGCCTCTGGTTGAGGGGCCTCTGGTTGAGGGGCCTCTGTCTTTGGGGCCTCTGGTTGAGGGGCCTCTGGCTGAGGAGCCTCCGTCTGAGGGGCCTCAGGCTGAGGGGCCTCTGGCTGAGGGGCCTCTGTCTGAGGGGCCTCTGGCTGAGGGGCCTCTGGCTTAGGCTGCTTCGGCACTGGTCCACACACCACCTGAGCCCATGTGCGCCTCACAGGGGTCTGGGGAGACGGACTCACCGTAGAGTCCTCTGTAGTGTTGTCCTGGGGCTGACTGACATGTGGCTTAGGGGCCTGTGTCCGGACCAACTCTGGCCAAAGGTCCACTGGCTCAAGGTTCTCTGTCTTAGAGACCTCCTTCTTCTTGGACCAGCTGAAACCCATGTCCCAGCAGTCGATGTCGTCCTGCTCATAGTATCCAGCAGGAACTCCAGTGATTGCATGGCTGGGCTGCCACTTGGACGGCTCACTGTCACGAATCATGCCCGCCCTGTTCTTCTTCTTCTTGTTCTTCTTTTTGGGAGCTGGTGGGTCGACCTTTAAGATGAAAGGCGACATTTTCTCACTCTCCCAAGACTCCTGTCCATTGACCTGCTGTGCAGGTGGATGCATTTTTGCAATAAAAGAAGTCATTGTGTAACTCTCAAAAAACTCTCTGAATGTGTGTAGCTCTCTGAACGCTGTAGTGACTGAGAATGACTGCAGACTGAGTTTAGGCTGTTTTATACTGCAGAGCTGTGATGTCATCACATCAAAGGACAGAGACTGACATCAAAGCAAACCAAACATTCCAGAACTTTTTCAAAATGTTTGAATCTCATTAAGCCTTTGTCAGCTCTCTGATTGGTTCACCAGCAAACCAATCAGAATCAGAGAGCCCCGCTTCAAAGCAGCTGTTGCCGGGTAACGATTTGTGTTGATATTTTTTAATTCAATGTGGGCAAATTCTATTAATTTTGTTGCATCAGCATTAGATATCTTAAATAAAACTAATTTGGTTTAATTCAACACATTTATTGGCATGATTTTTTGTAGAGCTTTACTGCCAAAGTATTTTGAAAACAATAATATTGATAATGTCGAGGAACAAGGCTCAAAGGGAAGGGACACAGCCTAAGACAACACAAATGCCATTTTATATATTTGCTGGTTCCTTGACTGATCTGTGTACATCTTTGTTTATGTTTTATTTCTTTTATGCATTAGTTTGTGAACATGTATTTTGCCATGCACCTCTTGAACACTCCTGAGCCCAGGCTTTAAAAGTCTAATGGATCTCTCCACTACCTCCAGCTTTGAAGCCACGATGACCAGAGGGCTGAGGCTGCTTGATAAAATGTCTGCATTGCTTTAAAGTGAGTCTCCTGTCAGCAGCCAAAGTTCATTAAAGTGACTGTGCAGGTACCAACATCATCCAGCAGAGTGATTTTAGGGTACATTTGGTCAGTTGTAAAGTGAGATAAAGAAAAGTATTGAATGTTGATGTGGTGAATTAATGGCTTACAGAAAAGTATGGGGATCAGGGATGAGGGAAAAGGGAGGAGGGGGACTATTTTAATATGCATTTTTAGAAAAGAAAGGAGTGAAGTTAAAATGTCCAGGATAATCTTTGGTCCTCTGCATGGGCCTCCGTTTACAAACCTGGAGGTTGCCGCCTGGTCCCACTTTTGTAGTCCTTATTAGCACTTTGTTTGCACCCTTCCTTTAAAAAACACAGTAACTCTTTTACAGATATAAACCAGGGCAATATAAGATGCATTTTAAGTAGCAAAATGAAACTTTAAATCTCATTTGCATTTCTTCATCACTGAACGTGTTTATCTGAAAAGGCTTTTCTAAAATCCAATCGACTTTAGGCCGTGGAATCAGAAGTGCTAAAATGCTACTTACTGCATTTTTGGACTCATTTTTGCATGTCTATTGCATAAATGATGCATCAGCTATGATTAAAAACTGTTTTGGTGTGTTTCTATTTCTTATAGTTATTTAAATATTGACAATTATTTTAGATTTTTGAAAAAGTAAAATAAAAACAAGGTGAAATAGTTGTTAAACTTGCCATATGGCAGCAATACAGTTGTACTGAAAGAACCAAATGTCCTTTTTTTATTTAAAAAAAAAAACTTCATTTATTAAAATAAGAAAAGAGAAGACCGTCAAATTCTGTAAAATGTTTAGAAATATTTAGACAGCTAAATCTTTTGACTTTGTTTTTAAAATGTGTCTTTGGAGGCATCAGTATCTACACACAAAGATGTATTATTCTTGAACAAAAACATATTTATTTTTTGTTTAATTCAATGAAATATCCTGCTGCTATTGGACAAAGTACTCAAAAAATAATACATATAACTCCTTACTCTTTATTCCTTAAAAAGCTAAAAAAAAATTACTTGACACTCACTCATTATGAAAAGTAATGAATTAACTTAACTATAAAGTCATGTAACTTTAGCCTTCACATATCGACTTCTTCCTCCTCATTTAAACTTATATTTTAAGCTGCATACAAATATATATACATAAATGCTCCTCTCGTTGCCCGTCCCTCACGCTCTTTAATCCCACAAATGTCTCTGGTCGTTTCTTCTCAGATGTTCATTTTGTTTACAGCCTTAAACCAGCAGCAGGAAGTCTCTCAGAGGAAACACTGACGCCTGCTGGTGCTCCATCACTGTCACATCATTCTGACCGCTCATCAACAAATACTGGAAATACTGTTTGTGTCAAAAGTTTGACTGCTTTATCCTGTTTTCAATGTTTTTCTTGTAACATGATGTTGATGCATAAATGTGTTTGTGCTCTGTCGTTTATAAAAGAGGATTTTTCATAAGTGAAGACTGTGATTCTTGTTTTACTTGGTAACTTTACCTGTATTATAAAGACCGATCACATCAGCTGAACTCTAGAGGGTAACTGGTGGCTCTTAAGTTTAGGTGTGCTGTGAGATTTATGTTCAACCATGCTTAATTAATTCAACTAATAAAACAACGACTGACTGAGTTCAGGTGACACTGGAGATAATTGTTGGACAACTTTGTCAAAAAAGCATTTTGTCAGTAATGCAGTTGTTGGTCATTATTCATGAGGCATTTGTTGACAAAAACAACTATGAACAGACCGATGACATACTAAATTATGCACTAAAAAGTCTTTTTGCATAGATATGAATATGGACGGCCTTAATATTTTGGTTTGGTTATAGATGGGCCTTTGGCAAAACAAGACTGAAAACCTTTGCTCTAAACTAAGGTTGAGAATCAAAAAACAATCCAAGACAGATGTATTTATACATATATATGTATATATACATATATATGTATAGACAGATAGATATATGAACCATCATATCAGTAAATGGTTAAAATAAGTATTTAAAATAATAATGATGGTAATAATTATAATTGCTCTCAGCTTTTTAAACCTTTAAATCCCACAAAGGAAAATATCAGTTCTTTTGTTTTGTTTGCAGTTTTTTTCTGTATCTTAAAACATTGACAGAAACAATGACGGGTTATGTTTGTTTTTTTTTTAACACATTTAGTATTCCTGAATTTATTGACCACTGACAAACAGCTGAGCTGGTGTCATGAACTAAACCAGGACCCAAATGCAGGACACTCAGCATTAAGCAGTTTCCACAAAAGTCTTGGTTTAATGACAGATCAAAGTCGGTACACAGGAAGGCAGTCAGACAGGCAGAGGTATCCAAAAACGCTAAGGCAAAAGGCGAGGTCAAAAAGACTAAACAGGATCAGAGCAGGCGAAGACGAGACGATGAGGACTGCTGGAACGAGACACTGAGGTCCTGACGAACTGGCAACAAGACAGAGGAAGACATGAGGTTTAAATACATGAGGTAATGGGGCTGATGGGAAACAGCTGGGGAAGCACAATCAGGGATCAGGTGTGACAACGACACACAGGAAGTAAAACCTATGGAGACAAGGAAAGACAGGTGAATTTTCAAAATAAAACAGGAAGCACACGACAAGACACAAAACATGAACACAATACGGGTAACTTAACTAAACACAGAAACACATTAATTCCTTGCAAGTTGGACATTTTTATAAATCAAACGCATTATTTATTAAATAATAAAATGTTTTTTTTACTTCATGTCTTTTTCTAACACAAACAGACTGTTACTACACAGCAAACTGAAAAGAGTGAAAACTTTGGTGTTGGCCTAATTTCAGCAAAGGTCGAGATAATTTAACTCTGGATGGAGTCAAATCCCTGAAAATGTCCTCTCAGTGGAAAAGAGTTGGTGTCAAAAACAAGAGGAAAAATGATGTTTCAGTTAGTCAAGTTCTCAGTTGTCACTGTAGGATTCATGAACTCTGAAGTGTTCACTCTGAACTTGTGACACTTGTAGAGTCAGTCATCCTGCCTGTAACCCACTACTGAACGAGTACAAACAGATGCCACAAGTTCACATCAGGAAAACTGCAGTTCAGTATATTTTTGTTTATTCATGTGCTTCAACCAAACATGGTATCTTTATTTCAGCTAATTTTTCAGAATAACATGCAGTAAATAAATACAGCAATATTTACACTTTGCAGTGTTAATAAAGTGAACACATAAGTAGTTAAAATGTTCTCTCCTTAAACAACAAACAAGTGTCATCAAAAGTTACACTGTTAAGTTTTACAAAGTTTTATACTTAACTCTAGAAACAGTCAACAATTACACTTAATGAAATTTAAAGTACCAACTCTCACTAATGCCAATGTTGACTCTTAAGAGGTGTTAATGTTAATTCTGACAGTGTCAATTTGTCTGTGTATGAAAAATTTGGTTTTCAGAATTAATGAGACATTCATCTGTTGCAAAAATCATCAAAAACATGCATGAAAAAAGCCTAAAAATTAAAATCCAAAAACACAACAATGTGCTTGGGTGCATCAAAGGGTTAAGTATATAAATGCACACCTGTCTATAAAGTAATACACATTTTTAAGTTTGTATTACTGTTCCAACTTCATCTTCCAATCTGCATCTATTAACAATAATCAGTGTTATCCTTACAAAATATGGATTACTTATTAGCTCATATTTGATTTCATAATAAAATATATTTCAATATTAATATTATTATAAATATAATTACATATGAAACATATAACCATATCCAAACACAATTTTAATCTGAATGTTACTGTCTGCATCTATCAATAAAAATCAATGTTATGATTACTAAAATTAAATTCCTTATTAACTAATATATGATTGTGGTATGAAATATATTTAATTACTCGTATGAATATAATTATAGATAAGACATACATTCACACTTATATACTTTTTTGAATATAATTATCCATACTTATCAACAATAATCAATGTCATAACTATGAAAATTATATAACTATTACCTTCACCAAGAAGGTTATGTGTTTGCTGGTGTATTTCTGTTTGTTTGTTAACAAGATTACACAAAAACTACTGGACAGATGTTGCTTAAACTTTCAGGAGATGTTGGCAATGGTCCGACTTAGAAATGATTAGATTTTATTGATGATCCAGAGAACTGCTGTTAGTGAACAATTGTTTTTTCTCAATAACTGTCTAACTAATAATGATATCAACATGATTCTGAGTGCTAGGTGTGTGTTTTCAGGGTTATGAATCATATTATGATGGTAACGTTATCATGAAACTATTGTTTATAGATGTGACAGCTATATGTGAGATACTTTGGAGGAGGTTTGTGCTCTCCGAGGGCTTTTTAGTTAGCCATTCTGTGATTACGGTCTAAAATAAATTTCAATATATTAAATATATTAATTTTATTTTTTTATATTATTTTAATTTTTTTTTCTCCAGCAGCATTTTGTTGTTCAACCTGAAATAAAAGAAAAATGCAAAAGGTGATTCTTTTCCTCCAGAGTTTACAGGAGCTTTATTTTCAAACAACAAGAGGAACAATTAAATCCAACAAGTGTGACAGTTGTTAGCAGCCGCCATCTTGTGAAGGTGATGAAGGTGACTATCTGATGTCTAAAATGTAGAACAGGCAAAGTGATATTATATAAATAATAGTAAAAAATTGTAATAAAGAAAGGACGGATACATGTTTGAAGGAAAAAATCTCATTTTCTTTGTTTACAAAGACAGAAATGTATGATTTTTTTAGCCAGAAATATTCTTGGCAGATGAAGTTCAATATTACAGAGGTCAAAGGTTAAAAAAACTCAAAGAATGAAGGCACTGAATTTGTTTAAAATGTGCAAATATGTTTATGATCTAGTCATTTTTAGAGTTCATTTTCTGTACTTATTTATTTTGAACTATATTGTAATTTAAATTAAAGAAGGGAAGTTGAAAAAAAACATCCTGAATACTTCCTGACAGGTAAACACATCCAAGCATTCAGACATTCAGCTGAGTCGCAGCTGAAGTCCATCTCTGTAAACATGAATCCATGTAGACCTGAGGGGGGCGCTGTTCTCCCACAGCAGGGGGCAGTGGTTGACGGTTCAGGGCCTGTCCGTTTGTAGGACGTCCTGAACACTGTATCTCTGGGGACCACTGCTGCTCCGAGATCCCCTGCAGTTTAGCCTGGGACTGCCAGAGACCCAGTTACCATGTGTGGCCACGAGGAGGCACTGCAGGGGTCTTGGTGGTGGAGAGTCTGTGAGCTGTTGGAGAAGATCTGAACCATCTTCTCCTGAGTTCACTGTGTCAGAGGAACGGGCCAGCAGGAAGTGCAACACACTGACGCAACTGCACCGCCTACCAGACACTGCAGACCACTGCACCAGGCTCTCCACACACCCTGTGTGCATGCACACCCACACACACCATTCACACCACATTCACACTCATTCACACACATGCACACCCACACACACCATTCACATCACATTCACACACATTCACACCACATGCATGCTCATTCACACCACATTCACACACATACACACTCATTCATACACATTCAAACCACATTTACACCACATTCACACTCATTCACACTCATTCACACCATTCACACCACATTCACACTCATTCACACACATGCACACCCACACACACCATTCACATCACATTCACACACATTCACACCACATGCATGCTCATTCACACCACATTCACACACATACACACTCATTCACACCACATGCATACTCAATCACACCACATTAACACATACATCCATTCACACACCATTCACACCACATTCACACTCATTCACACACATCCACACTCATTCACACACATCCACACTCATTCACACACATTCACACCACATTCATAAAACACTTATACCACATACATAATGCATTTACACCTCATCTGTGCAACAACCACACCACATTCACTCTCATTAACAAAACATTCACACAACATTCAGATCACACTAACACCACATTTACTCTCATTTCACACCACATTCATGCACATTCACACTACATTCAAACCCATTAAACCCATTCACACCTATTCAGATAGCATTTACACCACATTCAAACCCATTCACAAAACACTTACACCACATACACAATACATTTACACCTCATCTGTGCAACAACCACACCACATTCACTCTCATTAACAAAACATTGACACCACATTCACACCACATTCAAACCTCATTAACAACCCAATAACACCATATTTACGCTCAGATTCACACCACACTCAAAACACATCCACAAACACACTCCATTCACAAACCATTTACACACCATGTACACCAAATTCACTACAAAACACAACAGCACAAGACATTTAACATGTAATTTTTTTGTAGTTTTTGTTTTTTAAACAGGGAAACACAACACAACAACACACAACATGTAACATATAATTTTTTTGTAGTTTTTGTTTTTTAAACAGGGACAACACAACACAACAACACACAACATGTAACATATAATTTTTTTGTAGTTTTTGTTTTTTAAACAGGGAAACACAACACAACAACACACAACATGTAACATATACTTTTTTTGTAGTTTTTGTTTTTTAAACAGGGAAACACAACACAACAACACACAACATGTAACATATAATTTTGAAGACACAGCACGTGAGAGTCAGCACACCACTGCAAGGGTTAAATATTTGCAGGGCGCTTCCTCATGGGGGCGCCCTCGGGCTCCTCGGCACGTCTCTTACGAGAGCGCCGATGGTCCCCAGAGTCAAGTGAGGAAGAAGAGGAGGGACAAGACTCAGAGGCACAGGGAGAAGTCTGGGGAGAACCAGGAGATAGACGAGGAGAAGACTGGATCAAAGACTGGGGGGGAGGAGTCAGAGGGCGGGGAGAAGAGTCAGAGTCAGAGTCAGAGTCAAAGGAGGAGACAGAGTCCGAGGAGGTGAAAGAGTCTAAGGAGGAGACAGAGTCAGAGTCAGAGAAAGAGTCAAAGGAGGAGACAGAGTCCGAGGAGGTGAAAGAGTCTAAGGAGGAGATAGAGGAGCAGAGAGAGGACTCAGGGGTGTGGTGAGGAGTCTGAAGAGATGACTGTATAACAGAAGGAGGTGGAGGAGTCTGGACAGAAGGAAAAGAGTCATAGTCATGGGGGTGAGAGGAAGACTCAAAGTTAAAGGGAGGAGTCTGGGGAAATTGAGGTGGAGATGACTGGTCGACAATGGGTGGAGGAGTCAGAGAAGGAGGGATATAATCACAGTCGGGGCTAAAGCCAAATAAGTCAAAGGAGGTGACAGAGGAGTGAGAGGAAGACTCAGAGATGTGTGGAGGAGTTGGAGGAGGGAAGCTCAGAGAAGGAAGACTCCGAGGAGACGGACAAGGGTCATATTCAGAGTCAGAGTCTGAGTCAGCGGAAATGAAGGGAGGAGGAGACTGTGTGGACTGGGGAGGAGGCTGAGGAGCAACCAGAGTAATTAAAAAAGTTAAAAACTGGAGTAAAGAGTCAGAGGGGAAGACAGACGACTCAGAGTTGTAGGCAGGAGTCTGGAGAGATTGAGGAGGAGATGGCTGGTTGATATCGGGTGGAGGAGTCAGAGGAGGAGGAGGATAGTCACTGTCAGGGTGAAAGCCAGTTGAGTCAAAGGAGGTGAAAAAGGAGTGAGAGGAAGACTCAGAAAAGTGTGGTGGAGTCTGAGGAGGAAGAGGAGGCTGAGGGGAAGATGGCTGGCCGACAGGGGGAGGTGGAAGAGTCAGCTCAAGGGGAAAGGAGTCATTGTCAAAGGGGGGGAGAGAAGACTCAAAGATATGTGGAGGAGACTGAGGAGGAGATGGCTGGCTAACAGCAGGAGGTGGAAGAGTCAGCTCAAGGGGAAAGGAGTCATTGTCAAAGGGGGGGAGAGAAGACTCAAAGATATGTGGAGGAGACTGAGGAGGAGATGGCTGGCTAACAGCAGGAGGTGGAAGAGTCAGCTCAAGGGGAAAGGAGTCATTGTCAAAGAGGGGGAGAGAAGACTCAAAGATATGTGGAGGAGACTGAGGAGGAGATGGCTGGCTAACAGCAGGAGGTGGAGGAGTCAGCTCAAGGGGAAAGGAGTCATTGTCAAAGAGGAGGGGAGAAGACTCAAAGATATGTGGAGGAGACTGAGGAGGAGATGGCTGGCTAACAGCAGGAGGTGGAAGAGCCAAAGGAGGAATAGAAGAGTCAAGGAAGGAGTTAATGACGGGTACAAAGGACTCAGTGTAATATGGAGGAGTCTGGGGAGGAAGACAAGATGGAGAAGAGTAGAGGGAGATGTTAGGGGGTGGAAAAGACTCAGGGGAAGATGGAGGAGTCTGAAAAACTGGAGAAGAAGGAGAAAGCAGAGGAGGAGGAGAACTTCTAGGTGAAGAGCTAGAAGAGGAGATGAAGGGAGAGCCTGGAGGAGTGTGGTTAATACTCCCACATTGGGATCCAGTGGAGCAGCAGCTTGAAGGCACCTGGACCTCCATGACCTCCATGTCACCTCCTGCAAAGCCCGGCTCAAGGGGCTCCATCTGGACCAATGTGGACTCACCTGTGTGCCCACGAGGGGGGCTGCTGGAGTGGTCCTGGATCCCTGGGGGGCACTGGTCTTCATCTTCTTCTGGGACGGAAACTGGAGTTGGATCGGGGCTCTGAAGACAGAAACAAACAACATGTCAGGATATGAAGTTCAGAAACACGACGTGACATCAGCAAACTCAGCAGAGAGACTTTAACCTCTTAGAGCCTGCTGTATCATATTTGATACATACTTTTATGATCCCTCTGTCTAATCAATACGATCAACAAATTACTAAAAAAAATCTGAGCACAATCAGATAAATGATAAAAATGTCCTCAAGTGGATAATCAGTCGCCAAAAAACACCTAATGTATCAAATGAGATTAAAAATATACATGTTAAATTTTAGGGAAACTCAGATTTTTGGGGATTTCAGTTGAAAGTGAAATCAACATTTCAGTGCCAAAATATTAGAATTTTCTGGCTATAATTTGTGTTTTCAGGCATTAAAGGGTTAAGTGGTCACAAACACACATCTGTCATTATTTACAGCAGAGAAGAGACTTCGGTCACCAACAGGGACACATTACTTTGACTCTAACTTCACATTTTTAAGAAGACATCATATAATCGCCTTTGTGTGACAAAAGAATCACATTTAGCTTTTACAAGACTGTAGAAGACCAAAATTCACATTATGAAACCCAAATGCATTTAATAACCAATGGCTGAACTGGCTATAAAGAGAATTAAGGCCAATCATTGCTTTGTTTTAATGCACTAATCAGAACATCTACCAGTACGTGAATTATATTGGAGTGTATTTTTAAATTAAAACATATATAAGAGTCTTTCTGACACAATTACAGCCTAGTATGTCAGTCATTAATAATTATATATGTAATCTTCCTGTATATGTGTTCCTATTTCCAGGTTGTGATGCATTTGATCTTTGACGACAACTCAGGTTCAATTCCTTCATGGTAGATTGTGAGAATTTAATTGTCATTAAATGAACAATTATTGGGTTTGAATTGAGGGTAATACATTCATCTACTTGCCTCATTGAGACAACCTGATCTAATATAAAAACAAAGAGTGAAAGTGTAAAGTGAGCTAAAGAAATGTGTCAGGAAAAAGCAAAAGCATGAAAGACAAAAACTTCAGAAACAATCCCTTGTTCATATACACTCTTTCTATTAAACAGAAATCAGAGGGGAGCAGGAAAAATACAGGTTTAGTGGATTCTTGCACTGATTATATCTAAATATTCTCTCTTATTTGATTTCTTCTTAAATGCTTATCTAGTTTATCTAAAGTTTTACTTATTATATTTGCACTTTGCTCTGCACCGCTGGTGAGAGCTTCATCTCGTTTTTATTCTGTATATGTATACACACTGTAAAACTAACCCTCCATCAAATCTTCCATTATCTTTCCTGTTTTATCGATTATACATTTTCATGGCTTTACAAAGACTGATGTAAATATGTATGGGACAGGAATATTAGGCTGAGTCAGCATAGGTCAAATCAACATAGGTCAAAGGTCACACAGACACTTAGAGGAGCTTAAAATGACATCCAATAAACAACCAAACTGTGAAAAAATAAAAAGAATTACTCCTAGAGATAAATAAGATGATTAAATAAAAATGTCCTGTTTGGACAAACAATTGGAGGACATCACTGTGTGTCAATGAGCATCTTACAACAATCAGATCTAACAGTGAACCATCATGGGAAGGAGCAGAAGCCAGCCTGTAGCAGGACATTTTTATTCTTATTTTTTTAATTTATATATTTATATTTTTATTTTATTCATCTTTATGTATATGTATTAATAGTTTTTTTTTTAGATCTATCTTTTCTTTTTAAATATCTTTTCATCTATAATAATCAACTGCTACTGATTCTTAATTTCCCTGAGGGAGTTTTTCCCAAAGGGATTAATAAAGTACTATCTCATCTCATCTCTCTCTCATCTTTTTACTGAGCTTTAAGCCTGCTGTCTGTTTTTAAAGCAACTCTCATTTAACTATATTGATTCAATATTATCTTATCCATTAAGTTGTTTGAAAATACATCAAGATTTGTCTTCAAAATTCAACATATTTCCCAGCCCTGATACAGGCCAAGCTCATTTTAAAGCAGTTTGTCTCTGAGTTTTATCAAAGTCTGCATTATTAGCCCATCCTAAATGATATTTCTATGACAGTAGTCAGTTAAATATTCGCTCAATATTCTGGTAAAATGCACTTATTACACCCTCACAGTGTCGTTTTGGGACATTTTATTGTTTTTGTTCGTTTGGTTTTTGACAGACGACTGCTCCAAACTCTCCATGAAACACGAGGAGCTTAATAAAATCAAATATCTTACATTTGTCGAGCAAAGCTCACGTCTCTCCATTTTCACTGATGGTCGGTCGATGAATCTTTTCGCTTTAAACAACTTTAATCCGAAAACTTCCTTAAAATCACTTTAAAAGTCTTAAATCCTGCGGACTGCGGACTCCCGTGATGATTTCAAGTTTGTTATTACTCGAATGACTCGATGTTGTTACAGCGACCAACTCCTGCTGTCAATCATTTTTTGACGTTCTCATTACGTCATCACGTAGTCTGCTGTATTACTGTATAATAGAGACCGGCAGAACGATGGATAAATAGATATTAATACCATTAGTGAAATTCGAGAATATTAATAGCCTGAATAACTATCTATTTGTTTTTACACATTAATTTAGTTCAACAGTTTCTTTCTATGTTATTATGTTGTTGAAAAAGGCAAAAGCATTAAAGACAAAAACGTTGAGAAACAGTCAGAGGGGCATAGGCAGTAAAAATACAACTTTAGTGGATTTATGCACCGATATTTATCAAACTATTCTATCTTATTTTATTTCTTCTTAAATGCTTATCTAATTACCTCCGCCAAGGAGGTTATGTTTTTGGGAGGGTTTCTTTGTCTGTCTGTCTGTTAGTTATTTAGCAACATTACTCAAAAAGTTATGGACAGATATTGATGAAATTTTCAGGGAATGTCCGGATTGGGAACAGGAACAAATGATTAGATTTTGGAAGCGATCCGGATCTCCGTCTGGATCCAGGAATTTTTTAAAGGATTCTTTAACATTGGGAGATAGGGCCATTTTCGACATTTCTGCATATAACTGGGAAAAAATACAGGACAAGTTTCTAACATGCTGTACAGCATATCAAAGACTGATCCGGATAAAGGAATAATTCCGGATACTATGATCCAGAATATGAAAAAACAGGGGACCTTTGGGATGTTCATCATAGGAAGAGAACAAATGAAGCTATAAACACACAACAAACACCATTACATAGCCAAGAAACTGTGGAATCTGGAATATGCCAACGGATTTGAGGTATCTTCAAAAGCTGTGGCGCTAGATCCAGAAGAAAACCGCCATCACGGAAAATGCGATTTTCGTGAATAAAACTGCTGAACTAATGTTGATATCATTATGATTTCAGTTGCCAAAGGTATGTTTTCATGGTCAAGGAATCTAAAAAATGTACTCAAAATAAATGTGGGACTAATATTTATGGTGCAAATGACATATGAGGGAACTGTGGCGCTTGGCAGAGGTCTGCGCTCTCAGAGTGCTTTCTAGTTTATCTAAAGTTTGACTTATTATATTTGCACTTTGCTCTGCACCGCTGGTGAGAGCTATATCTCGTTTTTATTCTGTATATGTATACACACTGTAAAACTAACCCTCCATCAAATCTTCCATTATCTTCCCTGTATTATAGATTATACATTTTCATGGCTTTACAAAGACTGATGTAAATATGTATGGGACAGGAATATTAGGCTGAGTCAGCATAGGTCAAATCAACATAGGTCAAAGGTCACACAGACACTTAGAGGAGCTTAAAATGACATCCAATAAACAACCAAACTGTGAAAAATTTAACAGAATTACTCCTAGAGATAAATAAGATGATTTAATAAAAATGTCCTGTTTAGACAAACAATTGGAGGACATCACTGTGTGTCAATGAGCATCTTACATCTTATATTTATATTTTTATTTTATTCATCTTTTTGTATATGTATTAATAGTTTTCTTTAGATCTATCTTTTCTTTTTAAATATCTTTTCATCTGTAATAATCAACTGCTCCTGATTCTTAATTTCCCTGAGGGAGTTTTTCCCAAAGGGATTAATAAAGTACTATCTCATCTCATCTCTCTCTCATCTTTTTACTGAGCTTTAAGCCTGCTGTCTGTTTTTAAAGCAACTCTCATTTAACTATATTGATTCAATATTATCTTATCCATTAAGTTGTTTGAAAATACATCAAGATTTGTCTTCAAAATTCAACATATTTCCCAGCCCTGATACAGGCCAAGCTCATTTTAAAGCAGTTTGTCTCTGAGTTTGATCAAAGTCTGCATTATTAGCCCATCCTAAATGATATTTCTATGACAGTAGTTAGCCCAATGAGTGGTTGAGCTGAGTCAAATGTCAGGGCTGTAGCTTTGCCAGCATCTTTAAGAAGACTGAGACAGATAAACTGTTTAAATCTGCTTTGTTTTCTCCAGTCCACAGAGTTTTCATCTGTTTCTATACTCTGCACATATCCCTGTTTTTACCTGAGATGGCGGTCGGACCTCAGTAACATCAAATGAAACAAATAAGCCTGAATTTTAGCCCCTGGTGAAATATGACGGAGCACAGATTGTGACACAAACTGGGGCTTCAGATAAAAATGTTTCAGACTTCTTTTGTTAAAACAGAAAAGAAAAAAAAAGTCTCACAAATCCTCATATAGCGTAGATTAAACCCTTTAGCTGATGTTGTTTTGTGCTCATAAACATGTTCACTGTTCTGACTTTTCTTGATTTGATTCAACCTTAATAATTCCCAGAATATCCTGGAAAAATTTGATTATTTAACCCCGGAGAGTTGTTTTAGGACATTTTATTGTGTTTGTTCGTTTGGTTTCAGATTGATTCAGACTCTCAATGAAACAGGGGGAGTTTAATAAAATCAAATATCTTACATTTGTCGAGCAAAGCTCACGTCTCTCCATTTCACTGATGGTCGGTCGATGAATCTTCTCGGTGAACAAGTTTTTTCAGGAAACTTTCTCAGAAAATCACTAAAAATGTCTCAAATCCTGCGGACTGGACTCACGTGATGAACAGCAGTTAGCTATTTTCAAACGAGTTCATGTTGTTATGGCAACCAACCTCTGCCGTCAATCACTTTTTTGACGTCGTCATTACGTCATCACGTAGCTCCACTCTACTGTATTAGATATTTATTCTACAATTACTTCGTTACAATAATTTTCTCACAAAAAAAAACACTCCCTATCTAATCAGAAGTAAACCTCCTACGGAAGAGGATTAGGGCCACTGTAAAAATAAAAAAGAATTCTGAGAAAAATCTCAGAATTCTGACTTTTTTTATGTTGTGAGAAAAAATTCAGAATTCTGACTTTTTTCTCAGAATTCTGATTTTTTTTAATTTTTTCTGAGAAAAAACAGTAGCATGCTTGTTAGCTTCAATGGTTGGACCAACGGACAATGTCACTGCATATCACTGCGGTGAAGCCAGCCTTCACTCCGAAATCCCCGGTCAACCCAGCCGCCAGTTATTTTAGCAGTGCCCGTATATAGACGGCATTACGGTAATGCAGTGCCAGAACAGAATTCAAAATAAGAGAAGAGACTTTTGAAGGCTGTCTGCAATTTCACACGATTTTAATCAGTCAGTCTGTAAATTGACTCATGAATGACATTTTATCTGTGTGTATAATTAGTCCAACTGAAAAAAAACACAAGAGCTGGAGATTCTGATGAACAATTTCAAAATAAAAGCCTGTTTAATAGTCAAATATTTTCAATATTGCCCTCAAGTTTGGATTCACACTTAGAGGAAAGTCACTGTTTCCACAGACTCATTTCACTTCAGACTGATAGTACTCTACCCCAGCAAGACAGTCATTTAATTACAGGAAGTTCTGGTGGGGATTTTCAAAATTAAAGCCCTCTAAAATGTGAGATTTTCGATAATATTTCCCTATGATTTTAGATTAACTTGAAAAGAAAACTTCCTGTTTCCACAGACTCATTTCGCTTCAGACTGATAGTACTCCACCCCAGAGAGCCAGTCATTTAATTACAGGAAGATCTGATGTGGATTTTTAGTGTAAAAAAAGGAAAAAGAATGAAAAGGTAGTGAAGGCACATACTCTCAGCGGGCCTGAATCTGCAGTGGAGACTTACTCCGCCCAGCAGAGGGTGCTAGGCACTGTGTTAATGTTATCGCAGGTTAACTAGCTGTAGGCGGTTTTCTCTGATTGCCCCAAGAATATCATCTGCCTCTGCTAACCTTGTAGCCCATATAACAATTTTAACGGCAGGCAGACTATGAAATGATCAGAAGACATATGACTTCATGTTTACATAAATACATGTGCACTCCTTACGATAAGTTAGCCTGTTCATTTGTGGTTTGAACCTTGGACTGCACAGTGCCACAAGGCTTATGTATTTAAATGATTTGGCCATTTAACTTAGCTCTACTCATCCAATTCTCTCAGGTGTTCGGTAGCACTAATTTCATTTAAGTTAACTGAAAGACTTTTCCTGCATTGACAGGGTCCAGAATACAGTAAACTAGAAGATAGCAGGCAACATCCATATTCTTTGGGATCTGTCTCACAGTGACAGCATGCAATCTGCATGTAAGAAGTATCTCTTACAACCTTTGTTTAAAAAACAAACAAAAAACATCATCACTTCAACATTCATGTATGTGCACATTGAAAAAAAAGTCTCTTATTTTATTTCCTCCTCTGTGCAGATCGACCAAGACGTCATCGTACTCATGGATGATAGAACTCTGGCAAATTACATTCCTCCCTACGGTGACCGAGTTGCTGTCTTCAACTTCGGCAGGAGTAAGACGTTAAACCCCAAACGAAAGCAAGGGCTTTTAGAGAAACTTCGCGAGAAAATGAGAGTCAGAAAGGAAAACACAAAGGACAATACATTACATGAAGACACAGGAACAACAGAGACAAAGAAGCAAAAAACTACATGAACTATAGAGATAGGATGGATTCATAATGATGGTAAAGGAGCCAAACAGCTGATGACAAAACAAGAAGGTGGCACTAGAAAGATACAGTTGCCAACTGCTGCTGGAGTAAAAGCTATTCTTGAAGAAGGGCAGAAGCTTTTCTTTCCTGATGGGATATCTTCGAAAGGAAAAGTGTCTGATTTTCAGTTTGAAGTGTGGGACTTCAAACAGAACTGCCTCTCTGATGAAACATGCCAGTCCATTGGCATGATGTACACAACTGCAAAGCTGACTATGTTACGCTTTTACATTGCAACCAGCCCAATAGAAGTTGAAGATGATGCCAGTGACACATCTGATGTGGTTCTTGTCTCGTCACACAGTGACAATGAAACCAATACAGCAGAACTACAAGTAGGAGACCCCATAGTTTATTTGGATGAAGTCCATCCTGCTTCAGAGCTGTCTGTTGATTCTGAAATTACCTTCAGTCCCCTTCATGATGTTGAGGAAGAAACAGAGGACACGTTGATCAATAAGGGTTTTCTCATGCCCGCTAGTCCACCTAATCCAAAGGATGTGATAACAATCACCATACATCATGGTCACACTTTACATGACATGATCACTGCTTTCTCTGATGAAGATACAGTTGTGTTCAAAATAATAGCAGTCCCACATCACTAGCTAGATAAATCACTGTTTTTGTCAGAATTTCAACTTCTACACTGCAAGGAAGTTTCTAGAAGGTTTAGTAAAGGTATAGAAAACCAACAGACCCAACAGGCATGACGTGCATGCTGCTGATTCTGTGAAACTGAATCATTCACTGAAAGGGATGTGTTAAAAAAAATAGCAGTGCTGAGTTCAATTAGTGAGGTAATGATTGTGTTAAAAAAATAGGTGTTAAACAGGTGGCTCTTATTTAAGGATCAAGGCAACTGACGCTGCATAAGCTGGCTGTGCATTTGTCCTTAAAACAGAGTAAAATGGGTCGTTCAAGACATTGTTCAGAAGAAGAGCGTTCTTTGATTAAGAAGTTAATAAAAGAGGGGAAAACCTATAAAGAAGTTCAGAAAATGACAGGCTGTTCAGCTAAAATGATATCAGATGCTTTAAAGTGGCAGCCAAAACCAGAAAGGCGAGGAAGACAAAGAAAAACCACTATTCGAATGGATCGGAGAATAACCAAAATGGCAAAGGCTCAGCCAATGATCAGCTCCAGGAGGATCAGAGAAGATCTAAGGTTGCCTGTGAGTCCTGTAACAATCAGACCACGTCTATGTGAAGCCAAGCTACCAACAAGAAGCCCCCGCAAAGTCCCATTGTTAAAAAAAGACATGTGCTGAAGGGGTTACAATCTGCCAAAGAACACATTGACTGGCCTAAAAAGAAATGGCCAAATATTTTGTGGACTGATGAGAGTAAGATTGTTCTTTTTGGGTCTAAGGGCCACAGACAGTTTGTCAGACGACCTGAAAACACTGAATTCAAGCCACAGTACACAGTGAAGACAGTGAAGCATGGTGGTGCAAGCATCATGATATGGGGATGTTTCTCGTACTATGGTGTTGGTCCTATTTATGGCATACCAGGGATCATGGATCAGTCTGAGTACATCAGAATACTGGAAGAAGTCATGTTGCCGTATGCTGAAGAGGAAATGCCCTTGAAATGGGTGTTTCAACAAGACAATGACCTCAAACACACCAGCAAGCGAGCAAAATCATGGCTCCAGACAAACAAAATTCAAGTAATGGAGTGGCCAGCACAATCCCCGGACCTTAATCCCATAGAAAACTTGTGGGCTGACATAAAAAATGCTGTTCATGAGGCAAAACCAAGAAATGCAGAGCAATTGTGGAACATAGTACAATTGTCCTGGGCTTCAATACCTGTTGACCGGTGCCAGAAGTTGGTAGGCTCCATGCACCACAGATGTGAAGCAGTTATCAGAAACTGTGGTTATGCAACTAAATATTAGTTTATGATTCTCAGGAAAGTTGAGTCATCAAGCAATTCTTAGTTTATGCGCTACATTTTGGAGTTTGTAAATTAAGATGTCAACACTGCTATTTTTTTTAACATTATATTTCTTGACTTTCTGTAAAATATTATCAAATTCAATTACTTTTTCCAATTTTCTTGCTTTGAAATAGAATGTGCAGTGTCCCCAATGCATTTGTGTGCATTAAAATAAAATTTATTTGAAGAATTTTGAGGTTTACTCACCTTTTTAAACACACTGCTATTATTATGAACATAACTGTAGGTTTATCAGCTCTGAATGGAATTGATTTATTTATTGAAAAACAAATAAAAACAGTGAAAACCTTTCTCAACACAAAGATATTTTTACTCCACTTCCAACATGTCTTGGTGAGAGTTTGTTCTACAAAATGGTTCATGTTTTATATTTTACACTATATCAGTAGCGCCCACCTACTGCATTATCTGACTGGCTCTTAATGATTGTGGTTGGCAGAATGATCATCCAACCACCTGCTATCGTTAGGACCGTTAGAAAACATGGTCATGTGCAGTTATGGGCTATTAAATCAAACTGAGTTGATGACAGGACAGAGTCTAATTGAACTGTGGGACCAGTAAAGGCGCACAGTCCTAGCCTGAGCCCCACCAGCTCCACAGCCCATGGATTCAGATTTCTGGTACCATGATTTTTATCCTGAAGTTAAAGATATTTGTGAGGTTGTGTCGTCATAATGTTCTGCTTCAGTGTCCCTGTTGGCTGAGTTTAGAGCCTCAAACCTTTTTACTTTTTTTCTGTATGTAATTTAAATAATGCCTCAAGGTGTCAAAAGACTCCTTTTGTTTCTTGTGAAGTAAATACCTGCTTTAATTCCTCTAGGCTGATGCTTCTTTATGCACCAAACACGTAGAGATCCTGCAGATGGAGCTGTCCTCTCACATGAGGCAGCTGAGAGAAACGGTGAAGTCCAAGTCGGCTGTGCCCACTGCAACAGTGTTTGTAAGTGTCTCTGTCTAAACTTTGGATGTTTAGATATTATATTTGAGAAGAACATCAACATTTTGGACATACGTGCTTCTTAAAGAACGTCATTACAACCCTCAGTTCCAATGAAGTTGGGACATTGGACAAAATGTAAATAAAAACAGAACGCAATGATTTTCAATGCCTTCTCAATACTTAGGAGTCTGTGGGAAACAGTATTTTCTTTGATTAGTTTCATAAATATAACTAAAAATTGAGTAGTTGATTAGACTAAAAGTCAAGCAAAGTCCTTGAAGGTTCATGGTGAGAAACAAAGGGAGCTGGAAAACCCCTTCTTTACTACTCAGTGCTTGATGTTGAAAATGTTGCTGATACTGTTGTGCAGGTGCATATTTTTATTATTTACTCCTTTTTGGTGGTTTCATTTATTTTTCCATCTTTTTAGTTTATTGACATGTACAAAATTAAGGCATCAGTCCAGTCAGTCAATCCATTATTACAAATATTACAATCACATCTGACCCTTTGTTGGCTCTCCAATGGTTTCACTGACCAACCAATCAGACTCACAGAGCCCCTCCAGTTACAGCAGCTGTTGCCAAGTCACCTGGTTAGGCAGCTTTTGTAGGCAGAGTCTGTTTAATGCATCTGGTGAAATTGTCATGCTAATTTTGTTACTTTAAGATTTGAAATAATGGAAAAACCTTACAACACTCAAAGGTAAGACAATATTTTAACACTTACAGTATTTGTGTTGACAGAATATTAGGAGGAAATTGTAAAAGTATTATGTTGATGTGAACCAACGATTTCAGGTGACATCACTGAGGTCAGTCTCCAGTTATGTTTTTAATAACTTAAACATCTTTTTTTTTCACTGAAAACAAATGTTGCAAAGATTCAAATTAATTAACCCTTTGACTTCCAAATTAAGAAATACATTTGCAACAAATAATTTGTTGGTAAAATTTTCTTATCTTCCTCTTTGTTTAGCAACATTTCAGGTTTTATTGTTCAAATGACCCAATTGGGAAGCAGATATGATGGTCAACCAGCTGGTTGGCTTGCCTGTTAAAGGTTATCCTGGGCATGAATAGATTTCTTTCATTTCTACAACAAAACTTTTGTTTTTTATTTGAAAACATCACAGAGAGCAAAATCTATATATTTAGCAGTTGACCCAGTTTTCTGAGGAATCGATACACTTTTTATCATCAAATTGATTTCCTTCAACTAAATTATAGTTGTTAGAGGATCTGGAAATATGTGAAAAGATTTTTTCTTACCTCGATGTGTGCTCTTACTGTTCGATTAATGAGGAGTAATGACTCACTTCTGATGTTTTCCTCGTTTTCAAACAATTATAGTCATGTACAGCAGCGGCACCCTTTGGATACAAATTGGTGTTACAAACATGATTATGAGCGATAAATAAGGAAAAACAGACAAAGACAGGCTTTAAAAATTATAAATACAGTGATAATGCAGCACAGTAACCGCTGAAACTCGATTATTTGTTCCCACATCATAGAAACTGAACTTAGAAGCTGATTGATGGCTCACTGACAGTCTGTGTAAGGGTTTGATAAACAAGACACATCATTTTATTTACTGTTATATTATTTACTGTTTTTTTGTATTTTTGGACAAACCCTCAGGTTAAATGTGAAAGGCTAAAAGGACATACTGTCTATATTTGTGTGCATGTTGAGCCTTTCTTGGTTATCTGAGAAGTTCTTGATAAAGGATAGTGAAGGATTTCTTAGAAGAGAGGCACATCTTTCATCCATCATCATTGTTCTGCCCCAGAAAGACATCAACTCAGTTTATTTCTGATATATTACACGAGCACCGCTCCTGTTCTACGCTCTTCTAGATCATCAACTACATTTTGAGAATTATTGATCTATTTTTTAACTGTTTTTACGTCCTGAACTACTTTTAAGCCTACATTTAAAATAAGCTCTCATGTAATAACAACAAAAGCTTTCTATTCACACTCATTAAAGTTAACACTTACCTTTTTGCCATTTTAAATGAATGAGTTTGTTTCCCCCTCAGTGCCATAAGATCTTAAGCTAAAACAAGACACGTTCTGGGTGTTGTTTTGTCTGACCCCTGTTGGTTTTCAGCCCTTGTTCAAGGCTCTTTCTAAGGTCTGGTCTGGACTCCAGGACGAGGCAGAGCTGCTGAACATCTTTGGAAACATCAGACTGAACCTTCAGCCCTTTATCGTCTCTCAGGCCAAAATCTTCTCTGAGGATTATTTAGAGAAACTTGTGGAGGATTCAGAAGTGAAAACAGATGAGCAGAGAATGGCCGAGTCCTCAGGTATGACGACTTCGATACTAACCACAGAATAAAGTCCATGCTTCTTAAAGTCTGAAGTCCAGTTCAGACCAAAGGTCAGACAGTTTTAGGGTGTTGGGGTTGCAGCTGCAGATGTGTGAACTGAGCAGTTGCAGTTGACTGGTTTTTGAGTGTTATGGCTGATTAATACTCCTGCTTCAATGCTGCTCAGAGCGTCTGCTCAGAGCCTGACTGGCACATCCCATCAAATGTACCTGCACACTGAAACGGTGCAGACCACAAGCTCTCTGATTGGTCCACAGCACAGAGACAGGTTACCTCCAGTCTCTGAATACATCTAAGCCATGATTTGTGAACTGTTCTAGGCCCTGTCCACACAGAGACAAAAACATATTTTTATTGAAAACGTTCTCTGTAAAGACAGCATCATTTAGTAAATCAATCAATCTTTATTTGTATAGCACCAATTCATAACAAGTGTTATCTCAAGACACTTTACAATCGAGCAGGCTGAAGACAAACTCTTCATTTAATGGATACACATATATACATGTAAAAATACACATATACATATCTATACAAATGCATACATTCAACACCCAACATGAATCCATATAGCCAATCATGAATCCCTCCATCATGGCAGCAAGAAAAAACCTTCTGTTAAGCAGCAGGAAATCTTGAATGTGGACCCCAGTCTCATGATGAACAGCAAATCCACACGATGCTGTGTTGGGTGTGTGGGTGAAGGAAGAGAGGTAAGTGGAGACAAGTGGACTAAAGTAAGAACTAAAGCTAGTAACAGATCCATGGACCAATCATAGACCTGTCGTCGTCATATTTGTCTCCGCTGAATATAAATTTATTAGAGGTTAGCCCCTTGAGATGCAGCATCTCGTTTTCAGGAGGGTCCTCATGTCTGTATGACTGTGGTGATAATTTTTATAGAAGTTTAATCAATAATAATCATGAAAAGTGTAATAATCTAATATCGTATAATACAACAGCATAAAAGTGTCCGTTCACATGAAAACACTGAAAACACTGTAGTACATACACCAGGCCTGTAAATGGTGCTGTAACGCTGCTGCAGACAGACACCAAAACCAGAGAAGAAGA
Source organism: Cetoscarus ocellatus (assembly GCA_037902135.1). NCBI lineage: Eukaryota > Metazoa > Chordata > Actinopteri > Labriformes > Labridae > Cetoscarus > Cetoscarus ocellatus. The sequence continues at coordinate 21,071 of JBAMNC010001342.1, read as the reverse complement.
CATGAAGCATGCTCATACATCATGACAGGTGTAAAAAAACACTGGTGTAAGTTCTCTGTGTCCTCTTGTAGCTCACGGTGGTCGTAGAGGAGCAGAAGATTTTTCTGCTAAAGCCAAAACAAGCTCAGGAGCTCCTGCAGCACGAACTCGATGCTGTGTTCTGACACTGTTTCTGCTGTCAGGGTTAGCGCATGAGGTTTAAGTGAGAAGTGGAGCTTTACGTCATTGTTTCTGAAAATATCCATACTTTGTCCACATGGAGACGTAAGGACAGCATTTTCAGACTTATCCACTCTGGGACCTGTTGTCACCTATACTGTTTAAAACTTGTGTGGATACACCTGAACTTGTCTCCTAAATCTGTGAACCATCACATCAAGAGTGCATTTCCTCTTTCATGTCTCATCCTGTGGTCAAACAAATACATAAAAATCTCCGTCCTCTGCCTCAGCTGATTGGACAGACGTATATTGCACCTCCGGCTCGTCCTGCAGAGCCACATGAACACCCCAGTGCACAAATATAAATGCTCAGGTGTCAGATACAGGGGAGAGAGATGAGGAGTGACATGCAGGGAAGAGGCCACAGGCTGGAACTGAGCTCCTGAGGACATCAGCCTCTTGGCATTACCGTAGTTGAAAGTCTCAACCCGTCTCATTGCACCTTTGGTCTGAACTGGCCTCAGTGAAGTTTCACTGCCTCTGATTCTGATGCTGATGTTTTTGTAGGTGAGCGTATTGACCCGGCAGCAGCAGAGTCACAGGACTGGCTCTTTCCTGAAACTACAGTCAGATTCAGTGAGCTGCCGCTGCAGTACGATGGAGTTTGTGGTTACACACTGGTGACCAGAGATGGGCTTCTTCTTCCAGGTAATATCCTCGACATACACCAATAAACCGTTCAACGTGTTCTGCCAAAGGTTGTGAGAAGTCCTACAAACATTTGACTAACGCACTCTGAGGCCCTTGGATTGGCAGTGTTAGTGTCAGTGTTGTTTTATATCAGTGTTTCAGTTAAATAACATTTAAAACACGACATCTTGGATTCTCTCTAATAATGATAATAATATTAATAATAAATAATTGATTTTTCTCTGCTTTGCTCTAGCATCAGAGTTTGTACCTCTGTTTAGGTGTTTTCCTGTCATGATACTTCTACTTCTGTTTTATTTTCTATGCTGTTCCTTGTATTTCTTGTTAGGCCTCTTGTTCCTCTTGTCTTGTGTTTCCTGTTTTATTTTGAAATCCCTCTGTTCCATGTGGTGTTTCCTGCCCTCCCCTCCTGTGCCTCTGATTATGATTCCCTCCACCTGTGTGATTGTCTCACCTGTGTTGATTAGTCCTCACTGTATTTAGTCTTTGTGGGTTCATTCCTCTTCATGTCACAGCCTTTGCATAAGTCTCAGGTGTTTCTTGTGTTCCCTGGTGTTTTTACTTCGTCTGGTTTTTCTTGAACTTTTCAGTAACTTTGTTTTGTACTTTTTGAGTTTTGCTCCTGGTGTTTTCTTTCTTTGTTTGCCATGGCTTGATTTGTTACTTTGTTAGAGAGTTTTGTGTTGAGCTTTGATACTTTGAAAGAGATTTTTCTGTTGTACTTTGAGTTTTTGTCATGGATTAGTTTTTGTGTTTTTTTGATCCCTTTTCAGTTAATAATTTAGCCTTCTCTCCTGCTGTTGTTTTTCTTAGTTTACTGTCATTCTAGTCTTGACATTTTCCTGAGTTAGCTCATTAGAATTGGGGCTTGTATTCGGTGCTTTCTTTTCTGTACTATTGCTACAATTACACTGTCTTTTTTATGTTTCTGTGCAAAAACAAGGTGTGGGTATTTGGAGATAAATTCTGATTTGCACATTAAAAAACATCAACTTGATCTTTCCGTTGTTTGTTTGTGTCTCTTGTTTCTCAGGTAATCCTCACATCGGAGTCCTCAAACACCGGGAGAAGCTCTATGTTTTCAGCTCCAAAGAAGCAGCGATGAAATTTTCCTCCAGTCCGGACAAGTTCATTAAGGAGGTGGCAGAGAAAGCCAGACTTTTCCCAGAGATGATTCAGCTCCTCAAACTGCACCAGCAGTTCTCCTGTGTCAGCCCATACCCTGAGGTGTGCAGCTCCGTCTTGGGAGACGAGTGGCGGCGCCCCTGTCCCTGCAGACGGGTACTCATGGGGTCGCTTTGGATGTGTGACCAGGTCGCGTCGCTCGGTTGAAAGTTGAAAAATGTGAACTTTTCAGGTGATGTCACATGAGGCTGTGCCGCGACAGCCAATCAGAGTTGTGTGGGTGTGTGACAACACCCATGACAGACTGTTTTTATTCCAGTTCACAGAGTGACAATCCATGTCCCTGTGGAAACATTAGTTAGTGAGGACGTTAGTTCAGCCAGACAGACCGCAGAGAACTGACAGACGATGCTGCTGCAGGGCAATGCTGCAGTGTTTTGTGGTTGGTAGGTGAGTGAAAAGGATGCAGTTGGAATAATGTCAGCTAATACATCCTATTATATGATGTGATCGTGGTGAAACTCGAACAGACGTGACGTCACTGAGCGACGATGTAGAACACAGGTGTCAAACTGAGCCAGTAAAGGGCCACTGTGGCTGCAGGTTTTCATTCCTGCCAAGCAAGAACACAGCTGATGCAAATTATTCAATCAACTGGATTGTCTTTACACAGTTGATTTGTTGGATCAGGTGTGTTCTTGCTTGGTTGGAATGAAAACCTGCAGCCACAGTGGCCCTTTACTGGATCAGTTTGACACCCCTGGCGTAGAAAGTATACAAATTTAATACTTCTGACTAAATTGAAACATTTTTAAGTTTATAAAAGTATAAGTTTACTTTACAAGGTCATTTTAAGATTACAAAAGTACACTTTCAAGTATACAAGTACACTCATCTACATACTATTAGTGTATTAGATAAATACTTCTAGTCAACATTTTAGTTTATATATATATATACTTTTATAACTAAAAAATCTGTTTTTGCTATTTTACTAGTTTACTTGTTATACTTGAAGTATACATGTAAGTTTGCTTAGCATACTATCTATATACTTGACATATACTTAAAGTTAACTCATACTGTATGTATACTATGTGCAATGTATTTACAAAAATCACAAGACAGAATGTTGAGAACAAATGTGATATATTTAACAGTTTAAAACATACCATACAGTGTAATTACAAATACCTGCTTAAATCATTAAAGATCTGCATTTAAAAAACAAAGAGCCTCTATAAAATCAAGCCCTTCTTTGTTAAAAAAATTAAAGAAAAAAAGTGCACATTTGCATGTAAAAATGTAAACATAATAGTTTAAAGATCAAGTCCTTCTTTGTCAAAAATGGTGAAGGAATAAGTGTGCATTTGCTTGTAAAAATGTGAACAAAATAGTATCTCTAACTGAGAACTGAGTGAAATTGAGCACTCATACTTTTCAACTCCAGCACTGTATGATCTTGAACATGTAAGTTTATAACAGGAGTAATACCTCAAAGCAAATGTGTGCAGTGAAAAACATTTTTATTCTGCTAAATTCAATGTAAGCACAATGACTTGACCTTCTTCTGTACCTGGATCAAGATATACACAGTGTTAGTACTTTGTGGCAGAAAGAAGTAAAAAGTATACTAAAGTACAAGTATAAGTTTTAGTATTAAAGTGTAAGTGTAAGTCTTAGTATTAAGTAGTTCTTGGTCTCAGACTTTTCTTTATACTCTTCAGTATGAGCCAAGTATACTTCCCTGTACTCTTCTTAAGTATATATAATATAGTTATATAAAGTAAACTTCCAGTAAACTGCCTCAGTTTTAGTACAAAATAAGTATACTCGTCGTACACTTGAATAAACTACTTTTTGCTAAGGGGACGACTGGAGTGAAGAGCTGGTTATAACTGCAGGGCCCTGATGAGCGGATCAGTCTCAGGTGTGCAGCAGGGGAGGGGGAAACAGGTGAAGCACGAGGGATGAACAGCCGACATCACGACAGGCGTTAAAGGTCACTTCCCTTTAGAAAAGATTCTAGTTTACCTCCTGACTTCCCTCTTTCAGAGTTTAATTTTTGCCTGGTGGATTTTCAGATGCAGCCAGGTGAGAGTTTACTGGTGAAGCCGATAACTTCATGTGAGAGCGGCACGCAGACCGATGTTCACCCTGTGGAGACAAACAGAGACAGGACGTATGAGTGGAACGAGTGGGAGCTGAGAAGAAAAGCAATCAAACTGGTGAGCCACACATTGAATTATTCACTTAAATATATGACCACAACCTCAAATGAATTTCAGGATTATTGAAGTGATGACAAAGAATCTGATCTTTTTTTTAATTACTGACAATAATTTTCTCACAGATAGTCCATTGTATTATTAAATAGTGCTCAGGCACACATGAAGATCTCTAACATCAATACTGAAACAGAGAGAGAGCCACACATGAGGACAGAGAGAAAGACACAGCACACTAAAACTGAAACTGTAGTAGTAACTGCTGGTTGTTTCCTGAACGTCTGTGTTTTATTTTTGATTAAGAGATGTTAATAAAATTTGACATTTAATCTTGATTATTGATTGAAAACAGGCTGATCAATGATTTAATAAAACGGTCTTTAGTTTCACCTCTAGCATTGACACAACCATAATTAAAGTTTTCATGGGAAAAAAAACGTCCAATTCTATATAAAAATTCAGTTACTAATTAAACATCTTTTTTGTGTGAATCATCATTTTAGGCTGATCTGTTGACCAAAGTGACCTGCTCAACGCAGACCAATCTGAGCCACTTTAGAAGGGACAACGTTACCCAAACATGGCTGCCAAAGGGCACCGCCTGTCAGAGTCAAAGAGATGCAGGCAGCTGTATGCCTAAACCTCAGATCTACGTGGCAGGACTGAGAGGACAGAGAGACGGACACGTGGTCAAAACAAACCTGACCAGGCCACTGGATGAATGATAGGGGTGTCCAGAACATTTGTTTGATTGAATTAAAGTCAGAATAAGCATTAAACTGTTTTAATGTGTTATTTTTTATGTGTCTTAGGGATGACCTGGAGGAAAACCCAGAGAAAGACAAAAGGGCTGAATAATGTTCAGAAAGATCAGGCGTGTTACAGAAACAAGCAAAGTTACTGTGGACTCATGTCTTTATACATCCGGTGGTCTACACTCAAGAAAAACTATAGAAATACAGTAGAAATATACCCCTAACTCTTGCACAGCCATCCTGGTTGACTGTAAGGTGATAAAAAAACTTTGATGGCCATGAAAAGAAACGTATTCTGCTGTCTGTGACTGCAGCAAAATCTGAGACCCTTCCTCCAACCAGACAGCGGTGGACAGAGTTGTATGCAAGAGAAAGTCTTGTTTTATGTAGAGGGACATCAAATCTCTCTTTCTCTTTTATTTTTATTTTATTCTATTAGTTTTGTTGTTATTATATTTTTTTCTTTGAAATCTACCTGAATGAAATGGATTTCAGTTATTGCTATGCAAAGATCTAATGTCTGAGCTTAATGAACTGAAATAAATAGTTAATACAACTAGAAAAATTGCATTTCCTTGCAGCAAATGCGTTGAAATGCTGAGTCTGAATGCTGGAACTGTGAAATGAAATGGCTAAAAGCAATGCAAACATAGCTGAAAATGGGACATAAAATAGTTGGAAGCAGTAAAGCACAGCTGCAAATGTGGGAAATGTGTAATAAAAATGGTTACAGTTGTGAAAGAAAGCTGAAAATGAATAAACGTGAAAGGAAATTGCAGAAAGCTGTACAAATGTTTGGCCACCATGAAGAAATTGTAATCTATGATTAAAAGAGTAAAATCTGTTAAGGCTAAAATGATAAAGATTGTAATCAGTAGCAGAAATGTGAAATATGTTATCAAATTTGCACTGTAAAGACAGGAAAAGAATAAAGTTGTATGGAAGTGAAAGGTTGAATGACTGACAACCTGTGACATCCAGACTGAGAGGACAGCAGCCAGATGCATACAGCAAGGAGCTGTAGTAATCAGCAGTCTGTGTTGGACACACAGTTGAAAAGTACAACTGCCTTCGCCAGAATTTGAACCCGGGCCACCGGAGGGAGAGTCAGCAACTTTGCCGCTAAAAATATATATATGATAAATGTTATGGAAATTGTGATTTTGTTGGATTTCAGTAGGAAGTGAAATAAACATTTCAGCTCCTAAAAAAAATGAATGTTCTGGCTATTATTTGTGCATTCAGGCTTTAAAGGGTTAAATTATGAAGTGCAATTGAATATGCATAATTAGCCTAGATTAAATTTTCCTTTCGTAACTGAAAAATGTTTTGGCATCAATCTGTAGGCTACAAGTCCACAACACTATGAACTATCCAGTATAAAAGCATCTGACTTGAACATTAATGTAAACAGAGGTGATTTTCATTGGAGGACAATAAGGAGTGGACATGAACAGTCAGAATGTCATTAGAAACTGGATCTGCTCAAGTTAACATCTAAGTCAAAGTTATCACTACTTCATTTTTAAATCAACAAATCTATACTTGAACATCAAACTCAAAGTAATAATAGCCTACATACATGAATTTGTAAATCTGGACAGGAATATCTGAGTAGAGAAATGTAAAACAGTGTAATATTTGTGTGTAGTCTGGTTTATTCTAGTGGGTATAATCTGACATACTCTGATGATGTTTGTCCTCTTAGGGCCTCCATACACTGAAGACATTTTACCACAATTTGACCAGATTAATACTCCGTCCACTGAAAACAGCTCTGAGACCCACAATGGGCCTCCACCTACAGGTTGGGAACCGCTCCACTAGTAGACTGTATTTGAAGCTTGATCCTTCAAAGATTGATCTGATATCATGGAGAATAAGTGATGGAGGATCCCTCAGGATGAATTTATTATTTAGAAAACAGTGAGTGAGTGAAAACAAGAGCTGCGTATACCTGCGAATGCAGCCAGAGTCTGGCGGACTGTAGAGCAGAGTCCGCGCAGAATGTCCGCGGGCGTCAGAGCTGTCAGAGTCGAGTGCACTGCCGCGTAGTATTTTCTTGTGAAATGAATGTGAAAGCCTACATTTCTCACTAACCTTGCGCATTGTTTTCCATTTCTCTGTCATGACGCTGTAGACTGAGGATGAGGAAGAGGAGCTGCTCTGCCTGCTGACTTTGCAAAGCACTAACATGAAGAGACGGAGGCAGTGTGACATTTAGTGTGGGTCGATGATAAAGCTGGGGACTTCCGGGTATACGACCTAATGCTGTGCCAAAACCGTGATAGGTATCAAAAAAAGGACTGCACCGTGAGCATCACAAGGATCAGCTGAACGATTGATGTAAGCTTCGTGTCTGTACTGTGGAAAATGTTGACACGAGTGGAGTTTAAAAACGGGCTTGAAAGTGAAGCTGTCGGTGTACACCAACCTACATTTCCCACAATCCTTTGCGCATGTCTGTGTCATTAGGCTGGACAGTGAGAACGAAGGCCAGCTGACTTTGCAAAGCAGTAACATGAAGAGACGGAGCTCGTGTCACATTTAATGTAGATGTGAAAATACATGGCGAGCAGTGTTTTGTGTGACAGCAGTGCTTGGAGCGGACTTGGCGCTGTCGTATGGCGTCGGCGTATATCCGCCTACATTTCCCACAATCCTTCTCGCATGTCTGTGTCATGACGCTGTACACTGAGAAGATGAGCAGACGAAGGTGGTGATACGACAATGAAATGTGTGGGTCTCACGAGTAATGCGTGACAGCTGGCAGGCGTGAATTTTTTAGGGCTAAAATGGCAAAGACTGTAATGAATAGCATGCGTGTTTACATATGTGTTGAAATATGCATTATAGTATAAAGCAGTCTATACCAGGAATCAAACCCCAATCTGTCAGTGTAATGACAACTGTGCTAACCACTCAGCCAACAACTCAGATACATCACTGTGACACACCCGCCGATACAGCAGCAGACTATGTAATGATGCTGTTTGCTTGTACAGAGCCGTGAAGTTAAGCTGGGTACTTCCGGGTATACGGGCTAATGCTGTGCCAAAACCGTGATAGCTATCAAAAAAAGGACTGCACCGTGAGCATCACAAGAATCTCCTGAAAAGATTGATGTAAGTTTCGTGTCTGTACTGTAGAAAATGTTGACACGAGAGCAGTTTAAAAACGGGCTTCAAAGTGAAGCGATCAGCTCTCTGGGGAAGATAATTTCAATTGGAGCAGACGAAGGACTTTGCGGGATACCCGTGGCTCTGAGGCTCACTGAGACAAAACGATGTCAATGTCGGGGTTGAAACGAATTTCAGCTGAAAGAGGAGAAGTGTAGCTTTATTTTGATGTATAAATCATATCTGTGGAACAAAGTTTGAATCTTTTATTGCAGTTTATCCGCTAGAAATGTTGGAATTTTTAGGTGAAGCTCACGCTCTAACAGGTCACGTGACACGCTCTAAGAACAGAGAAATCCTCCAAACTTAGTGTTGCTTAAACTGTGATATCTCAAAAACTGTACAAGACAGCAAAAAGCTGAACACATGTAAAAATAGTTAGATCAGTCAATCTGTCAAAGCAAGAATGAAGTCTGTAGGTGGAAGTATGCCGAAGCTGTACAGCCTGAAAGTTCAAGCACTTTTCAGCAGAACTGCAAAAATCTCCCATTGACTTCAATGCAAAAAATCTGCAGAAAATCATTTTTACTGTAAAAACTGTAACAGTTACACATGTGAAAAATACAAGCCCACCTCTCCTGAACATGCTGCACTGCTCAATTTTTTTCTGTGAAAATCTGTGCAAATTTGAAAGCTGTGAAAAGGTCCAAATAGTTGAGGGAAGAATAAGAAGAAGAAGAAGAAGAAGAAGAATAAAGTCGGATAACAATATGTTGAAATGCTGACTCAGCATTTCAACATAATAAACAAATAAATGAATACAAATGACCGGCTTCCTGTCAGTTAACATGGATCCACAGGCATTTTTTTTACATGATAAGCTATATGTGCCCACCAGTTTTCATGATCCTTGGTTTAACATGCTGCAGGCTGAATTTTTGAAACTATTATAGAGTCACTACTTTGGTCAATTGGCCTCAAACACTCATGAAAATAAAACTGAATGTCAGACTCTAGCACAGGATCATGTGGGTCAAGTTTAGAGTGTCTTGGAGAAAGTTTAGATCCTCAAACAACATTTAAGAATGACTTATTGTTTTTGTTTTTTATGTTTTAAAAAGTTATAAAAAGAAGTGCCTTGACACTATCTGAATTTCCTGATGTTTGCTTTAATTGGACTCTCTTGATTTTAATTGTATTTTACTTCATAATTTATTGAAGTTGTGTTAATTTTATGTATCGGTCTTGCTGATATATACCCTAAATTATATGGATTACTCTATCTTTATGTTTGTTTGTTTGTTTTTTTTGGTTGTCTTTTCTTTACTTCACTGGACATGATTTTTCTTGTTCAGTCGTGCTGCATGGACAGATTAAGTTATTCAGCTGTCAATTGTCTGTAAAATTGGGTTCTTAAAACATCATTTCCTGTTTCTCTGATAATGAAGCGCTGCCATGGCAACAACATTAAATAAAGAGCTTTGAGTTTTATTATATAGTTTGGCCAAGGTCTCACAGTTTACATTTGTTATAAACACCTGTACTTTTGATCATGAAAATTGAACCCCAGCTTTGTGCCCGGACTGCAGCCCTGCTGACAGACTAAAACTCCATCTTATTGCAGATTCTTGGCCCCAACCTGACAACAATGATCTTTGCAAATCTGGAGTCAATTATTGAAACAATCCTGTGGCAATGCTCAAAAACCTGAAGCCTCTTTTGAAAAAAAAAAAAAATGTGATCGTTAGGTGTTGCTGTGAGACAAAGACAAAGTCATGGCATCAGTGGATTCTTGGCAGGAGTTACATAACTGTGACAACTGGTGAAGACAGATTTAACAGAGTTTATAAGCATCTCAAGAATTTCCTTCAACTTTGGACCCCTTACAGACCCATTTTTTGACAAAAACTCGACTTTTGCTTGACGTTTGATCTTCAGCTTGTCTAGAATCACCTTAAAATTTTGGAGTTAATCAGACAAAAACCCTCAGAGAAGTTTGTTAAAACATGGGACATGTGGAACGGGCTGAATGGACAAAATTTGTCCTTTAACCCTTCGTAGCTCACTTCCTGTTAATTTCAGAAGATGGCTCCAAGAGTCTTTGGTCATGATTTATACGTGTCCTGAGTTTTTATGCATGTAGCTCTTACCCTTTAACATTAGAACTGATTATTGTTGACAGGACAAAAGGAGCATTTATGCCAGATTGAATCTCCACCTCCCCTGTTGTCCAGATCTATATGGATGCCTCAATGGACACACGGGGGGACTACCGGTTGTCCAGGCAGTCCATTGAAGCCCTGGTGGCCCTCCTCAGGAGAGAGAAGAACCATGGCTGGAGCCAGTTTGTGGAGGTCCTCCTGGTCTTGTACTGGCTGGCACAGGGCTTGTCCTACACTGTTGTGTCCAAGATGATCCACTCCCCTTCCCTGGCAGAGTGTCCTGGAGTGGGCTAAGGGTTTCAGGTCCTGGCCAACTGTCCAGCCTTGTTGGAGCCATAGATGGGTGCCATGTAAGGATAAAGGCTCCACATGGACCACATGGTCTGGACTACCTGAACAGGAAGCTGTTCCACTCAGTCCAGCTCCAGGCCATCTGTGACAGCACTGGAGAATTTCTGGACATATTTGTAGGTTACCCTGGTTCAGTCCATGATACCAGGGTACTGAGAAATAGTCCAGTATTTGTCAGTGCCTGTTATCCACCAGCTGGGCACTTCATCATTGGGGATGGAGACTACCCATGCCTCAAAACACCGGTGACCCTCATCACACTGTACTGGGAGGCCCACCTCAGTGCCCATCATGCCAGGGCTCGCTCAGTCATTGAGTGAGCCTTTGGCATGATGAAGACAAGGTGGAGAGGATCATTCTTGGGTTGTGCAGTGCTCCATAACATCTGACTGACTGCTGGAGATGTCCTGGAGCTGCCAGAGGATGAGGATCCTGCTCCACCTCCACCTGTGCAAGGAGATGTAAGCAGTGGTCGGCAACTGAGGGACAGACTCTCTGCTCAAGTGTCTTGTCCACACCAGTTTCCCCTCCTCTACGGGATCATGATTATGTTATGTTGTAAATTATCCGTTGCATTTAAACTTTTTTTTCAGTATTTAAAGAAGTCTTCTTCCATTCTGTCTTCCATAATAAATGATAAACTTGCCTTTTGGGAAATAAAGCCTCTTTATATTCTTGGGTCTTAATGTAACCATGCTATAAATTTGAAGTCCATATTGCAGACAAAGTGCATTTAATGATAGCATGTATGAAACTGTAGGTGTTTGATCCCTTTGCATTAGCTTTGTGACCTTTAGAATATCAACTCACTTTCACTGTTCAACAGTATTCACATATTTCAGCTTGAAAGTTGATCTTAAAGAGTTTGAAACATCGAACTGAAGACTTCTGTTTGTGTAGACTTTAATTACTTCAATATGGCACCTTAAGGGGATGCGATGTGCAAAGTAATGAGTTCAGTTGAGTCTTACATCAGCTGCTGTTGATCTGATAAAAGCAGTCACTTCTTTATATTTTTGCATTTCAGTGAGCTTAATTGTATTTCCTTCTTTACCAGCCTGTGGCTCAAATCCTATTTCTAAATGAAATGTTTTGCATTGAAACTCAAGAATACAACAGGAATGGTCATGTTTTATTTTATTTCTTTTTAGTTCCTCTAACAAGGCCAGGCAGCGTTCATTTTGCTGCAGGATTGCCTCATCCTTTTTGGCCTGCCCTTTAAGGAAAGACCTTGACCCCTTTGGCCTTTTTTCTGGGAGGCTGGTTGCTGGTGGAGGGCATGGCGTCGTCCTCACCCAGTGCTGCCTTGGAGGGCCTCGGGAGGGTCTCAGTGGGCTCCCCACATGCAGAGGTGGAGGCTTCAGCAGCTACTGGAGCCTTCACCACCTTTCTATAATGCAGAGAAAAGGTCAGAATTAGCTTGAGTTATCATTGTACTGTAATGCTTTCAAAAATTGCAGAATATACGTCTACTCACTGCCAGCCTTCTTTGGCTTCATTTCTCTTCCCGCTGAAGAGGTCATTGAGTTTCAGCATCTGTGACTGAATTAGAAAAAAATCAAAGACATTTATGAAAGCAGACTTTTTTTTTACAGACAAAAGGATATAACTTATGCAAACCAAGCAGAAATGTGTCTCTTTCACTAGTAACTCATTTTTAAAGTCTAGAATTATAAGAAAAATTATAAAACTAAAGGAGACAATAAAGGAAGCAACGATCCCCCTTTCCTTCACTTCTGCAGAATTCGAACAGCTCTTGTCGTGGTCGACTGCTGAAATGCTTCTGGGTCACTTCTCCAGTGAGGAAGCTTCCTAACCAGAAAGGACTATTTGAACACACCCATCATCTCTGAGGTCTAAATTGACTCAGAGCCTTCAAGCTAATTCTTTGTCTGAGTCTCCTGATAATGTCTCATTATGGGACATGAGATGTTTATTGTTTATGAAATGAGACGTAATGATGTTTGTTTGTATGTTTGTTTGTGTTTGTCTGTCTGTCTGTCCAAACTCAAATGTATAAAAGCGTTACCTCTTACCAAAGATCCTCAACCATAATGCACACGTTAATGTGAAAAATTTATCCCAGAATGTAACATAAAAACACTCTCAGAGTTCATGATCAGTGTAGACTCAACCTGAAATTAAGATGAAATGAGTAAACTCAAGATGCACAAGAAATATAATTTTTTCAATTATTTATTAATTTTTTTTAGATTTTTTTTTTTTTTTTTTGAGCACTGGAGCATGCCAGAGAAAATCCACCCTGACAGAAGGGGACAAGAAAGAAAGAAAGGAAAAGGGTTTAGGTTAAAGGAGGAAGAGGGGAGGAGATGTCAAGGGCTGGAGTTTACTCCCTGAGCTGGTCATCAGCTGAAGAGGGAGCTCGAGTCTTTTTTCTGAAGACCCTCCGGACCCACTTCATGAAGCGGTTCTGTTTCTTTTTCCGAGCTTCTGCCGGCTGAGCCTCAACATTGCTGAGCCCCTCCATGAGTCTGTCTGAAGACTCAGTGCTCTGTTCCTCCATCTCCTCCAGAGTCTGCCTGGAGGTGTTAATGGCCTCAGGGAGGACGGTCCTCTCCTGCTGCTGTTTCTCCAGCTCCTGCTGGTCTGTCCTGTTCTGGATCAGGATGGCCTCCTCTTTGGGTTTGGCCTGCAGGCTGGTTTTGTCCTCCAGCTGCTTTTTGAGGTTCCTGATCATGTCGTTAGCCTCATCTAGGGCGGTCTTGTGTTTGAACCTTTCGTCCATTTGGGAGAAAAGGAGCTGAAGCCTGTCCTTCTCCCACTCACGCTCCTTCTGGAGGAGGTCATCTTTGGTCTTCTTCAGCTCCTCTTCTATCTCCCTGGTCTCCTGTCTCTCCATCTGGAGGTCGGCTTTGGCCTGGCTGAGATCTGCCCTGAGGGTCATGTTCTCTGTTACCAGGTCTGCCAGGAAACAGGCCTTCTTGTCATCCCACTGGCTGTCGTTGCTCAGCAGGGCATCTCCACAGGATGGCGCTGTGGTGTTATACCAGGCAGAGGCCTGCCAGCTGGGTCTCTCCTCCAGCTGGTTCTTCAGGTTCTCCTGGCCCTCCTTTGCCTCATGGATCTCCAGAAGCTTCTTCATCCCCATAAGATGAAGGGCCTCTGGCTTTGGGGCCTCTGGCTTTGGTGCCTCTGGTTGAGGGGCCTCTGGCTTTGGGGCCTCTGGTTGAGGGGCCTCTGTCTTTAGGGCCTCTGTCTTTGGGGCCTCTGGTTGAGGGGCCTCTGGCTTTGGGGCCTCTGGTTGAGGGGCCTCTGGTTGAGGAACCTCTGGCTTTGGGGCCTCTGGTTGAGGGGCCTCTGGCTTTGGGGCCTCTGGCTTTGGGGCCTCTGGTTGAGGGGCCTCTGGTTGAGGGGCCTCTGTCTTTGGGGCCTCTGGTTGAGGGGCCTCTGGTTGAGGGGCCTCTGGTTGAGGGGCCTCTGTCAGAGGGGCCTCTGGTTGAGGGGCCTCTGGCTGAGGAGCCTCCGTCTGAGGGGCCTCAGGCTGAGGGGCCTCTGGCTGAGGGGCCTCTGTCTGAGGGGCCTCTGTCAGAGGGGCCTCTGGCTGAGGAGCCTCGGTCTGAGGGGCCTCAGGCTGAGGGGCCTCTGGCTGAGGAGCCTCGGTCTGAGGGGCCTCAGGCTGAGGGGCCTCAGGCTGAGGGGCCTCTGTCTGAGGGGCCTCTGTCTTTGGGGCCTCTGGTTGAGGGGCCTCTGGCTGAGGGGCCTCTGGTTGAGGGGCCTCTGGCTGAGGGGCCTCTGTCAGAGGGGCCTCTGGTTGAGGGGCCTCTGTCTTTGGGGCCTCTGGTTGAGGGGCCTCTGGTTGAGGGGCCTCTGGCTGAGGGGCCTCTGGCTGAGGGGCCTCTGGTTGAGGGGCCTCTGTCTTTGGGGCCTCTGGTTGAGGGGCCTCTGGTTGAGGGGCCTCTGTCTTTGGGGCCTCTGGTTGAGGGGCCTCTGGCTGAGGAGCCTCCATCTGAGGGGCCTCAGGCTGAGGGGCCTCTGGCTGAGGGGCCTCTGTCTGAGGGGCCTCTGGCTGAGGGGCCTCTGGCTTAGGCTGCTTCGGCACTGGTCCACACACCACCTGAGCCCATGTGCGCCTCACAGGGGTCTGGGGAGACGGACTCACCGTAGAGTCCTCTGTAGTGTTGTCCTGGGGCTGACTGACATGTGGCTTAGGGGCCTGTGTCCGGACCAACTCTGGCCAAAGGTCCACTGGCTCAAGGTTCTCTGTCTTAGGGACCTCCTTCTTCTTGGACCAGCTGAAACCCATGTCCCAGCAGTCGATGTCGTCCTGCTCATAGTATCCAGCAGGAACTCCAGTGATTGCATGGCTGGGCTGCCACTTGGACGGCTCACTGTCACGAATCATGCCCGCCCTGTTCTTCTTCTTCTTGTTCTTCTTTTTGGGAGCTGGTGGGTCGACCTTTAAGATGAAAGGCGACATTTTCTGACTCTCCCAAGACTCCTGTCCATTGACCTGCTGTGCAGGTGGATGCATTTTTGCAATAAAAGAAGTCATTGTGTAACTCTCAAAAAACTCTCTGAATGTGTGTAGCTCTCTGAACGCTGTAGTGACTGAGAATGACTGCAGACTGAGTTTAGGCTGTTTTATACTGCAGAGCTGTGATGTCATCACATCAAAGGACAGAGACTGACATCAAAGCAAACCAAACATTCCAGAACTTTTTCAAAATGTTTGAATCTCATTAAGCCTTTGTCAGCTCTCTGATTGGTTCACCAGCAAACCAATCAGAATCAGAGAGCCCCGCTTCAAAGCAGCTGTTGCCGGGTAACGATTTGTGTTGATATTTTTTAATTCAATGAGGGCAAATTCTATTAATTTTGTTGCATCAGCATTAGATATCTTAAATAAAACTAATTTGGTTTAATTCAACACATTTATTGGCATGATTTTTTGTAGAGCTTTACTGCCAAAGTATTTTGAAAACAATAATATTGATAATGTCGAGGAACAAGGCTCAAAGGGAAGGGACACAGCCTAAGACAACACAAATGCCATTTTATATATTTGCTGGTTCCTTGACTGATCTGTGTACATCTTTGTTTATGTTTTATTTCTTTTATGCATTAGTTTGTGAACATGTATTTTGCCATGCACCTCTTGAACACTCCTGAGCCCAGGCTTTAAAAGTCTAATGGATCTCTCCACTACCTCCAGCTTTGAAGCCACGATGACCAGAGGGCTGAGGCTGCTTGATAAAATGTCTGCATTGCTTTAAAGTGAGTCTCCTGTCAGCAGCCAAAGTTCATTAAAGTGACTGTGCAGGTACCAACATCATCCAGCAGAGTGATTTTAGGGTACATTTGGTCAGTTGTAAAGTGAGATAAAGAAAAGTATTGAATGTTGATGTGGTGAATTAATGGCTTACAGAAAAGTATGGGGATCAGGGATGAGGGAAAAGGGAGGAGGGGGACTATTTTAATATGCATTTTTAGAAAAGAAAGGAGTGAAGTTAAAATGTCCAGGATAATCTTTGGTCCTCTGCATGGGCCTCCGTTTACAAACCTGGAGGTTGCCGCCTGGTCCCACTTTTGTAGTCCTTATTAGCACTTTGTTTGCACCCTTCCTTTAAAAAACACAGTAACTCTTTTACAGATATAAACCAGGGCAATATAAGATGCATTTTAAGTAGCAAAATGAAACTTTAAATCTCATTTGCATTTGTTCATCACTGAACGTGTTTATCTGAAAAGGCTTTTCTAAAATCCAATCGACTTTAGGCCGTGGAATCAGAAGTGCTAAAATGCTACTTACTGCATTTTTGGACTCATTTTTGCATGTCTATTGCATAAATGATGCATCAGCTATGATTAAAAACTGTTTTGGTGTGTTTCTATTTCTTATAGTTATTTAAATATTGACAATTATTTTAGATTTTTGAAAAAGTAAAATAAAAACAAGGTGAAATAGTTGTTAAACTTGCCATATGGCAGCAATTCAGTTGTACTGAAAGAACCAAATGTCCTTTTTTTATTTTTAAAAAAAACTTCATTTATTAAAATAAGAAAAGAGAAGACCGTCAAATTCTGTAAAATGTTTAGAAATATTTAGACAGCTAAATCTTTTGACTTTGTTTTTAAAATGTGTCTTTAGAAGCATCAGTATCTACACACAAAGATGTATTATTCTTGAACAAGAACATATTTATTTTTTGTTTAATTCAATGAAATATCCTGCTGCTATTGGACAAAGTACTCAAAAAATAATACATATAACTCCTTACTCTTTATTCCTTAAAAAGCTAAAAACAAATTACTTAACACTCACTCATTATGAAAAGTAATGAATTAACTTAACTATAAAGTCATGTAACTTTAGCCTTCACATATCGACTTCTTCCTCCTCATTTAAACTTATATTTTAAGCTGCATACAAATATATATACATAAATGCTCCTGTCGTTGCCCGTCCCTCACGCTCTTTAATCCCACAAGTGTCTCTGGTCGTTTCTTCTCAGATGTTCATTTTGTTTACAGCCTTAAACCAGCAGCAGGAAGTCTCTCAGAGGAAACACTGACGCCTGCTGGTGCTCCATCACTGTCACATCATTCTGACCGCTCATCAACAAATACTGGAAATACTGTTTGTGTCAAAAGTTTGACTGCTTTATCCTGTTTTCAATGTTTTTCTTGTAACATGATGTTGATGCATAAATGTGTTTGTGCTCTGTCGTTTATAAAAGAGGATTTTTCATAAGTGAAGACTGTGATTCTTGTTTTACTTGGTAACTTTACCTGTATTATAAAGACCGATCACATCAGCTGAACTCTAGAGGGTAACTGGTGGCTCTTAAGTTTAGGTGTGCTGTGAGATTTATGTTCAACCATGCTTAATTAATTCAACTAATAAAACAACGACTGACTGAGTTCAGGTGACACTGGAGGTAATTGTTGGACAACTTTGTCAAAAAGCATTTTGTCAGTAATGTTGTTTGTCATAATTCATGAGGCATTTGTTGACAAAAACAACTATGAACAGACCGATGACATACTAAATTATGCACTAAAAAGTCTTTTTGCATAGATATGAATATGGACGGCCTTAATATTTTGGTTTGGTTATAGATGGGCCTTTGGCAAAACAAGACTGAAAACCTTTGCTCTAAACTAAGGTTGAGAATCAAAAAACAATCCAAGACAGATGTACTTATACATATATATGTATATATACATATATATGTATAGACAGATAGATATATGAACCATCATATCAGTAAATGGTTAAAATAAGTATTTAAAATAATAATGATGGTAATAATTATAATTGCTCTCAGCTTTTTAAACCTTTAAATCCCACAAAGGAAAATATCAGTTCTTTTGATTTGTTTGCAGTTTTTTTCTGTATCTTAAAACATTGACAGAAACAATGACGGGTTATGTTTGTTTTTTGTTTAACACATTTAGTATTCCTGAATTTATTGACCACTGACAAACAGCTGAGCTGGTGTCATGAACTAAACCAGGACCCAAATGCAGGACACTCAGCATTAAGCAGTTTCCACAAAAGTCTTGGTTTAATGACAGATCAAAGTCGGTACACAGGAAGGCAGTCAGACAGGCAGAGGTATCCAAAAACGCTAAGGCAAAAGGCGAGGTCAAAAAGACTGAACAGGATCAGAGCAGGCGAAGACGAGACGATGAGGACTGCTGGAACGAGACACTGAGGTCCTGACGAACTGGCAACAAGACAGAGGAAGACATGAGGTTTAAATACATGAGGTAATGGGGCTGATGGGAAACAGCTGGGGAAGCACAATCAGGGATCAGGTGTGACAACGACACACAGGAAGTAAAACCTATGGAGACAAGGAAAGACAGGTGAATTTTCAAAATAAAACAGGAAGCACACGACAAGACACAAAACATGAACACAATACGGGTAACTTAACTAAACACAGAAACACATTAATTCCTTGCAGGTCAGACATTTTTATAAATCAAATGCATTATTTATTAAATAATAAAATGTTTTTCTTGCTTCATGTCTTTTTCTAACACAAACAGACTGTTACTACACAGCAAACTGAAAAGAGTGAAAACTTTGGTGTTGGCCTAATTTCAGCAAAGGTCGAGATAATTTAACTCTGGATGGAGTCAAATCCCTGAAAATGTCCTCTCAGTGGAAAAGAGTTGGTGTCAAAAACAAGAGGAAAAATGATGTTTCAGTTAGTCAAGTTCTCAGTTGTCACTGTAGGATTCATGAACTCTGAAGTGTTCACTCTGAACTTGTGACACTTGTAGAGTCAGTCATCCTGCCTGTAACCCACTACTGAACGAGTACAAACAGATGCCACAAGTTCACATCAGGAAAACTGCAGTTCAGTATATTTTTGTTTATTCATGTGCTTCAACCAAACATGGTATCTTTATTTCAGCTAATTTTTCAGAATAATATGCAGTAAATAAATACAGCAATATTTACACTTTGCAGTGTTAATAAAGTGAACACATAAGTAGTTAAAATGTTCTCTCCTTAAACAACAAACAAGTGTCATCAAAAGTTACACTGTTAAGTTTTACAAAGTTTTATACTTAACTCTAGAAACAGTCAACAATTACACTTAATGAAATTTAAAGTACCAACGCTCACTAATGCCATTGTTGACTCTTAAGAGGTGTTAATGTTAACTCTGACAGTGTCAATTTGTCTGTGTATGAAAAATTTGGTTTTCAGAATTAATGAGACATTCATCTGTTGCAAAAATCATCAAAAACATGCATGAAAAAAGCCTAAAAATTAAAATCCAAAAACACAACAATGTGCTTGGGTGCACCAAAGGGTTAAGTATATAAATGCACACCTGTCTATAAAGTAATACACATTTTTAAGTTTGTATTACTGTTCCAACTTCATCTTCCAATCTGCATCTATTAACAATAATCAGTGTTATCCTTACAAAATATGGATTACTTATTAGCTCATATTTGATTTCATAATAAAATATATTTCAATATTAATATTATTTTAAATATAATTACATATGAAACATATTACCATATCCAAACACAATTTTAATCTGAATGTTACTGTCTGCATCTATCAATAAAAATCAGTGTTATGATTACTAAAATTAAATTCCTTATTAACTAATATATGATTGTGGTATGAAATATATTTAATTACTTGTATGAATATAATTATAGATAAGACATACATTCACACTTATATACTTTTTTGAATATAATTATCCATACTTATGAACAATAACCAATGTCATAACTATGAAAATTATATAACTATTACCTTCACCAAGAAGGTTATGTGTTTGCTGGTGTATTTCTGTTTGTTTGTTAACAAGATTACACAAAAACTACTGGACAGATGTTGCTTAAACTTTCAGGAGATGTTGGCAATGGTCCGACTTAGAAATGATTAGATTTTGTTGATGATCCAGAAAACTGCTGTTAGTGAACAATTGTTTTTGCTCAATAACTGTCTAACTAATAATGATATCAACATGATTCTGAGTGCTAGGTGTGTGTTTTCAGGGTTATGAATCATATTATGATGGTAACGTTATCATGAAACTATTGTTTATAGATGTGACAGCTATATGTGAGATACTTTGGAGGAGGTTTGCGCTCTCCGAGGGCTTTCTAGTTAGCCATTCTGTGATTATGGTCTAAAATAAATTTCAATATATTAAATATATTAATTTTATTGTTTTATATTGTTTTGATTTTTTTTTCTCCAGCAGCATTTTGTTGTTCAACCTGAAATAAAAGAAAAATGCAAAAGGTGATTCTTTTCCTCCAGAGTTTACAGGAGCTTTATTTTCAAACAACAAGAGGAACAATTAAATCCTACAAGTGTGACAGTTGTTAGCAGCCGCCATCTTGTGAAGGTGATGAAGGTGACTATCTGATGTCTAAAATGTAGAACAGTAAAGTGATATTATATAAATAATAGTAAAAAATTGTAATAAAGAAAGGACGGATACATGTTTGAAGGAAAAAATCTCATTTTCTTTGTTTACAAAGACAGAAATGTATGATTTTTTTAGCCAGAAATATTCTTGGCAGATGAAGTTCGATATTACAGAGGTCAAAGGTTAAAAAAACTCAAGAATGAAGGCACTGAATTTGTTTAAAATGTGCAAATATGTTTATGATCTAGTCATTTTTAGAGTTCATTTTCTGTACTTATTTATTTTGAACTATATTGTAATTTAAATTAAAGAAGGGAAGTTGAAAAAAAACATCCTGAATACTTCCTGACAGGTAAACACATCCAAGCATTCAGACATTCAGCTGAGTCGCAGCTGAAGTCCATCTCTGTAAACATGAATCCATGTAGACCTGAGGGGGGCGCTGTTCTCCCACAGCAGGGGGCAGTGGTTGACGGTTCAGGGCCTGTCCGTTTGTAGGACGTCCTGAACACTGTATCTCTGGGGACCACTGCTGCTCCGAGATCCCCTGCAGTTTAGCCTGGGACTGCCAGAGA